>JBBBDQ010000571.1:1685000-1837500 GCA_037127315.1 Ascarosepion bandense
TATATGCATATATCTATATATGTGTATATATCTGTGTGTATATATATATGTGTGTGTGTATGTATATATATGTGTGTGTGTGTGTGTAACAGAGAGTATGTACAGAAACAATATACTTTTGGCTTAGCTTAAGAGCTTGGAAATCTCTCTTTAATTGACCTTGTGTCATATGTACCTTGGCTATCTGCCCTTGTTGGGAAGTGGTAAATACTCTGTGTGTGTATGTTTGTCACTATACACACACACACACACACACACACACATGCCCATAATTATTAGGCCATCCCAGTGTTTTAAAAAATCATGTATTTCATACTATTTTTTAGTATTTATTGCCAAGTGAATAATTGTAAATGAAAATAGAATGGTTGTTTTGTTAATACTGCACAATAACAGGTGCATGAAATGAATTTATAAATATTTAATAATTACCTATATTGCAGTTTTATCAATGAAAAAATAAAGAAAATTTAGGATGATTCAGACAAGTTCATCTTTGCTTCTTTGTCTTGTAAAATTTTGCAAAATAGTAATAACAAAAGAACTATTCTATTTTCATTTAGAATTATCCACTTGTCAATAAGTACTAAAAATAGTATGGAATACATCATTCCTTTTAAAAAACTGGTGGCCTAATAATTATGGCTGGTAGTGTGTGTGTGTGTATATATATATATATATTTATATACAAAATTTGTGTGTATAGAGATGTGTGTGTGTGTGTGTGTGTGCATATATATATATATATATATATATATATATATATTGTGTGTATTTTGGCAGCATTTTTTCATTAATACAGGTTTCATTAAATAATATAGACAAGTTCTGTCTATTTATTTTGTGTAAGATCCTTTTGTATGATCTGATTAGCTTGATAGTGTTGTCATGGAAAGACGACAAGAAATTGAAATAATTGTTGATTTTTTTATCAGGTCTGAGCGTTCGGCTTACATAAGCCATTATCAAAGGATGAACATTTAATATTCGGTGAACATAGAACATTTAAATTATTAACAGAGTGGAGTTATACAGAGAAAATTAAATAGGTCCATTTTTTGTGCTGCGTGTGGCTGCAGGCCCAGAAAGAATGGTGGTAGTAGGTTTTTGGTCAATTGAGAGTATAGGGGATTGGTCTGGGAACTGCTACTACTATGGTGTAGGGGGTAAATATAATAACTATGACCTCTCCTGTCAATTATAGGCATTGAAGTATGTTAGTAGAGGTGTCGAAATTTATTTTATTTAGGATAGGTTTAAACTGTTTGATGTAGATAGCTTTTTGATTTTTAAGTTTTCGTTTATTATTTTCTTGTCTAAGTATATATATATTTTCAACAAGTGTTTTCCTAAGAAGTGTGTGTTGATAGCCGTGGTGTTTTAAATGTCAGAATATGTTAGAATTTTCATTTAAGTGCAATGTAAGTCTCCGTGAAAGCTAGTTAGTAGTATGTCCAATGTAGGTATTATTTAGTTTGAAGAGATACATTCTCGAAAGGGGCATTTGAATTTATACACTACATTGTTTTTTTGCAAATCAGTAAAGGTGGGGGAGGAGTCGTTGCGGACGATTGAGTTGGATGTTGTGGATTTTGCGTAATATATGATAAATTTAATTCTTTTGTTGGGGTCTGTCGGAGAGATATTAGTGTTTATGAGTTTTTTTAGGATATTTTCATCTAGTTGGTAGTTGGTGTGCATTTGGCTACGATATAAGAGAGTGATATGTTTGGGGTTGATTGGGCTATTACCATCTGTTGTTTTTTTTGTGATCAGGTTTTTAAGGAAATGTCGTATTTGTTCATCAACTATGTAATTAGGAAAATTATTGTTGATATATATATATAATGTTTGAGTTTTTTTAACAGCATATCAACCTCTGGGTTATTTAATTCCAGAAATGTGGGGTTTTAAGGTAAATGTTTTTTAATATTCAGTTATAGTGAGAAAGTTGGTTTACTCATATTTAATGAAAATATTTTGTTTTTATTCTTTCTATTTTAGAAAACTGAAAATGGCTTTTAGTTTTGTATTCAAAAATGTTTTGCTGAGAATAATTTTTTTCATTCAAAAACGTGTTATAGTAATAATTTTTTTCTTCAAAAATGTATTGTTGGTCATAGTTTTCTTTCAAAAATGTATATTTTTCTATAAAAGTCTATTTTTATGTATATGTTTCTATAAAAGTGATAGTGTTTTGACTCCAGTTTGGGGGTTAACTATTTACCTATAGCTGGGACCCTAACAGTTGGTACCACTTCAGGTCGGTGTGGACCTGGGAAGAACAGCAATTAAGATGTGGTTCCATGCTCCTTACAACCTCCCAATCAGAGACCTTGTTGCCGGATGCAGTTTACTGTCATGCCCAGGAGCAATATATATATATATGTGTGTGTGTGTGTGTGTCTCTGTATATATATATATATATATATATATAATAATAATAATATCACTACAAAAGTAACTATTTTGTTGTAATAATTCTTGCATTCTAGCAAATGATCTAAATGACATAAACATAAATGCCAGAGCACTTGATGAAACACAAGACGTGTTGAAACATAATAGCTACTTTTCTATAGATAATATAACATACTTATGTTATATAAGTTAAGTAAATATTATTTGGTGTATTTTGTTTTGAACACTTTAAGTATAGTGTCTTCTGGATATATAATTTCTATTTTATTCATACCTAGCCTATATTTGTGTGTGTGTATATATATATATATAATCATGATTTCAACCCAAGCAATGTGAAACTCCCACTCATGCACAAGAGTTCAGCTTATAATGAGAGGAAAGACTGGATACATGGTGTACTGTAGAAATGATAAAAAAACATACTATTCAAGAAGACAGAAGATGGCAATTGATGTAGCATTTAAATTTTATGCTTAAGTTCATGTGGTTGGGGCATCCTGGAAAAATGCTCATCAAAGCACTTGCCATGAAAATATTTGTAAAAAAGACAGAAGGAAAGCTATATATATCTCAAGCTTATATAACACAATTTTCGATTCATCGAAACAACCATATCTACTCTGAAGTGTATCGTAATGTCAACAAATGTAAACATGTTATGGAAATTAATGAAGATTAACGAACCTGCGACCCCTATCCACATAGATATCGATAAAAAATAATGTTCAAACAAATCATTTCAAATTGTCGGTTGTTTATAACCAAGTTTTGTTAATCTTCATTAATTTCCGTAACATGTTTACATTTGTTGACATTACGATACATTTCAGAGCAGATATGGTTGTTGTGATGAATCGAAAATTGTTATCTAGGCTTGATTAAACCTCGTTTAGACTGGTGGTCATTCGTGGTCGAGAGGTTTAAGAACTAGTTTAAAACTGTACCTTTTGAAATCTTTTTTTTGATTTTAGTTATTTTGTTATTTGATTGGTGAGGAGCGATTATGTTATAATATTCTTTTGTGCTGAAATGATGTAAATCCTACTGTTTCCTTGTTTTGATGTGTAATTTTCACGTGTTCTCTATTTCTGTGTGTTATATAAAGCAGGCTAAATTGACATTGAAAAATTTAGATTCTCTGTTGAAATAAAACTTGAGGGAGATGTCAACTGATTATTTGTTACATTTGTTTATTTACTTGCTTAGCTTATATTGCAAAAATTCTTACTGTGTTTTGAGTTTGCATAAAATGTAAGTGAACTAAAGTGTGTATTTATGTATACACACATTTATTTTTCTTTATCATTCTGTTTTGAAGTTCTCTTTTTCCTTCACATTATAAATAATTTCAATATTTCTTCAGCTTCCTGTATCCAGATGGTCGAAGTATCAATCCAGATTTGAGTTTCTTGGTGCAGGATTGTCAAGAGGATCATATAAAAGTGACTCAGGAACAGTATGAGCTCTACTGTGAGATGGGCTCAACCTTCCAATTGTGCAAAATATGTGCAGAGAATGACAAGGATATTCGAATTGAGCCATGTGGCCACCTGCTGTGTACACCATGTCTTAATCAGTGGCAGGTAGGGCAGGCATGTATTGGTTACTTTTTTTTTTTTTACTATTCATGGGTATCACTTAACCTTACACTGCTGAAGTGCTCCTCAGTTCCCCAGTTACATAAAATGACATAAATTTAATTATACTTTCTTGTATTAATGGGTCATAATTTACTGCTGAAGCTGAGAAACCTTAAAATTGTTTAATTATTAAAATCCTTAAAGATAATATTTATTTAGTGGGTTATGTGCCAATACATTTATTATTATTGACTAAATAACACCTGTAAAATGTGTAGTTGCATTTTTAAATCCTAATTGCTATGACTAATGCTGCACCAGGCACTGAAGTTCTTATTTCTACCTCAATACTTTCCAACATGATATATACATGGTTATGACTTGTATAATTATGATATTTATTCTTTTAGATTAGTTCCAATTTTGAAAATACTAGAGTCACTGCAATAAGTATTAGATATGAAAGGTTACATGCTTTGTGAGTTTAATTGCCAGTTAAATATCTTATACAAGTTAGATAAAATTGTTTATGAACAAGTATCTCAGATTACTAAAAATTTCTATTCATCTGATATCTCTCAGAAAATCACTTTTACGCAAAATAATTTATGTTAAACTCTACTTTGCATTCTTTATCAAATTGCTCTGCTCCATTATATTATGTATTAAAAAAAAAGTAAGCATGACACTTTTGTTTTCAAATGTTGTGAAAGATATTATAGCCAGTTCATCTAATTTCATTTTCCCCCACATACATTAAAATTTACTGCTGGATAAAGTTAAACAACTCTTAGTTGCTTTAATGTTAAATTGAAAAATGTATTTTTTAGAAAATTACTCATATTAAGATCATTAGTGTATTGCTTTAATACATTACTCATATTAAGATCATTAGTGTATTGAAGAATACATTTCTTGTGCTTTAACTTTTCATTAATGAAAAACAGATTATATACAATGGTTACCGAATTAATTTTTTAAAGCTCATAATAGAAATTCTACCATTTGTGCAAGCATATAGAATGTGATGAAATAACACATTTGTCATATGAAAGTGATGTATGATTTATACATTATTATATTAGAATTTAGTGAAAGAATTAACATTACTTTTGGGTTATAAAAATGCACAATATACTAGTGTGGCATAATTGTACTTTTTCATCAGCTTTAAATCATTGTAAGCTTGTTTCTTTATATCTTTCAGTTTTTTATTTTTTCATAAATTCAATTACTAAAAAAAAGGAAGGAAACCACTTTTTGGTTTTGTATATGTTCTAAAAGAAAAAAAAACCTTGTCTCAATTTTGATATTTCATAAGCCAATAATCATACTGTTCTTCAGGGGCAAACTATTTTTTTGATTTAAAATCCTGCTAGTGGTTTGTTCATTGTTAAATTTATAAATATATTGTTAAAAATATTATTAAATCTGCCAGAACAAAAACAGAATGCATTGATACTGACCATTTCAAGATTGCTTATGAATTCATTTTTTAACTAAATCCTTATCTTCTTAGTCATAAATATTAACTGCAGACAAGATTTAATCTGATAGATTAGTCACTAAATTAAAAACTAAAATTAAACAAAGTGGAAGCAGAATTTGATTTTGGTGGGATTAAATATATCTTCTGATACTATTTACATTCCAGGCATTGATATCAAAATAGTTGTATAAGTACAGTCATTAGGGATTACTAATTACGAGACAGAAAGAAGCATTTTTAGCCCTTGCTTAATGTTGTCACTGACAATATTATAATCAGTAGCCAGCTTAGTTGTCCTGTTTTAGGGGGTTTGGATGTTTTAAAATGAAAACATTGTTCTCTTCATCATCCATCCTTGGCTGTTAATTCTATTTTTCTCCCTATTTAAGAATAGGAATATGAATCACCAGAATTGATTTCTGGTATGGCTATCAGTTATAGCAAACATTTTGATATTATTTTTCTTAGTATAAATTCTTTTTGATTTTTATTAAGGTTCATGTTAAAATACATTAAAAAACTTTAGCAACATTATCCTCCTGTAGATTGTAGGTAACCTTATTCTTTATACTTAATTGTTTTATCCAGTTACAGCCAAGTAAAATATGTTGAATATGATAATGAAAATTTTAGTTACAATAGCTAATAATTAAAATGATCATGTACAGTTAAAGGAGATTAATGACCAACGACTTAATTTTATAGAATTGCTAGTTTGGATATGAGTTTGATGAATCAGGTAACACATGTATACAAATGATTTCAAATTGTTTGTACAAAAAACAAAAAAAAACAAAAAGATTAGTTCAGTTACAATTTTTGGTAAGGATACTAACATAAAATTTGGAATAGAGATAATAATTATAAATTATGAATAAATGGATGATGACAAGGAATTAAACCTGCAGAATAAAGCAATTATACTGAATGCAAATGACTACAATAAATACTTAGAAAAAATTGAAAAATAATTCTATAAAGCAAAATGAGATTAACAAAATGTAAACAAAGATTGGAAACAACAAACAAATAAATAAACATAATCATTATTAGATGCTCTGAGCAAAAGAAGAACTCCAAACCATTGAATTGATGGCCTAAGAAATTAATATTTCATAGAACCTTATAATGTAGAGATGATACTGATGAATTTTTATTTTAAAAAAATAAAAGGAAAAGGAATAATCAGTATAGAAAAATGCATAGACACTCTTATATTTTATACACACTATATGCTACTCTTTTTCTTCTCTTCCATTCTGCAAACTCTGTTTACAGAACAGTATAAGGGAAAAATAATATTGATAGATAAAAACATGCCAAAAGAAAAAATAAAGTATATCAGCTAAAGATGAAAAAAAATCAAGTACATAGAGAATTTGAAAGATAAAAACAAGGAAATGATGGATAAATGAATTAAACTGAATTATATAAATGCGAACATTATAATACTAAAGGGAATAATGGATATTATTTTTTTGGTAAGGAAGCTGAAATGGTGACATATTGACGAATATGACAGGTGGTTCAGAGGAGACAAAAGTAGATTGTGTTGGCGACAGTGATTCACTAAGAATCATGAAAATACAAATTTTACTATGATGAAATAACCTGGTCATAGTAACAAATAATATGAGCATAAACCAGAACTATCTATTATGTTTGAGGACACACACATAATGGATAAATTGTTGTCTAAATTACACAAAAATGAAAAGAGATATATTTACCAAAATTATACAAAAATTTCTTGAAATATTAAAGTAAATTTGTTCAATAAAATTGCCATTGGCTTCAACCACTGCCCTAGATGGCTTCAGAATCTCATGCGACTCTTCTGAACAGTTTCCTTATTTAAATTGGTGAATGCTGCCATAATCCTTGCCTTCAGTTCATCTTTGGTTTACAAGAAGTTTTGTTGGTCTTTTGCTTAACTGCACCCCACACATAATAATCAAGGGGTTGTAGTCTGGTCAGTTAGATGGTAAGGAGTGATGAGGTTGCAAAAATTGTTTGACATCCATGACTGGGTCCTTCTGCTTGTGTGGCATGGTGCAGAGTACTGTTGCCAGATATAGGGTTTTCCAGCAGTCATCCTCTTGTGACATTACTTCAAGGCACTTGATGTAGACTTCCATGTTGAGTTTGAGGCCCACATCAACAAATTCAGGAATTCTTTTCTTATCAGAATGATCAGAGTAAGTTTTGTGTTGTACCTTGGTAATCACCATTAAACTCGTCTAACTCTTTGCTTAAAGTATACTTTATTTATGAAAGTTGAGGTTCATATGAATTTTGAAAATTTTTCTTCCTTGTCATTGTAAATCTGTTGTGAGCAGCTATCTTATTTGACTGAACTTTTTAATAGGCTATTTTCAAATGAACAGACAAAACTTAATTCAGTATGTTTATTTAATAAAAAATATCTCATCAGCTAACCATTATACTTGCTCTCTAACTACACTGTTTAAATTTAAAGGAAATGCAGAAAATTCTTTTGTCATTTTTTAAAGGATGAAGGTCATTTGTCAGTAGAACATACTATTAATCTATTTAACTAATTTTGCTAAGGGGCAATTTTTTGTAATTCTTTATTCTCTTGTCCACAGAATTATGTCTTAATATTTTGTATGGATTTCTAGTTCTCCATCCCTTCTGTAATATCTTCAGCAGTGAGGGTTTTGTGATTGGAGAAAAGTAAGTAAGTATGTATGTATGGGCGTGTGTTTGAAATCCATGCATGTGCAGAATATCCTTTATTTTGTTACACATTTTATAATTTAACTTCTAGAATTTGAAAAGTTATTTTTTCTTTTTCTCTGCCTATGTGGGTGTGTACGTGTTGACTTTTATATAAATCAGCTACATAATCATGCCCTCTTGCTTTTTATAACAGACACTTTCTATATTTTCTGTAATATATATTATAAACTGTATATACATATAAATACCTATTTTCAAAGTAATATCATGAAAATTCTGTGCTTCTTTTTGCTTAAATATCAATATTAAGACTTTGAATAAGTTCTCACTGGTTTTTCATGAAAAGTAATGTTTTATTTACGAAAATTAGTAAGAAACATGTCACTGAAAGTATTGTTCATCACTAGCCACTATTTTTTCCCGTCTTTCTGGCAGCATTTGAATTCCACATTGGAAAAACGTCTTTTGAGACTAACCATGTGTTGACCAATTTTTTGGCATCCTTATAAAAATGAAAGTGCTGCTCAGCCAGGCCAAGTACCATTGATCAGAGCAAGTGATAATTGAATGAGGCAATGTCTAGTGAATACAGCTGGTGAGGTAGGACTTCCCATTCAAGCGTTTTCAAGTAGGTTTTCACCTGTTTTGAAACATGTAGCCTAGCGTTGTCATGTTGCAACGTTGTCATCACTTTGTCATGTCTCTGCTTGTACAGCAGCCAATTTTTTCTTCAATGCTTGACTCAGACGCCTCAGTTGTAGTTAACAGTGATCTCCCATGATGGTTTTAGTCAGCTTCAGCAATTCATAATAAACTACACCCAGCTGATCCCACCAAATGCAAAGCAGAAGCTTCAAACTGTGGATATTTGGATTTGCCGCCAATGTCGTTACATGGCTGTGATTACTCTATGATCTTCTATGCTTAGGGTTATTGTAGTGTATTCACTTTTCATTGCCAGTCATGATATAATGCAAAAAACCTTTCCTTTTCTACTATTGAAGCAGCTGTTCCCACGTGACAAGACACCTCTTAGCTGGCACCCAATGTTCTTGCTTTTGAATCATTCCTAATGTTTTCAAACATTTCGAAACTGTTGTGATCGTCTCTTAATGATTCTTTAAGTTCTTTTGTGTGCCTGACATGAGTTTCCATGAAGTAATGCCTCCAATTCTTTGTCTTCAAGCTTTTTCCATGTCCCAGAGCATTCTTTATCTTCAACATCAAAATCATTATTTTTGAAGTGTCTAAACCAATCTCTGCACATTGTTTTCAATAGAGCATGGTCGCTGTAAGTCTCAAAAAGCGTGCTTCAGCTGCAAATTTTGTTTTTAATAAAGTAGTACAGTTAAAATTCCTTGTAAATGCAATTTCTTTGGCACAAAATCTGACGTCTTTAACACTATGCAAAACAAAATTGTTTTTACTTTAGCAAAATGGTATATACTAAATTTCAGGCTTGCTTATAGTGCTTCTTTATAGATGTGTTACCATCTGAAACTACATGCATGCAGTTCTGGGAACGCCATGTGTTGGAAAACGGGAAGAACTTATTCAAGGTTTAAATGAAAAGTATAATTAATATTTTCTGATATTAAAATATTTACAATAAGGAAACCCTAAAATGAGTAATATCATATCTTATAGTATTTTGAAAAGTGAAATTATAAAGTTAACCAATCCAAATAACAGATTTTACAATTTTAGTTTTAGTTTAAATGTCATCTAACCTAAAAGAAACTTGCAATCAGCAGTCATAACATCTCCAAAATAATTTTAAAAATATTCTACTTATAGGATTTTATTTTCTTTGTCAAGCATTAAAACCTATAAAAGCTATATTTTTTATTCTTTAAAGAAGAAATCTCTTGAATTAAGTATATTATACTAAAATCTATATGCCCCCCACCTGGGTTTTACTTCAGTTTGTTAGAAAAGATATTGATAAATATTAAACTGAATGAAAAGATGTTGGTAAATATTAGAATCATTTTGCTTGATAATTCTAAATTTTATTAAATATCATCCACTGATTTATTTTGATAGATGTCTAATATTGATTATGTCTTGTCTCAAGAATTCAAGCAATTTTTATTCCTATTGTAATTTTGTCCTGCTACTATATTTTAAACTTATGGTTTTTGATTTTAAAAGGATGCAATGTGATTTTAAAATGTTTCAAATACTTATTTCTTCTAAAGTGAAAATGGTATAAATACTCTTTTGTTATGTAATTGAAAAGTGTTGCTAACAAAGTGTGTCTCAGTACTTTTGAATAAAGAATGCTGGCAACTTTCAATTGTAGATATGTGTACCTTTTTTTCAGTATTACACAATTCACATTCTCTGTAGTGTTTAGTATGTATGTGTAATAATATTTTATATGCCTCAACACTATGCCATGAAAAAACAATTTATAAACGTCTAACATTTTTCTTATCAAATGAAAGAAAGATATATTGTTTTTATAGTTTAAATGGTGATTGAATGGGATTGAGTAACTTTGTTAAACATCTATAGGTAGAATTAGTGATTATTTTTTAAAATTGTGTAACTGAGTATTTTGCTATTATTTTTTAATACCTGCTGAAAAAGTTTTTCTATTCATTAAGAATGACTTTTTATTGAATGTTTTTCTTCCTTACTTTAATCTCAAATTGTTATATACAAATGGTAGATCATTGTTCCTGTATTAAGGGATTTAAGCAACTAGAATTTTAAAAAGATATTTTATATTACATTTCTTTTTCATTCTACTTATTTTCCAATGACAAAAATACTTGCTATATTGAAAGCTATAACTCTTACACCTTTAATTATTAACCTTTATTTTTCACCTTGATTAGAATACTAATATCTGATAAATTTATACATGTCAATGCCTCTTGTATTTAATAACTCATTCATGGAAAAGGATTTTTCTAACAAAATAATCAGTATAATCCATGGAGAGATGTGGGACAAATAGATCACAATCAAGCATATCCAAAGCTTGTTATAGTGATTGGTTTAAATAAAGTTCATGTGGACATTTTTTCTTTGGATACTATCAGTATGTTTGGCATTGTCTTTTAATGTTAGAATTTTGTAAGCAAGTCTAATCTTGAATTATGATGAGTCAAAATATCATAAGAAATTATTATGTATCTTTTTTTATCCTGAAGTTATTGTAACTATCAATTTCTATTCAGGAATATCAATTCTCTTGAGAGGTGGTTATTACAATTAAAAGTGGTATTACTTAATCAAGAATGAGAATGTATAAGATAACACTAATGATATTAATTGGATCATACAGTCCTCCACTAGGAAAGTTACATATGGTATTGTGTTTTTGAAAGTCATTTTTATATATGCTATTTTATTAATGAGCAGCTATATTGTTATGGAAACTGTTAATTAATTGTCATTAAAAATCAGCAGTCTGGGTTAGAGAAAGGAACATTATCTAAACAAATGTTTTTGTGAACATGTAAATTTTAACACAAACCTTGTTAAACACATTTGGTATGTATGAGGATACAACATGTTTGTATCATTTGAGTAATGTCAGTAATTGTTACAAAAGCAATAGACCCTGTTTGGGAGAGCAAACTGAAACTAAAAGTTGGCACAAATTTTGTCTATTCAGAATATGATGATCAACTCTGAACCTCAGCAGTCTTCTACTAATAACCATGTCATTGATGAAATTCACTGTTCAGCAGATCATAGTTTTGAAATAGGATTCATATTCTTTTTGCTAAGTTCTATGATACCTAGAAAGCTTGCTTATTTATGTTTAAATTAAGGATAATGATGTACAAAAATTTTACAATTAATACCATCTCAGTAATCCTTAAGGCATTTCATTTTGAAAAAATCATAAGAATCTTGAGCTCTACTTTGGCATATAGGTGTCTCTTTATCAAAAGTTATTTAAAAATTATTTAAAACTAATTCAATGATCTGTTTTTAATATATGCTAGCAGTATAAATTATTATTTTAAGCTTTGCAACATAATCAGTTAGAATACTTGATCTTCATTTATAGATCGAAATAACAGGAAGATTCATATATCTGGGACCAAGTATTGAACAAAGTTAAACAAGAACCTGAAATTAATCTCCAGATACTACAAAATGTCATTGTCACCAAACTTAAAATACTTGATTTTCATATGTTACTCTTGGTTCCATTTTTGTCAATATGCTATCTGACATTGCAAAGAAAGCAATTTTGTATGAAATAGCCCCTACAAAAACTCCATTTGCAACAAATGTAGTGGAAAAGTCAAAGAAATTTTCTGTGGTTTACAGTGATAATAGACCATAGATATTAATCTGATGCATAATAAAAATCAAGCTATTCAAAACATTGACTGCCACCTTCAAAGTTTATGATATCTCTAAAATAGATTTCAATTGGTACAAATGGTGTAGCTGATCACCACTGGCATCTTTACAATAATTGTATACCAAACAGTTAAATAATTGATTATCTTGAACTGCTTGAATTTACTTGGTAGATAACCTCCATTTAAATGACAAACCTCTTTATTTGCATTAAAACATCTGGGATCTATTTGCACCATTCATAAATATATAGAATTCTAATAATTTCAAAAACTGAATGTAACCATTAATCACTATTTTTACTGATAAACTTGCACAAAGCAACAATTTCAACAATGAACACAATCTTGTTGGACATCCCTGGAACTATACCTAATTGATATTATTGCAGTTTTATAAAGATGCAGCTCAATCACCCACAAGAATATCAGGATGTTACCTTCATGTATTAATAATTATGACTGTAATTTGTGAGCTGAGAAATAAATTTTCCGGCTGCAACATATCAAATACCTTGCCTCTATCTGTGAACATGAAAGGGAGACTAGCGGCGGCTCTGGAAAAAAAGAGGGTTCGTTTGTGTCTGGCGTGCAGGGCAGTAATCGGTTCCAAAGAAAGAAGCACCGCCATCATATAGAAAAGAAAAAAAAAATACTCACCGCTGTCTTAATAATCCACCTTCAGCCTATTCTAAAAGTGGAATTTTTATAGACTGAGGAAATGGATTATGGGTAGAGTGTCATAGATAAAACCTACCGACCAATTCGATTCACCCGAGGAGGGAGTGGCGTCAATTTCTTGGCGAGAAGCAGAAGCAGAGAGAAACAGTGAAAAGGTGGAAGGAGGAAAGTGGGAGGAGGAAGACGAAGAGGCGTAGCAAGAAACCAGCTGGGAGAGCTTTGGATTGAAATCCAACTGTCCCTGGTTCGATCCCTGGCTCAGCACTCATTAGAAGAAAGTGTGCAACACTATCATTGACAAAAATAGACATTGATTGGATCCTCCCCACATCAAATTTGGAAAATACATCATTAAATGTCTCTACACTATTTTTTTCTCAGTTTAATGAATCATTACAGTGCATTCTTTTCTGAATTTCAAGAGTTTTTCTATCATTCATCAATTTCAAGGGTTTTCTTATTCAGTTATAAGAAGCTTAAGTTTTAGTGATTATTCAAGCAACTTGAGACTCACTCTCATAAGGTTTATTAATTGTAATTCACCTCTTGTGAAATAGTGATTGTCTCATGTTTCAAACTTTTGAATTGATCTCTCATAGGTTTCATTATGGTCTGGGAAAAGTGATTGAACAAAAAAATGATCCCTTATGCTGGCCAAGAAAAATTACGGTGAAACTGAAAAAGGAAGAGCTGCCAATAATTTTTGCAATTGAGAAATTTCACAGGAATACAAGTGGCATTTTAAGCTCCTGTGAAGCCACTATTAGCTGCCTTCTATAGAAAAGAAAGGTATTACAATTTATACCATTTTTTTTTTCCCTAATGTTTACCCAAGATTGTTGTGATTGGGAAAACAAAGTCAATGAACAGATTTTATATATATATATATATATATATATATATATATATATAGAGAGAGAGAGAGAGAGAGAATATTTTTTTATTTACTAATATTCACCTGATACAAGGCCTAAGAACCATTCAGATAGCGGGGTTACTGTTTGGTGTTGTATTAATGTAAAGAAGGGCAAGATGTGAAATTCTTGGGGCTATTCAGGAAAGATAACAGCTAACTGTAGACTTGAAGAGGTAAAGATTTAATTGGTAAATAACATTAGAAATATAATGTGAAAGCAGGCTTTAGAAGGAATCAGAAACCCGGTGCTAAACAGGAAACGAGGTATACATCTCTACTCCTACTCAAAACCTGAGGAGGAATGGGAACTGGACAATAAACAATGAACCTATCTCTTTCTGGTTACAACAGAGGCTATGACCCTTTTGGCATTTGACTTCACTTTAATTAGATTCTCAGTTAAGCACATGCATTTTCTTGTCTTATAGTCAGCAGAAACTAAATACACTGTTTTCATTGATATCACTAAACAAAAGTGAGAGTTATACCCATAGATACTATTTATGTATTGTAATTGTAATGATCAAATTAAATATTAGGGATACAATCTTGCATCAAATAGTCTACTTTTTTCAAAGTGACTAGAGAAACTGAATCAAAATGTAGACAATAACATACTATTTACTGAACGATTGCACTGAGTAGACTGAATATCCAAGCAATTTCATACAGCGTAACTAGGAATTAACTCGATAAAGGCATTAGTGTAAAAATGTCACCAGGCTTTAGTTTGATGCAGGCAATGAATAGTATTACTTTGATTGTTTGAGGTGTTAATGTAACTTTATAGCGAGAAGATATCATTTAGACCCTTGATATCTTAGCAGCTACCAAATGCAGCTACATTCTGTGAATCTTTCTGAGTTAGCCTCAAAGTTAGAATATTTGCTCACAACACTAGATGTAACACTGTAGGTGATAGACAGGCTTGTGTTTCGGTTAGTAGTTGAATGGCATCCTTGACAGGAAGGTCCTTCACCTATATTTTGGTTAGAAGATCTGAAAGAGTCTCAAGATCATGGTTGAAACATTGCCACCCATATGTTACCCAAAGTTAAAAAGTTAATGGCATTCCTGAGAATTAAATCTTGAAATAAAGAAAAAATATGAGAATATTTTAACATAATATTAATATGTAGTTTATTCTTGTTGTTGAGTAGATCATTTAGGTGCCAAGTACATAGTTGTTTCAAATTTTCATTTTACTTTTCCCAATTTTAAAGCTTGATGGCAATATGCAGGTGTTTGAACTTTGAATTGCTTGTTTGCATCTACAATAATGATAGAACAACAATCGTCTGTGTTTGCAAGTTTGCATTTATGTGAGAAAATCTTTGGCTTTCTGCTACAATTTGAGTTGATCTTATAAATAATTCATGGGTCTTTTATCTGCCTGTGTTTGAGCTGCTCATTCTTCCACTTGTTAAAAGTTGGGGTTGGTAACCAGTTTTTACAGTTGCTATGTTCTGTCCTCTCTGTGTTTTTCTCGCATCTTGTGCATCTCTAATCTTTCTGGTAGTATTAACAGATTCCCTCATTTCTTCTTTCTCTGCTTGCCTCAGTTGACTTGCATTTGTTCATATGGGAATTCAACCAACTGATTGATACAATGATGTATCAAGATTTATCAACAATGATGTATCAGTAGAATTTGATCATTTATGTCCTTAAAGGTTTTCTTTGTTCCACAACAATGTGGCTTTTTTAAATTTCTGAGAATTGACTCTCTGAAAACTATTCTTTTTTTAAAGACCATTGATAAATATGTCAATGTAAATGAATCACGATTCATCAGCTTTAGCCAACTTCTTATTTTTGAAAACTCTTTTATTGTTTGGTCACAGAAACTGCAGCAATCTAATGGATAGATCTTTGTGTAAGCAATTTATTCTAATGTGTCTTTATAGATAGATTTTGATTTTGTCTACTTGATGAATATAACAAATTGATACATGAATTATAATGAATAACTAAGTTATCTCCAAGCTAATATTTAAGTTTGATTCCATAGGAATTCCTCTTCAAGCCATCTAATTTAATTTTAAGAAACTAATTAACTTTTTAATTAACTCATGTAATTCTAGTAACCATTAATTGCAATCAAACCATTCCTCATGTTTTTCCTAGGTTCTATACCATAAAACTTGGCTTTTCTACATTTAATTCTGTTAACTGCTGTCAAGCTTCCCCAAACTTCAACCCTACTGTTAAGTTAAGCATATGTGTAGTGTACAGTCCTATATAGATCATGCTGACAAGTTGGCTGTTATAGAAAACCTGTATAACCAATTCAGTTGAGCTGATAGATTTGGTTATACACATGTTACTTTCTTTGAAAATGTGGATAGCAGTGGTAATGACATAACAATTGGCAGCAGGATTATTCAGTCTGAAGTCAGAAAGCATATTAGTGTTTAAAAAAAAAAACCAGCTACATACAGCCTATATTTTGATTGTATTTATTTTTAATCATATTTTTGCAGAGTAGCCATCTTGTTGGAGAGCAGTTAGTTGCTCGTAGAATAGGCTATTTAATTAAATAAGTCCAACTCCTTTTTGTTGTTGTTATCATAGCGTTTTTGTCATTGTGCCCTCTGACTTTTGTGAAGTGTATACTGATCTGTGTATCCTACAGATTAAATAAAGGGTTCAGTATATTGATCTGGGTAACCTTCAGTATATTGAACTGAACCCTTTATTTAATCTTCATTTAATCTATATGAGTAGACTGTCCTCATTCCACTGCTCATGTGTAGCGATGTGCGTAGTGGTGAGTGGATATTGGCTTGGAAAGAGAAATCAAAGAGCCAAGTTTAAATTTCATTTGAATTTGTTGCATCTCGCAAATACCTTAGAGAAAGGTATTAATCTGTCTCTTCTCCCTCCAGCTATAGGTTAAAAAGCAGGACAGATTGGGTTCTATAGCTTTTGCTGGCAACCCATCTACTGCAGAAAGTAATGGCAACCTAATGGGGGAAAATCTTCTGCCCAGTTAGTCATATCTCTTTTGAGACTTGATCGCCCAATCAAGTATCATGTATGGCACTCAACTGACTGGCTGAACTTTTCAATGTTCTTTGACTATTATTTTCAATTCATTCCTTGGGCTGATGACTAAACTTTGCTTACCATACATGATCATCCATGCTTGATTGATTTCATTGTCTCACCCCTCACAACAATTTTTCAATGTTCCTCCAGTCTAACTTTTATGGCTGGCTTGTTTCACTTTTATATTCACAGAAGTGCAACCAGAAAATTGCCATGGTTTCTCTACCTTAAGTCAAGGGTTTAAGTTGGAAGGTTAGACATCTGAAAAGAATTAATGATTATGCTAGGTTATGAGGGCCTCCTTAGTAGACCTAGCATAAAGATATATATACAATATGGGAGCTGCTAATAGAGAAAGACAAATAACAGCAAATCTTCAACAGCAGTAGCAGTCAAGCATAACAGGCAGCAGCATTAATCAGAGGACAAGTTAGGTTTAAGGCTCTAAGTTCACTACAAAGAATTATCCAATGGGACAATAACTTAATGGATTAGAATGTTGAACTAAAGAGTGAAATTGGTAACATAGTAATTGTGTGTTCAATCCCTGAACCCAGCCGCCCTGTTGGTGGGGCATCAGAATACGCCAACTACCCCCCTGCAGAGGGTAAAATCCCTCAATGGGGCCACCTGTTGGCCGTGAGTGGTGACCTGTAATGTCTAGGGACAGGATCCTGGTGGTTGAGCAGGTTGTGACCCAGGTGTAAAGTGGTCACGACCCTGCAACACACCACTTTGCCCCTTACCTGGGCTAGATGGACGATCGGAGAGGCCCAATCTGATCAATCAGCTGGTCGTGTCAAGCCCCATCGTATATAATCCACTCCAAACTCTTCTTCCCAACCAAAACTAACACCTACCCCTAAATATATGATGGAAGGCAGTGGCTGAAGGTCAATCAAGTTGGGAGAAGAAAATGATCTGACACACCTGTTAAACCTTGACAGCCGCGAAATTTGGATAGCGAAAATAAAGGAACACACATGCTCAAAGACTCCTCCGGAAGTGAGTATACCTTTCATGTAGCCCTGACATTGCAAGGCGAATGGATTTCCCCCTTGTCATGTCCCAATCCTGGACTCCCTGGTGGGTAGGGAGTGTGGATGGTGAACTAAAATAAAAACAATCCATGGCACTTAAAAATCTTCCAAAAGACCACATGTGGATACTGATTCTGAAATAGAATATGATAATGAAAACTTCCCATGGTTTATTGTCCTAGAAGCTATAAGCAACAAATCATTAACTGAAATGTCTCTATTTAAAATCCAAAAAGCCATATATAATCAAATATAATCACACCAAAAAATGTAAAGAAACTACAAAATGGAACATTACTAGTGGAAGCAGAAAAAAAAAAATGCAGATAAATTACAAGAAATAGAAATAAAATCCTACCCACACCAAACCTTAAATTTCTCAAAGGGTGTGGTTAAAAACAAAGACCTCCCCCTATGCACTCTGGAAGAAATAAAAATAAAACTCAAAACTCAAGGTTCTACAAATGTCAAAAGAATCACAATAAAAAAAAATGAAGCAGAAATACAAACCAATAGCTATATTTTAATGTTCAATTTCCCCCAAATTCCGACAATTAAAATAGGATATGAAATTATAAAAGTAGAATAATACATACCAAACCCTCTTCAATGTTACAGATGCCACAAATATTGACATCATAAAGACTCCTGTTGCAACAAACAAACATGTGAGAATGCAGTAAAAAGAACCAAAACATAAGGAAGAGAATTGTCCAAATGAAAGCTTATACTCAAACTACTTGGGAAACCACTCTGCCCTCTCAAAACAATGCAGTATCTATAAACAGGAAAAAGAAATAATCATAATGAAATACAAAAAAATGTAGTCTTCCTAAAAGCACAAAAAGAAGTTAAAAATAACACAAAACACCTACGCCTCCATGGTAGGAAAAGTAAACAAGGAAGATAAATGGATTCAACTGAAATAACAAATTTGTACAAGGAATTAAAAGCTTTTCTGGAGGAATTAAAAACCTTCCTAACTGAGCTCAAGTTAGACCAAAATAAAAATAAAGCTCAACAACCCAAATCAAGTGGAATTAACCCAGAAGGAGGCAAGGAACTCTAGTAGGAAAGCACAGAACGGATCTCCAGCGAACCCTCTTCTCAAGCCCAAACCAAGAAAATGAAAAACAGACAAAAAGACAAAAAAGAAGCAACAACAGAACAAGAAAACATTCGATTAAGATTTAATTCAAAATCAAGAACCAATACATTGAATGAAAGTAGATTTGAGGCTCTGGAATTTATGGAGGTGAAGGTGAACGGGCTCCAAAACAGTAAAAAATATGACCAAAGCAAGCAGTTGAAGCCAGAGACAAAGATTAAAAAAGATTCAAGAGCTGGAAATAAAACTGGAGAGGACAAGTAATATAAACCTGGAAGGTAACTCTACATCCCCCACTCCAAAAAAAAAAAATGAAAATAAGACTATGGCACATAAGATCATGCAATGGAACTGTTGTGGAATAAGATCTAATTACAACGACCTTCTCAGACTTGTATCACAACTGCATCCAGCCGCCATCTGCTTACAGGAAAATTTTTTACAAGAAAATGATAACTTAAAAATAAAAAATTATAAACAATACCACTATAATCATAATACAGAACACAACCAAAGGAGGAGTGTCAATACTGATTAGGAATGACATACCACTAAACAAAATACATATAAAAACTGAACTACAAGCAATAGCAACACAAGTGACACTAGACAAAACCATTACAATTCTTTTCATTTATATACCCCCACAGAACTAATAAATACAACAGACATAAACAACTTACTGGAACAACTTCCCAAATCTAAATTCTTACTAGGAGACTTTAACAGTCATAATCCTATCTGAAATAGCAAAAAACTATATTCTAAAGATAAAATATTAGAGGAAATAATAAACACCATAACCTATGTCTATTAAATAAAAAATCCTTGACCTACCTAAACCCCTCCAATGGATCAAAATCATCAATAGACTTAAGTATATGTGATTCAGAAATTTTTGTATGGATTACACATAGAAAACACACAGCGACACGTGTGGCAGTGATCATTACCCGATCATCCTAGAAAATCAAAAGCCCACCACAGAAGAAAATGTAGGCCCCGCCAGATGGAAACTAAAAAGATACAACTGGGAAGGTTTCAAAAACAAATACAAACAATTACCGATACAGTCAAAAGACACAGACAACTCGATAGAATACTTCACCAAAACACAAATAACCATAGCCTCAGAAAATATACCAAAAAACAAAATAATTATAAAAAAACTAAGCCCTGGTTCGAAAAAAAACTGCCAAAAAGCAATCAGAAACTGAAAAGCAGCACTGCAGAAATTCAAAAAGGAACCCACAACCCAAAATTTAATTGAAATGAAAACACTCAAACTAGTAGCACAAAAAACTGTGAAAGAAGCCAAGAGGGAATGTCGGAAGAAATATATAAACAGCTTAAATACACATTCCAAAACCAAAACAATATGGGAAATGATGAGAAAAATAGCTGGAAAAAATCAAATATCTCCAATAATACACCTTAAAAAGAACAACACTAAAGCAACCAGCAAAAAAGAGATAGCAAATCTATTAACAGAGACATTTGTAGAAAACTCAAAAACAAATAAAAATTAAGACCCACAAAAGTATAAACAGAAAGACGTAAATAACCAACTAAACTTCTCTAATAATACAGAATCCTACAACAACCTATTCCTCCAAGTAGAACTAATAGAAGCCATAAAAAAATCCCACAATACAGCAGTAGGCCCAGACCAAATCTTTTATGAATTTATTAAACAACTACCACAAAAATTGCTAAAATACCTCCTAAATATTTTTAACATTTACACAACTGGAAAATTTCTCAAAATATGGAGAGAATCAATAATCATTCTCATACTCAAAGAGGGAAATGAGGGAAACACTCCACAAAGTTACCGACCAATATCATTAACAAGCTGCTTATGTAAGACAATGGAGTGAATGGTCAATGCCAGATTGAGTTTTTCTTCTAGAAGAAAAGCACATATCAAAATATCAATGTGGATATAATAAAGAAAGAAGTACAATAGAGCACATAATAAGATTAGAAACAGCCATAAGAGAGGCTAATTTAAACAAACAACATCTAATAGCCATATTCTTCAACATAGATAAAACATTTCATCAAACCTGGAAACATGGTACAATGAAAGATTTGCATAAACTAGGACTGAGAGGCTGACTACCAAATTTTGTAAAAGGATTTTTAACTGATAGACTTTTCCAAGTACAAAAAAGTGCTATACTATCTGATTATCAAAAGCAAGAAGAGGGAGTACCACAGGGAAGTGTACTCTCCCCTACACTTTTCAAAATAAAAATAAATGACATAATAAAAAACATCAAATCTGGAACAAACTGCAGCATTTACATTGATGATTTTACAATATATTACAGATCAAGAAACCTCAACACAGCAGAAAGACAACTTCAACAGTGCTTATACCAAATTAACAAATGGACACTCGAAAATGATTTTAAAATATCAAAAACAAGAACAAAATGTGTACACTTCTTCCAACTGAAAAATTACACAATAACTCAACTCTAAAACTAGAAAATGAAGAAATACCACAGTGTTCAGTAACACAAATTTCTAGAAATAATCTTTGACAACAAACTGATCTTTAGACCCCATAACAATCACCTAAAAACAAAATGTTTTAAAGCTCTTCAACTACTGCGAACAATAGCCCACACAGAATGGGGTGCTAGCAAAGAAATCCTTCTAAAACTTTATAGGATGCTGATTTGCTCCAAATTAGACTATGGCAGCATGATCTACCAATCAGCTAGAAAGTCATATCTAAAAACAATAAATACAATATACCATGAAGACTTTGGATAGCTCTTGGAGCTTATCCCACCTCACCTATAGAGAGTCTATATGTAGAGACAAACGAATCCCCATTTCAACTAAGAAAGGAAAAACTAGCAACTCAATACTATCTAAAACTCTCCTCCTGTTCCTCTAATCCCACACATGGCTGTGTACTTAAAGAGAAATTTAATCTTAACACAAACAAAATCAAAACATTAGGACTCCAAATGGAAGGAATCATCCAAGAAAATAATATATCCTTTAATCAAATACTTAAAACCAACCAAACATACCACCATGGATAATCAAAAATCCAAATATTAAGTTTAAACAAATTATCAAAATCCAAAACACATCCCACAACATACATTGAAAAATTTTCAAAAATAAGAGAGAAATATCAAAACTATCAAAGTATTTATGCAGACAGCTCAAAAGACGAAGAAAAAACAGGCAGTGCAGCAATAACAAAAGAAACAATTATCAAAAAACGCTTGCCAAATGAAGCAATAATTTTTTGTGCAGAAGCTTACGCAATAAAACTAGCTCTAAAAATCATATAAAAAAACAAAAAAGATAACCAGATTATTTTTTCAGAGTTACTATTTGTATTAACATCCCTAAAAGGAAAAAAAACTAGAAAACCCATTTTGTGGTCCAGTGGATATCGGCTTGGAATGAGAAATTGGGGAGCCGAGTTCGAATTCCAGTTGAATTCATTGCATTCACTTATGCGCAAATACCCTTGGGAAAGGTATTAATCCGTCTCTTCCCTCTATGGGTTAAATAACAGGACAGATTGGGTTCTATAGCCTTGGCCGGCAACTAGTCTACCGCAGAATGCAATGGCAACCAACTGTGGGATAATCTTCTGCCCAGTCAGTCATGTCTCTTTCGAGACATGATCGCCCAAGCGTGTTTCACGTATGGCACTTAACTGACTGACTGATACAAATTACATTCAATGGAAAAAAGCAATAATATCATCTTCTGCTGGATTCCAAGCCATGTTGGGATCCAAGGAGGAGACAAAGCAGATACTGCTGCTAAATCATCTTTAAAAATGATAATAGATGAAAATCTTCAATTTGCATGGATAGACTTTAAACCAAAAATAAATATATAAAAGATAAATGGCAAGAATCATGGAAAAACCAAACTGGATATAAACTAGTTCAAATCAAACCTAAAATAGGAAAATGGGGAAAAAATCTTGGAAACACTTGTAAAAAACAAGTGGTCATAACTAGAATACATATAGAACACACATACTTAACTCATTCTTATATATTAAAAAAGACAAATCCACCAAAATGCAGTTGCAGAAACCTAATTACAATAAAACATTCTACTGGAATGTAAAACTATAACTAAAATTAGACAAAAATATTTCAATGAAAAAAGCTTAAAAGAAATTTTTAAAAACACAGACACAGATGAAATATACAACTTTTTCAAAGAAATCAAAATCCTTAACAAGATATAATACTTTCAAATATTGTATATGTATATGCATATACATATATATGTACACGCATACGTGTAGATATACAGATGTACAATCAGAAACAACCACAAGATAAAGCAATTTAAAAATAAACCCAAAAAATAACAGATCATGAAACCCAACAACCTCTTAACCTTTTATACAGAATAACTACCTTGTATACATAAAAAAACAAAGCTTTGGCATAAAATGACCCAAATAGGAGTTGACATGCCGTAAAATCCAACAACTAACCAACCTGGACCCAGAGAGTGAGCAGTAACTGAACAGTATTAAAAATAAGAACTAGACTAGTTATCTCTAGATACATGCAATGGAACAAGAACTGTCTGCATATATAGGTTACCCAGATCAATATATACCTGATGAAGATGGTACAACAGCTGAAAAGTTATGATAACAACAAAGATTAGGACAATATTCAGAATATAAATAGTACTCCTTGTCTCAGAAATTGAGACAGAAATAAGTTAAAGCAAAATTCATTATTTGGTCAGCTTAAAATTTGAAACAATGTTTTCTTTATATATTGGCTTCACATTTTTTTAAAAAGTTGAGTTTATAAAAATATTGGTTAAATTAGGCTGGTTGTCAACCCTTTGTAAAAATGTTCTGAGAGTTAGTGGACTAATAAGTTAATGAGTGGAAATAACTTAATATCCAAGATTGTAAAACTCATGATGCCTAAAATTATCAAATTATTATGAAATTATGATTGAAATACATATTGTCATAGGACAATTACTATTCCATAACAAATCGTACTTTTTAAGAAGTTTTCTGTTAACACTTCATCTTGATAAAAATTTCTCAAATTTAGGCAGGATATAAAAAAAAATATCCTGAAATATCAACCAGGTTGATTTATTTGTTATTGCATGAGCCTAAACTTTCATTTTCTATAATCAATCATGTAGTTTTATTCAACTGTAACAATTTTACAAAATTTCTTTCCTTACATCAATACTATTATCATTAAATATGAAACTTTTAACTTACTTTGATAAATTGAAAACTAAGAAATACTTGTGACAAATTTATTTTTTTAAATTAAGGATTGTCTCTTAGTAATTATGCAGAATAATAGTTAAAACACACATTTACTGTCATGTTCAAAGAAGAAAACTACCATCATCTGATATAGCCAAAAAGTTTGTTCTAGTGTTTAATTTTAACAAATTTTATTAAAAAAAGATTATATTATAAAAGCATTTTTTAAAAGTTTTGTATAAAGAGGAACATTTTGTTTAATTTGATATTGAAGATGGAAAAAAATAAGCAATATTTTGGAATATTATGCTTTTTTTATTTCAAGGTAAAATGCAATTCAAATTTGTATACTTTATGGGGAAGGTAATGTGCGCTGTGGTGCAGTGGATATCAGCTTGGAACGAGAAATTGGGGAGCCGAGTTCAGATTCCAGTTGAATTCATTGCATTCACTTACGTGCAAATACCCTTGGGAAAGGTATTAATCTTGAGAATAATCAATATTATAATAAGATATCCAAATCAAGTATTGAAAATTTGTGTCAACTTAGTTATATTAGTAGAGTTAATGTTTGGTTTCTAATGTAGTTAAAAAAAGATCTTTTGCATTTTATTTCCATGTATGGTTTGTTACTTTGACATAATGAAAATATATTCCATTTTTTAATTAAATTGTGATGGACAATACTGTACAATTGTGGAATACAAGAGAAATTGTGGCAGATGAAATTAAATACTATTAACTGTACCAAATATAAAAAGTTATAAAAAGATGGAATTATAAAGCAAAAGATAATGAAAGAAAGCAATAAATAAGTTGTCCATTACAGTTAATTTCAAAAATGAATCAAATTTATCTAGTCTTATTTTTACTTAACAGAATGAACTCCTACTTTAGAATGATGAAAAATTGTAGTAAAGTCAAAATTCAAAATATTTAAGTTATTTCATGTTATACTAGATCAAGTATTAAGATGTTTTTTCTTGTGGCTGTGATCTCTTAAGTTTGATTAAAATTGATTGTATATACATAAAAATGAAAAAAAGAAGTGGAATATTTTTAGAAATAAAACTATTTATTCAAAACTATTTTATAAAGTAAAAATGATAAGTATATAAAAGGGTTGATGCATGAACAGTAGTCAATGCAGAAAGTACTTGTGAAGAGAAAAAAAAAGAAGGTACATAGATACAAAAAAGTATGTTAGTTTTAGCTTTGACTCCATTGAATACATTCAGAAAACTATTAAGAAATATAATTGCAGAGTTTAAAATATCATCATTTATTCAGTTAGTGTATTTTTGGTGCTGTGGTTACTGCTCATTTCTTGTTTAAAGTATATGCATTTCACAAACCAGTAATTAATTAATTTTTATGCCTAAACTTGAAATGAATGTTTTCTTTTAGAACACTTCTATACAGTTGAAAAGTAGATTTATTTCAATATGTTTTTATGGTACAAACATTTTTATGGGTGTATGTGTTTGTAAAAAGAACTTGTTTCTGAGTAATATTCAGATGCTAATAGAAAATTCTAAGCGTAATCAAAAAAGCCCTTTCCAAAAAAGGAAAAAAAAAATGCTTGGTTAGATTTTAGGAAGGAGGTCAGATAAAGAACTCTTCAGCACTCCTTTACTTTAAACAAAAGTGAGGAAAGAATTAGACAGCTGTACATAGATGATTTCACTCACCTCCATTGGCAGAAATGGTCTCACTCAAATTATGTGTGCGTGTGTCTGTCTGTCTGTTTAATATAACATGTCAAGAGTGTAGTGTGGCAGTGTTTAGGATGAACAAGATTTAGCACGATTTGACTGTAGGACCTGGATGATAAGTCATATTTCCAGACAACCAAATTTTATGTGTAGACACTATATGAGATTATGAATTCAACTTTATGTAGAGTGTTGTACAAGCCAATAGTGACTCTGTCATTGTATTGGCAAAAACTAGTCTGTCCTGACAGGAATGATGTACAAAGATCTTGTTGCACACTAACAAGATAGTGAAAACCACTTTTTGAATCAGGAACACTCATTTGAGTTAAGCATGATGGGACATGTGTAAACTCAGTAAACTCTCTATAGCCATATTCAATAAAGCACAATTCAGTCAGACAACCCTGGAACATACCTGATAGATACAACAGTATTAATAATTCTTATAGACTTTATATGATGTTGTGTAACAATTCAGGTATACAGGTGTTGTGAGACCATATATATTGTTAGCTGTCTTTAATTTCCTGCTACTTTAGTTTATGCTTTTTAAATTACTTTAAAGTAGTGAAAATGTTTCAATATAAATAACCATAAACTAAATAGGAACAGTAAAGTTGCTTTATAGCATTTTGGCTTTTAAGGAGTTGAGTAAAAGTATCTAGTAGCATGTATTATACTTTTTGCAATATATTTAGTGATGTTTAAAGGGATGCACTATTAGTACAAATACTTAGTTTTCATGAAAAAAAATGTTTACAATAGCATTTTACAAATTTATATTTTCTCAACTGTTTACATTTCTTGATCAGGGATTCATAAAATTAAAGCACATTAAATTATTTTAATACCTTTAATTGATATTTTCTTGTCTCTTTGAAGTTTTTCTTTGCTGCTTTATATTTTCCATATTATCTCTGATATAAATTTGTTATGCTAACCAGTATTTTTTTAACAATTGTCATGCAAAAAATGCATGAAAAAAAAAAACATCACACTAACAGCTTGCAACTACTACTACTACTTTATTTGCAATCACCATTTAACATTTCATTATATTTTAAACTCTTCATAAAAAATCTAAGTAAAACTAAATTTGTGAAGACATGAAAAAAAAAATAGAAATTAAATTATAAGAAATAAAAGTTTGAAGACAAGCCATTTGACAAGCCAATTTCATTTTTTAGGTTGAGGGGATGGGGTTCGATGTAATAACATTAAATTAATTCCTACTTAGAAATCTACCTCTTATATTTGTCAATACTTGTACCATATCTAACAATGAATTAACAATCTGATGAATAATCAGAAATTTATATCAGTAAACATGATTTGCTACTTGTATTTTGTTTACTTAAAAAAAATCCCAAATAATTGAAACTGTTAAAATTTTTGATGGGATTTTTATTTTATACTTAAAATGTATAAGCAACAATAACACGCTTGTTTTAGTGATGTTGATCATCTTAGAAAAAAATAATTTCCTTGTATATGGATAAATCTAATCTTGTTGGAAAGTAAAATAACTAATTTTTTTTTTGTAATACAAGCTGTTCAGAAATGAAGCTGACACAAATTTAATAATGATAAATTATGTGTATATGTAACTAACACAGACACACACACAGACACACAGATGAGAGGATGTTGAAAGGTTCTTGGCTTGACCCATTTCATAAAAATTTGAACAAATGACCAAGTATCATTTTTTGTGAATCCCTTCATGGTCAGACTGATAACTTTTCAGCATCAACTCGTGTGTATGTGTGTTCTAATTGTTTTTGGTAGCTGAAATATTTGTGTATTTTTACTGATGCCTGTAGTCAATATTTAAGTTCAGATGGGTTAAGATTTTCAAGGCTCATGTATTTGAAAAGCATAGTCCTTCTTCCATTTTCTGAATTATTTCTACTTATTAATGTTTTATACCCAGTGAAGCTTAGTTTAGTATTATTGTAATTGGAACGTTTTTTTATAAGTCTTTGTTGATAATCTGTGCAAAAATTTGATAAATAATTAAGTCAACATGCAAGTAGATTTACTCCTATTTAGGACATTTTTAATTGAAGTATTCCATTTTTTCTGAGAGATCTGTTTTATTAAATGTTTGCATTTTCAGATTTATTTACTCAATAGTAAAATAAAGTTATTCTTTATTGCTAATGAGTTTAATTTTAACTGTAAAATTTTTAGTTGATAGTTACTCAGAACGAGATATTGAAGAGCTGAGTTTGAATTCCAGTTGTGTTTAATGTGTTCATTTACACACATGTACTCCTAGGAAAAGTATGAATCCATCTCATCTTGCCAGTTATGTGTTAAATAGTAGGACTTATATTTAGAAAAATCATTGTTATTCTCAAAAACATTGATAATGCAATATTCACTTGCAAAAAAAGGGAATAGTTCTTACAATCCCAAATATGTTTTGATTTTAAATAACCCACAAAACGTTGAAAAACCGTAAAAGAAAATAAAAATTATGTAACATTTTTAGCATTAAAATTGTTTTTAGAATGAAAATTTTCTCTGGGAAATTGCTGTGATTAGAAATTTTTTTAATTAGTTTCCTTCACTACTGATTAAATGAAGTTTATTTTACAGTATTTATGAATGTTACGTTTAAAAACAATTTAGACTTGTTTTATCGTTTCACCCTAAACAAGATATTAGTACCATTAAGACACAAGGGGGTTACTGGGAGTAGAAGAAAATGAGAAAATTTTAGTTAGGAGAAAGGTCAATAAAAGAACTGAATTCAAGGAAAAAAAAGGTTGTATTTGACATTGCATTTAAATTTTTGAAGATTGTAGGTGTCAGGAAAGCATGAAAATGGAAGAGAGTTCCAGAGATGAGAAGTGTGAGAAACTACTAGTATAGAATTTATGGTTACATCTACATATTTCAATGGTAAAACAATGGAACCTAGTAGTCAATCTAGTAGCCTGCTTAAATTCATGCAAAAATACCAAGGAGGACAGCTCATTATATCCACTGCCATGAAAATATTTATAGAAAAGACAGAGGGAAGCCATGTCATGGTGGTGGGGAGAGCACCAGACAATACAGCATAATGTTCAATGGAGGAATGGTAGACTTATGAATGTATGAGATGGAGTCCAACGAGAAAAAATTACCTGGAATGACAGTGAACCAACCTTTTTAGCAGCAAATCTAGCTACTGATTCAGTGTAATCACTCTACTTCACGTCAGTAGAAAATGTGAGATCATGAAGGTACCATGAATTGCTTTGAAAGTCTGATTGCTTTAATAATCCTTAGTACATTTTTAAAAGTGAAATATTCTATACACTAGTGAAATTTGAAAACAATATATTTACTGTATGACACTAAACAATTGATAAGAATAAAAAAATAATGTTTTGAATTAGAAAAAGAATACGTATTGTAAGTATTGTTATAAAATTGGGTGGGGGACTCTATCTTTAAACAATCTAGTTAACATATTAAAAAGTAATGTTTCATCCTAACAGTTACATTATTCAAAAAGTACATCTGTTAAAATTATTACTAGGTTGCATAAATTAGTTACATTTTTTTTATTTTGATAATGATACCATTGTTTGCAAAAATGTCATTTGTTAAGGCTGTAGTTTTTTCCCCTTCACACACACAACTTATTAAAAAGAAATTGTTAGAGTATTTTATATTAAATTATAATGGAATGCTATGTTAACACAATTAATATCAGTTTTTTCTTAATATTTAGAATGTAACTTTAAAAAATAGTTTATTATCTATTGAAATGGATGTGCGTTGTGGCGCAGTGGATATCGACTTGGAATGACAAATCCGCAAGTCGAGTTCAAATTCCAGTTAAATTCCTTGCACAAATACCCTTGGGAAAGGTATTAATCTATTTCTTCCCTTCAGTTATGGGTTAAATAATAGGATAGATTGGGTTCTATAGCCTTGGCTGGCAACCAGTTTACTGCAGAAAGCAATGGCAACCTACTGCAGGATAATCTTCTGCACAGTCAGTCATATCTCTTTTGAGACATGATCACTCAAAGCATGTATCTTGTATGGCACTTAATTGACTGATCTAGTGAAATATTTGGTTCTTAAAAAAATCGTTCTTTTTGATGCACTTTTGTCTACATTAAAATTGTCAATAAAAATCTCACTTTTTTTTTCCTTTTTTTTCTTTGTTAAGAAAATCAAGCAACAGAATTAATTGATAAAAAGTTATACAGTTTTTTATTGACTCAGGTATTTTCATAGCTATATTTTTAAGAAAAGTTTTTTTCTCTTGTTGTTTAAATTTACTAAAAATATTTAATTGTTAAACTAAATAAATTAGTAAAAAAAGACTGAAAATTTATATTTGCCATTGGATTAATTGTAATTTATATAAATTCTATAATACTCCTATAAAATTGAGCAGTAATCAATTTTTTATTGATAGCCATATCAAGTTTGTGGATGTATAAGAAGACTATTTCAATCACCAAAAAGGTATTTTCTAAATATATATGAAATGCAGTGTTTTCTTTTAGTGTCTCTTGAGAGAAACTGTGCTGATAAGTGATATAAAAATTTAAGATCAGTCTTGATCTTAAATCTTGCTACATATATTTTGTCAACCTGCTAGATTTCAAGTTTATCTCAGTTTAGAATGGGTATAACTTGTATTGCACTGAACCTAGAATGGTAGTTTTTCATCTGCATTTACTGTGTTCACTCTAATAGTATTAGGATTTTTATTTTTATTTTAAAATACAATTGTTTTTTCTGTAAGCACAATAGAAAATAGTTTACAAGTACCTCTACTAATTCACTAAAAAAAAGAGCATACTATGATGAGAAAATTCTAAAAAACTTGATAAAAACGAAGTTTTATTGTCAAAATCTTTGTTATTAGGAAAGATCAAAGTATTTTTGATTATTTAATTATATTTCTTAATCCTTTTAAAATGTTCAAAATTTTAGTTAAAATTCTTGCTTTTCTTGCATCAGCAGATGGATTATAAATTAGTATAGCCAATTTTAGTGTCTTTTTTTGCAGTGAAAGACACATTGATTTGGAAATTTTTGCAATTATAGTAAATTTAAAGCCAAATGTTCTAAAATTAAAAAAAAAATATTAGATTATGGAGGATATTTTCCGAAATTTTTAAGATTATTGAGTACTTAAAAATTATATATGAAGGATGCTCACATGATATTCTTTCAAGATTTTTTTGTGGATAAATCCCCCTTTAGAACAATATTAGATAAACATCCATCTGTCATCAAACTGTCAAACATATCCATTCACAGGCCGTAACACCAACAACTTCACACTACTAGAAATGATGTTATAACCCTGATGATGGTTATAACAACTGAAGCATTATAATGTTGGCTACCCCAAAATAAATCCATATTTTGTTGTTTCTGAAATATTTATTTTATTTTTTATCTCACATTGTCAGAATTTATTTTTCATTTCCTTTAAAATACACTAGTTTGTGTAGAAGGAAAATTTGCTTTCAGATAAGACAAAAATGGTACTCCTCTTAGTCCTGTGCTTATATACGATTATTGCTATTTATATGATGAAAATGTCCAAGTAACTTGGACCAGAAAATTCACATTTACATGATTTTATTCATTTAATTTGGTAATATTTTATATAGCTCTATACTTATATTTGTTATGGCTTGTTTTTATAATCTTCATATTCCTTACCTATCAATAGCTTTTATTGTAATATTATTTCCATTGTTGCATTTACTTAAAAATATCATTTTCAAAATATAAACATTTTAGAATTCTTTATAATAGATGAAAACTTTATTGTTGAATAGCAACTTTTATGCTAAGTATCATTTCAAAACAATTAAACAGTGATAAAAATCTATACTCTTGCAATCAGTAATTGTTATCAAAATGTTTTTTGTTTATGTGTGGTGCAGAGAACAAATGAAATGGAAGTAATTTCTAGTTGTTGCCTTTAATTATATATATATATATATATATATATATATATTATTGTTAGCATACAGACTTCAAATGGGTCATAAAGTGGATATTGTAGGTTTTACTTGTATGAAAAAGAACACTGTTAATGTCCTTTAAAGAATGTCCTTTTCGTTCCTGTTTTATGGCGGGTTTCCTTCATGAGGGTAACACTGGGAGTAGATTCCTTAACTTTCAAATGATATACCACTGTTCTGTTACTGAATTTAAGTTTCAAATAGTGGTTAAAGATTAGGAGACAAAGGTAAGGCTGTCATCTATTTAGTTTTGGGAGATTCTAGATCTGACATTGGATAGAAAATTACCAGATTTTTGTTGATACTCCTTTTTAAATTACCCCAATATTGATTAAATTATGAAGAGTAATTTAAGAATGAAAATAAATTTTCAGTATAAGAAGGCAAACATTTTATTTTGAGTGATGATAGTTCACTGAATAATGTATTAAATAATAATCAGACATTGAACATATCTGAACTTAGTTTGATTTTTGATTATCCTAAAATTTAGTGATAATTTCAAATTCTTTTCAGAATTTTGATAAAACTTAATTCAGAGTGAGGGCAAAGTAAAGTATGATTCAAATTTTTCTTTATTTATAAATTTAAATAATGTCAGCAGGTTCTAATGAAGTCATTTTTTTCTTCTGTCTTGATTTTAAAGTACATTTTTTTAAAATGAAAATGTTTTCTTTACATTGCATAAAAAATGTAGATTCAATATCTAATCAGTTTCTTTTTTATTACATACAAGTTATGAAATCTTTATTTAGAAATAATTTTGTATAAGTAGCTCTCTAAAGAGAGCTACTTATAGAAACTTTATATATCATTAAAACATTAGCAAAATTAAAATTCTAAAATTAAAAAAGTAATAAACAAAAGTTTAAGTGTAAAATTAATGTACTAATCAAATCAGTTAACCAAATGTGCATTATTTTATACTGAATAAACAAATTGCATTGACTATAAAAATATAATTAAAAAATCAATTTTCTTATTTGTTTATACTAGTAGATCACTTAATAAAGCTATTGCAACACATGCAAACACACACACACACACACACACATATAATAAACAAAGTCATAATATTTTGTTGTTTTTTTTTATGTATTTTCAGCATTTAATATTAGATTGAGGTATAATCATATATTTAATACTATATTTTTTTTCCCTCATTAAATTCATTAAAAAGCTTTTCATTTTCAATATTCTGCACTGCATTGGAAGTGACCGGCTGTTGCCAGTTTTTTCCAAGAACTATGATGTGAATTTTATTTGTTGCTGTTTTTCTAGGATGTTGAAGGTGGCCAGGGTTGTCCATTCTGCCGCTGTGAGATCAAGGGCACTGAGCAGGTAGTGGTTGATCCATTTGATCCAAAATCTCTATGTAAGCTAAATGAATGCAGAGAGGCTCTTATCCAGGATGATGAAGATGATGAGGTAACAATTATTTTTTGTTTTTTATTTCAGCATTTCTTTGCATTATGAAAGATAAAATATATATATATATATATATATATATATATATATATTTTTTTTTTGCATGGAATTATTATTTTTTCTTTGCTTTATTCACACACATAGGTATAATTGCTTTCCTCTGCAAGGGAATGCTGACTGACTATTCTGATATTTTTTTTTATATATAGATTGCTTGTCACACACTTGCTTTCAGTCTCCGTCAGCAAAAAAATACTTGGCTGTTCTTGAATTCTCTTTTGAATTTCACATTTGATATTTATCCCTTCACTAACATTTTTTTAAATACTTATCATAGTAAATTACTCATAAATATATATTTTTTAATGAAATCACTTTTCTCCTCAACCAGTTAAACATATATGTAATCCTAATGGATTCAAATTGTTTAGATAGATTAAGTAAATATTTCTTGTAGTGGATAGCATATTCGATCAAGTTAATTCTAACATTTGCTGTTCAGTTTTCAAATGCAATAAGCCTGTTAACTTAGAATATACATTCATAATTTTCTTTTATAAATAAGGCAAATTGTTTTTTCTGATTTCACTTAAAATCTTTTACTTTTCATTTTGAAAAATACTTTATTTGACTAAATTATTTGTTCTACTTTGCATTTTCTAGTATCTTAATTAGCTATTAGAAACTTGTATTACCATGTAAGGTGAGGCATACTTTATCTAGACACTGAGACAAGATTCTTTTAAAAGGCTGTTAGAAATGATTATTACTTAGCTTTTATTAAATGTACAAGGTTAATTGTAAATCTGAAATCACTTTCATTTTTTACACTAAGTATTTTTCATAGAGACAACAAGGGCTTGTATTTGTTAACAGATATATTTAAAAATGATTTTTTTTATCATTGGCTTGATTTCAAGTACTTATGAAATTATTAGTAAAAATGAAATCTTTAATAAATTTTCAACTATATCTATGTAGTTATACATAGAAAAGGTAGGTTTGTAGTACATATCAACATATATATTTAACTCTAAGGCTGGTAACTAACTTGGGGGATATGGCAGTGGTGCAAAGGATAATGGCTTAGAATGAGAAATTGGAGAGCTAAGTTTGAATTCCAGTTGAATTTGTTATATTCACTTACATGCAATTACTATTGGGAAATGTATGAATCCCTTTCTTATCCCTCCAGCTATGGTTTATATAGTAGGACTTGTTTCTGGAAAAGCCATTTTTATCTCAAAAAAATTGTTAATGCTATCCTCAAAAAAAGTTTTACAACCTAAAACTATGTCTGTTTTAAATAACTCACAAAAGTTTGATAATCTGTAAAAAAAAGAAATCAGTCAATGAATACTAACAGAAATTTAATGGATTATTAGTTTAAATGCCCTTCTGTCATTGTTGGTATTTCAAATGTTATATGGCATACACTTCATCATTTATGGAATAATATATTTGTATTCAATTTTGTTAAGGAGTCAATTGGCTTAAGCAACATGCATTTAATACATGAAACAATTATAAGAGCAGAAGAAATAAAATGTCCAAAATGGTTTTTATAAGAAATTGAATACAAAAATATTTGTAATATTTTCAGAGTTGAAATTGTAAAGGAAATACAAAGAGAAATAAAAGAAGATGACTGTACACTACAAATTTTATTAAGACTGATGCTAACTTCAAAATATATATAAATATCTTTGAATAACAATTTTTCAGTTATTTGAATTTTTTTTCAAACCATTTTGTTACTATTAATAATAATGACAAGATCAACATTAAACTGTAAAAAGATAATGATAACTAGCAACACTTACATATATTATACACAAGTTATTCTAATTAATATTCTCCCCTTAATAATCTATAAATATACCCATAGTATAATTTTTACTATGTCAGTATTTTGATCTTTGCTTTTTGTGGCATTTAAAAAAAATGGGATTTATTTTATTTAAATAAGTTATTTTTTTGCAAATTTGCTTTTTTAAAATTTTTCACTTAGTGTCAATGAAGGCAATGGAATGATTAGGGAAGGGAAAAAGACTAGCCTTGGTGAAGAACTTACAAAATGGTGTTTACTATCAAGTCTACATTTCAACATGTGCAACATTCTCAATTCTGTAGAAGGATAAATAAATTCAATCCAGGATATACACTTCCAGCAAGATGAAATTACTGACAAGTACTAATCCATCGTTTATGATAACAAAAATAAAAAGTGGAAAAATGAAAATGTACATCTTTCATGTGTCGCTCTCACATCAACTGGTTATATATATATATATATATATATTAATATTAATTATAAATGATATTTTAGAACATGTACATAATTTTTTTATAAATATCCGTTACAAAGGTACATTTGTTTCAACATTGAAAGTTCAATGTCTCTCCAGACGGAATGTGTAGGAATGGAAGGCCTCTTTTCTTATATTTGGTTAGTTGTGTTAGGGTGGTGAGATATATATATATATATATATATATATATATATATATATATATAGCTCATATAATAGATACATCAGACACATTGCAGAATATCTTCAGGAAATTATAATGTCTTCAATAAAAAAGTCAAAAGAAAGTTTTGCCTGTCATATAGGTAGTATAGTGACAGATAATCCATCTAATTTTAGAAGCATGAGAAAACTAATAGAAAAAAGTGTTGGATGTTTAGCACACATTTCAAATCTACTGCTTTTTGATTTGGAAGTTCCTCGTAAAAGAGTGAGTGGTTTACTTGTAATTAAGTGCAATCATTATGCCTTAGCAAGATAACATTAGGGTAGTAGCCTTGTCATAAACTAAGACATTTAATGGGATGCCATATCGGTATATTTATATTAACATTTGGTCGATTCTTCAAATTTGTAAACAAAATAGATGATGAAGCAAGAAATATGATGTCCAATTTTGAGCTGAAATGATCTGCAGAGGAACCGCTTTCTTAACTATGGCCAATATGTGGAGTCTTGAATAAAATATAATTAATACATGCTGAAGCAGTTGATATTTGGGAAGGATTATGTGATAATTTTGAAAGTGCTCTTGAAAAAAACAAAAGTGTGATAGAAACAGTGAAAAAAAAAAGGTGCAATTAAATCATCATAAGAACCCACCTTTTTATCAACAAGGTTCATAATTTTTGTCAAGAAAAAGACACTAAGTAAGGAAGAAGTAAGTATTGCAAGGTAATATGCCAGTGAGAAATATATCTTGTTTGTTCTTACTTTTGTGAAGTTGCAAGCTGAGTTTCCTCTGTTTCAGACATTTATATGCAGACACTGTAAGCAAGATCATATCAGCTAGTGATGAGCAATTGTACAATTTCTACATTGACCCTTTCTTGCATATTGGTTACAACTGTAACCAATATGCAACAAAGGTTAGAGAAAGGTTACAATTGTAACCAATATGCAACAAAGGGTTAAAACAATTTCTGTCAACAATAGCTCATCTGGTGTTGAATATATTTTCTCTTCATTCTACACTGAGAAATTCTCTTTGTCCAAATAGAGCAGCAAAACTTGTTTCTGTTTAAAATAATGAATCTAAAAACTGCTCATGTTGAAGACCGTAAAGTTGCTTAATCATATGCAAACATTTGCCACTAAATAATTCAGATTTTATTTTACAATGAAAATATTATTGCTGTTATGAGAAAAAAAATTGAAGAGATTATATGCTTTAATTTGAAGCAAAAGCCATAAAAAATGTTTTGATAGCATTTAAACATTTCTGTTTTGTATGTTGCTATTCCTTTATTTGATTACTATGTTAACAGTATAACCTGATAAAACAATTTGTCAATGAAATATCTCTGAAGCAGTTAAGCAATTTCAATGTAATGTAACTTTGCTGATTGCCTAACTATTAGTAAATAATTTTTATACTTTTGTCACATTTCTGAAGATTAGTGGTCAGTGGCTGATTATAAAATTTGTCTTTGTATTCAATCTATTTATTGAAATGATAAAAATGAGATTTAACGCATCAAAGTATTGTCATCACACTTGTTAAGATTTTAAAACCATTTCACTTCTGTAGTAATCTCAGAAGTCTGACTAAAGATGTATTTCAATTATCTTTAATTAGTGTTGTTTTTTCTCTCTCTCTCTTTCTCTCTCTCTCTCTCTCTCTGAGGGTATGATGGATAAATTATCATCTAAATTATGCAAACTTGAAAATAACACTGACTTCTCATTTTAATGTTTATTTACCAAAATTATTTTTCTACAAAAATATCTTGAAATAATAAAGAGTAAATTTATTCAATAAAATCACCACAGCCTCTAGATGACTTCAGAATTTCTTGCAACTCTTCTGGACAGTTTCTTTGTTTAAGTTGGTGAATGCTACCATAATTCTTGACTTCAGTTCATTTTGATGTTAAAAGAAGTTTTGTTGTTTTTTTGCTCAACTGTGCCTCACGCATAATAATCAAAGGGTTGCAGTCTGAAGAGTTAGGTGTCCAGATTTAACAGGGGTGATGTTACAGAAATTGTCTGACAGCCATGACTGGGGTCCTCTGCTTGTGTGCTATGGGTTCAGAGTCCTGTTGTCAGACATATTGATCTTCTCTTAAGCCATGGCAGCACTACCTCCTCAAGGAATTTGATGTAGGCCTCTGGATTGAGTCTGAGACTGTGTGGGAAGATGAATAGAGGCATAACATCCCCATCACACCCAAACACTCTGAAATGTTTGCATTGGAGCTTCTGATGCCAAGTAGTACAGTGTGCTGTTTCCAAATTTCTGGTGAAGTGAATTGCGTCATGGGATTCTTTTTTCACAGGCAGTGCTTAACTGACCCTATTTTGTGTATTTGCTAAAATAAAAAACAATTACTCATTGCACTATGTGCACACACACACACACACACACACACACACACACACACACACACACACTTTAAAAATGAAAGAACCCATTCTATTTCTTTAAAAGAACCACTTTTGTACAATACTTCTTCAGAAAGATTAATTAGAAAAAACAAAAGAAAAACAAACATACAAGAAATAAACATAAATAGCAAAACTGAAAAAGTGCTTGGCAGATAAAGAAGCTACAACTAAAATAAATTTATTACTAAAAAACAACTCAATGTAAGTATAAAACAAAAATCTTTTACTCACAACCCACCCATAAGATACAGAGAATGAAGAAAATTCTGCTTGCACAAAGTTGTTCGATAAAGCTTGATATGAACAGCTTTTAAAATATGTAAATGTTTAGCCGACTGTGCAGCACCCTAAATGCTTTGTCAAAATATTTCAAAACACTTACCTGGGTTGATCACCAAATGTAGTCCAATCACTTATTCATGAACTGACTGAGTCAAGCAAATACTGTCACTGACTCTACTCTGTCTTATATGAGTAGTTTTGCACTGTCCAATCTGAGTCTCTAACTGCAAGTTGGTTCGCCCCAAATAATCAGCATCACACAGACCACATTTAAATTGATAAATAACAGAACTGCTTTGCAGACATGGCAAACCGTGCTTAGCAAAAGATGGAAACACTCGAATGGTATTAGAGACAACATGCAACTTGACAGTAGAAAATCTAGAAGTCACACAAGCCCATGTTAGCAAGTATCTGACTACTCCTACCCAGCCATGGTAGTTTTAAATCAACTGGACAAAGACATCCATAAGAGCCTTAAAACTCTTAACCTTATGTTGCATTGTACCACTGTACATTTAACAACATTATCCAGGTAACTGTTATCCCAGAAAATTTTGTAAATGTTCACCAATTTCCATTCCAACTTATGAGGTGAACATAAAAGTATGGTGGACCAAGATAGAGATTAAATTAATTTTATGGGACTCACAGACAAATGAATTCTAATTGGTGTACAGACCAGTAAAAGTAAGCCTATGATATATGCTGGTAATAAATGACCCCTCATCCCATTCCACCTGTGCATCCAAAAACATCACTATCCACTTCCATAGAAAATCTAAGAGATGGATTTAAACTTAAGGTAGAAAGCCCCTGCCTCCTTAAAAGAGGTGTCGCCCATATAACGTAGGTATATACATGGTTTATGGCAACTTTCAAATAAATGATTTTTATGAAAATTAACAAAAATATTGGCCAAAACAGTATTCAAGGAGCTACTCTTTGATATACCATCAATCTGGGTATACATAATATTAAAACTAAATTCAACCTCCTCAGTGTTTAAATGCATAAACTTCAGAAACAAATCTTTTGGAATACTAGAAGAACTTATATGACTTCTATTAGTGAATGGGCTGACAATATCAAATGAAATCATCAGCTTGTCCATTGAACACAAATCAGAATCTCTAATAAATTTAGAGGAGGTACCTCCAGTCAAATTGATAACAAAACAGTATAGTATGAATAAAAAAGGTCCCATACTTAATAAAACAAACTTTTTCCATCAAAAATGTTTATATTATTATTAAGAGGAAAAAATCAAAGTAATTTTTAATTATTTTAAAAATTTTTTAATCCCTTCTAGCATTTTCGAAATTTTGTCATAAAATTTTGTTTTGATTTGAGTTAGCAGCTAAAGAAACGTTACAACTGTTTTACAATGGAAACGTAATGATTGCATCACCCACTTTTTTTTGGTGACAAACACATTAATTTGGAAATTCTCACAAAAATCAAATAATTGTTGGATTTTAATTAAACTTTCAGTACTCGTTCACAAATGAACGAAATTATTTTTGAAATTATTGTTTCTTAAAAGTCTTGGTAAAAATTTTTTCTTTTTTTACCTCTATTACCCCTCCTCCCTCCATGTAAATCCATGAAATTTTAATAAATTTTAATTGGTTGCTAACTTTTGTTTTATTGGTTCAACATAGGATTCATTGGAGAATATAAATCATCTATTTTTTTATTTTAAGTTTGCAATCATTCTCCAAAAATCTTCTTCGAAAAGTAAAATAAAAAATTCAATAAAACTCTGATATAATTTAATTTGATAAGCTTTTAATTGCTGGAATAAATAACTATTAAGGGCATTATACTCTTTCGATTAATAATAAAATTTTAAAAGAATTGTTTTTTTTTATCATTAAATAATAATATATAAAGTTTTAAAAGTATTTTTAAAATCTTCAAAGAACTGATTGCAAGTAGACTTTTTAGTTTAGAATTGATGATTATATTGCCTATCTAAAATTGAAAAGTTTAATAAAATCATTCTGCAGAAATATTTTAAAATAATTAAAAAAATTTTTTTTTTGTGTGTAAATATGTTCATTTTGATTAAGTACATTGTTCCATTTGGTTAAGTATGATGTTCCGTAGGAGTCATAACATGTTTCCATAAAAATGAAATTAGATATTTTTACCATGCCTTAAATTTAATGATAACTTATTAATAATATGAAAAATACATAATAAAAATATTCATAAATAACATAATATAACTTAGTTCGGTTATTTTAATTTCATTCTTTTTTATTAAATTAAAATTATCATAAAAGAAATTTAAATTTTAAAATTTTTATTTATTCAGAAAGCATATTCAAATGTATGGCTATAAATCTAAACTAAAATTCTATAAAATATTATATAATTGCTGAAAATATTAAGTTAAATTTATTAATTTTATTATTTAGTTAAACCCCCCCCCCCCCCCCAAAAAAAAAGAAATTAAAATTTTATGTTTTAACCTAATTGAAATTTTAGCACGTTTGATCGCCAACCTTAGCGTTCTTGACAACTTCTGGCTGTCATAAATTTTTTGTCACCTCAATAATGTGTGGCACCTCCCCGGCCTGTCGCTGTTGGTTTCGATCCAGTCAGCTGGTCATAAATTGACTCTGTCACGCTTTTCTCCCTTGTCCCATGTTGTGTTGATTAATCACAAGGTAGTCACGTGAGTTCTCCACTAGCTGTCTCTCTGCCGAGCAAAACCAAACTGGGAAGCGTGCACACAATTAAGTAATAAAAGAAAGAAATGTAACATCAAAGGAAATAAGTGGACCGATGACTGAAAAGTGTTGTAAAATAACATCTTTATATACAGATTATACACAATAGTCTCTTGAATAATTTCCTATACCTGCTTCTATCAACTGGTAGCGGAATAGACGTTTCTTAGGTAAACCGAATTGTTCTCCTAAACAATGACGAGAAATCTGGCTGGCTGCAGCTTGCTGCTCCAACAGAAGTCTAAGTTCGTTATAAGTCTAGTCAACTTGTTGCTTGTTTTCCGGAATGTTACGGAAATTGCTGAAGTGCTGGGTTATTCTCTTTCAGTTAGCAATTTCAGACTTGTCTGCAAATTCTCTTGTCTGTCTCTTAACTCTGGTTGGTTGATTGGTGACTGACTTCTCTACAGTCGGTATCCAACGGCATGGCAATCATCTCCTTGTCTCTTTACTTCTTCGGTTGGGAACTGCCTTTGGTCATTATGTCTCTGGACCGGGAAATCGAACTCTCTGCCACTCGAGCTCCAACTACTCCAACTGCAACTGGAAACTGCATTCAGTTGTTGATCTCTGCAACTTCACTCTGACTGGACTGTGCTCTGACTTGAACTTCAACTCAAAAACTTTGTCTGGAAATTCTCATCTGTCTTTAACTCAGGTTGGCCAGCAGACTCTGCGGTTGGCACCCAACAACATGGCACCTATCTTCGCCGTTACATTTTTAGGACTTTCTCCAAGCCAACTCCAACTGGTCTCGTCTCTTCAACTCAAAAACTTTGTCTGCAAAATCACTTCTCTTTTTTTTGTAAGTTTGGCTGGCCGGCAGGCTCTGCAGTTGGCGCCCAACAACATGGCGCCTATCTTCATCGTTGCATCTTTGGGACTTCCTACTAGCCAACTCCAACTGATTTTGGTCCCTCGGGACCCTGTATTTATGCCCATGCCATGGGCCGACGATTGCTGGGTGTCTAATCCCCCATCTCGGCAACCAATAAAATCCTGAGGTTAGTTGCTACTTGTTGTTGCCTGTGGTTTAACCAATGGGATTAGTCTTCTTTCCATGATGTCAATTGTTAGTCGTCTCCCCATTTCGGGACTTGTTTACAGGACCAATGGAATTTCTCTCGATCTTATGACATCATCTTCCCATACCCCTTGTCTGGGCTGGACTTAACCAAATTTTCTCTCTCAAAATTTTTCTTTCTCACGAAACAATTTCGGGGATTTTTTTTTTTTTCTTAAAACAATAAAGGTATTAACCTTTTTGAACTGACAAGGGTTCATTGACATTGTTACCCAAATAGTAATTTTTCTGCACCTGTTTTTAATATCCATTCTCTGAGTCACCTATATTTTCAAGCGACAAGAATGCCTTGTTATCTGTCCTACCCTGATGTCAGTGAAAATACCTTTTCTCTAAATTACTTCAGAATCAAAACAGAATCAAAACATTTGTTATCTCAATTCTTTTCACAATTCGGGACCAGTGTTATCTTAATTCTTTTCACAATTCATGCTTCCTTTTCCTTTACCCAGGAAAAGAACAACAATTAAATTTATCTTTCCTTTATGTTTAGAATGACCTTCCTAGCCTTGGGTGGCCGAAATCGACTCTGTGACATTAAACAAATCCATTTCTCTTTTCTTTCTTCTTCTTTCCGGGTTTACAATAATAGAGAAGTACCAGGCATTATTTTTCGTCCCTACTTTCTTTTTAAAGATAAAGATTTTCCAGCTACAGTTAATAATTAGTTAAAAAAATTAATCACCTCCGTTTTCCTGTGCTCATATTTGGAGGATAAAGTGTGTTCTCCTATGATTTATGATAGCAATTAGAAGATTTTCCGGTTATGGTTATTAATTAATTAATAAAATTAATTATCACCATTCCAAAATATTGTTATAAATGCAGATATAAGAGGGCTACCATAGTTAAAAAGTTTAAAATACACCAGTGTATTTTTCTTACTGGAATTAAAATTTTATCACTTGGTTTTCGATTAAAGCTAATTTTAAAGCTTGACAATAACTTATTTATTTTCAAAATTTAAATTTAAATTTAGGTGTTGAACATGGCTGGAGGTACCTAATTAGCGAACCAAAAAATGAATCAGGGACACAAACAGAAGAATACAAATCTGAAAGTGGTTTCAATAACCAACCATTTTGAACAATTCATTCCACACTGAGTCCACTGTAAACAAAATAGGTCTAAGAAAAATACTCTTCTTATGGACCTTAGGTAAACCATACATATGCAGGTATTGACACTCTGTAGGTATAATCTGGTCATACACCAATTTGGAAAGAAACTTGCTTTTGAACAAAACACGCAAATATCTCTATACCTTGATCTCTATTTTACTGGTACCTTCACACGAATCAACAGGACAAATCTTTCAAAATTTGGAAGAATCATTTTTGATAACTTCCATCTTACTGATATAGTCCTGCTTGTCCAAAACCACAACCCCAGACCCTTTATCAGGTTTAGTGATGTAAATATCACCCCTGGTTTTCAACAATTTAATGATTTGGCAATGAATACATCTCCAGAAAAGAAAATCCTGCTCAATAGGAAGAGATGAATATTCACATGTAAGATCACACAATCTTGTCTTGCATAAGGATGATTTATCAATGGAGGTTACTTTATGTAAATTTAGCTGCGAAAAATCAGCAAGCACCTGTTCCTTATTAATCGTAGTAGGAGGAATACAAAAATCCAAACCTCTCAAAAGAACCAAATGTTCAATCTCTGTAAATGTGACACCAGAGAAATTGAATAAATGTTTATCAATTTATTGTTTTTAGTGATAAATTTATTTTAGTTGTGGCTCCTTATTTACCCCCATGCAGTTTTTCAGTTTTGCCATTTATGATTATTTCTTATATGTTTGTTCCCACTCTCTGAATGCTTCTGAAAAAATGTTGGATGAAAGAGGTTCCTTTTAAAGTAAAAGAATGCACTGTGTCATTTTTAAAACAATATAAATGTTTTGTTTATATATAGATATGTTAAAGAACAGAATAGAACATGCACCACTTACTTGCATAGGTCTCTTCAGGCAAGCATGCACACACACACATACACATACATATGATTATTTCATTATTTTATAGAAAAAAATACTTTTCCATTTTTTTTTTTTTTACTAAAACTAGTTTGTTTTTTATCACAAAGTTTTCTGTGTTTCAATTCTTTTTATTTCTTTAGGATTCTTGTCAGAGTACTAGCAATCTTCAAGCATTAGTTCATCCAAAGGACCAGGTAAGATCTTGGATTTTTTCTTTTTCTTTAGCTTGAAAATGATATTTTTTAAATACGCTTTTTTTTAAAAATGAGACTGAAAGTTTGCTGAGCAAGGTAATTTCAAACTCTTTTTCGCCCATTAAATAATTGCTGCAAATATTTTAACTTATGAGCAATTTTTGTCAACATTTATGCTCTCCATGGATGAACATATATAAATATTTTGGTATAATAATAAAAAAATAACAATCAGAATGTCAACAGCCGGATAGAATGTCAAAGACTAATTATAAATACACATTTCTTGATTTAATAGTAAAAATTGATGTTGGAGCATGTATATTATTTTTTACAGTAAATACATTTTCAAATTAATAAAAAAATTGAAAATTAGTAAAGAAATGAACTTGGCTCATTTTATCTTATATTATTTTTTTCTTGTGGTTACTGGAGTAATGGAATTCACCAAAAACTTATGATAAGTAACTAATTTATTGTAGATCAAATTATAAAGATGCTGGCAGTATTTATTTTGTATATAGTACTTCAGTTTTAAAAAAATAAAGAAAATTAGTTCTCTAAAAAAATTTATGGCCCTATATTTTGAAAAAATCAAATGGGTACAATCAATATTTTATTTTTTCACGTTTACAAAATATTTTTCCTTATTTGTTTTGTAAGACTATAGATTTAAGTAGTTGGTTTTCTCAATAAAGAAAAAAGTACACCTTGCAACTACTTTTTCATCTGTGCATTCTTTTTGTGAAATTGGCTAAGATGACTTAAATATTACAAGTTATGAAATATGATGAGATGTATGTGGCATTCAACCACTCAAACCATCTTTATAATTCATTAGAATGTTCTTAGTTCTTTCATAAATATCTACTTCACTGGTTTTGTACCGTATGCTTATAGCAATTGGTCATTGCTATATAATACATGTGATCTTTGTGGGGTTTGACTGATTTGGCTATTTTTAAACATTTTTTTTGTGTCAGCCAATTTTTGTGGTATGAAGGCATCATCATTTTTCCTTTGATGTTAAGGCTTTCATGTATAGATGCATGACAACTAACCTTGTTCATTTTTGTCAAATCGAATTATCTGTCCACATGGAAAGATTTTATATCTTTATTTTAGGTTATATGCTAACTGTATAGAAAGTTAACTTTTAGAACACTGCAATATTAATATTACTTCCTTTATCACTGCATTTTTTCACAACCTCTATTGAGTAACCTTATTGTTAATTTTACTCAAAGGTGTTTTCTGTTGCCATAACAGGATATGACAACACAAGTATGAAATTCAGAAAATTCAAATTAAGGAATCATTCATCTTCAATGATAGGATAAAGATTTTGCATACCAAATAAAATCAAATATAGTAATAAATTTTATAATTTATATACACTTTTTAATGAATTTTTTAATAATATAAATACAAACAATACTTAACTTTATATCACCTGAACAAGTACTAGAGTGCTAGGGATCTTTCTCACAATGTTGTTATATGAAAGCTTCAGTCACATGCACTATCCCTATAATTACTAATCTCTTATAAAGCTGAAAATATACAAAGCTTTTAGAAAGTATAACATACATATAACAAGTATAAGTAAAATACTTAGCAGAATGAAGATTCCTTACCAAGTCATAACTCATTAGAAAAATTTGTACTCAATCTGTTTCGTTTGACAAGGTATAATAAAATACTTGTGAATCTTTTTACAAAAAGTCACTGTTGATGAGTTGCTACTTCTGAAAATACTGTTATACTAATTTTTATTGGTATTATTAGTTATGCTTTTAACAATGTGTATAAGTAACTATTATGTTATTGCAAAAATAATTGTAGTTTTTAACCATCAACACTAAATCAGTTTATAATAAAATTTAATATTCAAAGAACCATTAGTATCTACACATTTTGCTTATAATAAACTAGTTTATTTATTCTAACAGCATATAATTCTTGAGTCCTGGAACTGATGAACTTTTCAAAGGTATTTTGAGCTGATGGTTGGTTATTGGATACCATCTTTTGTAGGAAATTGGTGTGATACTGAAAATGTGGTAGACTGTTTGAGAGAGGTCCAGTGAGTAAGTTGGGTGAGGTAATTTTGTAACTCAGTTTATTCAATTTCTGCATTTGTATCATTTGTGAGACCTGCAGCTGAGTGTTCCTGTGGAAGAGTATCAGTCCTTTTTTCTTAACTGATCTTGCATATAAACAGTTCTTGGTACATTTAGTGAATTTCCTGACAATATTTTTCAGGCTGGGGTGGTTTTGTCAAGAATCAAGAAGCTGTAGTTGATAATTCACCTTTTTGATCATTAACATTAACTAATAGAGCAAAACTTATACTTAAACTTAGCTATCTCCACTAATTTTCAGTACCTAAGTTTTAAAATTTATTTTTATAAATGAAAAAGCTTTCTTGAAGCTTTCATTTTAGCTTTATTTGAAAGCTTGATGATTGAATTTACTATTTCCAATAAGCAAAATACTCTGGTGCATTTCAAATAGAAATTATATTGATTGTAATCTCAACTTTTTGAATGTTTTTAGTTAAATCATTAAAATTGGCCATTTTTGACATATTTTGACATTTGTAAACAAAAGTTAATTCTAGTTTTAAAAATCTTGCAAAAATAAATTATACATCTTTGACACATTGAGGAAAATTAGCAAATTTAAATTATTCAAATTTGAAACTAGTATTATTTGTTTATAGAGTGAAACATAGTACAAGCATTTCTTAATCATAGATGTCTTGTTTTTCTGATGTGTTGATTGATTACTGACAGCCAGACATGTTGAAAAGCTAAGTATGGTTAACCAGAATTTATATAAATTTACAAAACCTAACTGAACGTTTTATTTTTGGTTTTTAACTACATAGTAATTTTAAAAAATTAACATAATACTTTCAGCAATAATCTAATAGTTTATTGAATTTTAGTTACTTTAGCATTATTGCTTTATGTTTGAAGATGCTTTCTGAAAAAATAAAATATAAAATAATATAAGATTTTCTTAAATTAATTTAAAATTTAATAACAGATAATGAACTACCATTATAGAGGTAATTCCGTAATTTATGGAATGTTATGGTATTTATTAAATGAATAAAATGAAAAATAAGATATTAAAAATATAAATTATTCTATTTTTTAATATCTTATTTTTCATTTTATTCTTTATAAATAATTGTTATCATGATGGCTAAATTATTAATATTGTTATCATGACATGTTAAAGATATTTATTAAGTTTTTGTAGTAATTTACATTTTATTATTAATTAATTTTTTACGCTTTTATTATTTTATTTAATTTTAATCTAATACTCTAAACAATATATAAAACAAAATTGCTACTATGTGTAACAGAGAAAAGACTTTTGGGAATATTTTGTGGGCCTTAAAAGGTCTGTTTTTATTTCTTCTATTGCCTCTTTAACTGTCCTCATTGCTGAGCTGATTCTTCAAATATGGGTTATTTTGTATCTATTTAATATAGCACCAACTTTGTATTTGCTCAATTGATATCACTGTTATCAACTATATGATTGAGATAGGAAATCCTATAAAATGGATTTACAAAACTCACAGTGTAGCTAACATAAGCATGGTTTACACCATCAATTGTCCAAATTATTTTCCTCTAGGGGGGAACAACCCTTGAAACACATGACCTTTTAATGATAATGTCACATATGTCATACTTTAAAAAAAAGAAAAAAAAGAACATTTTTCTACACACAAAAATAAATTACAAATTATTTTAAAAATCTTACTGTGTGGTTATTTAAGTGTTTCAATTTTCGTTTAATAAATATAGTTTTCACTTAATAACTTGATGCTGACTAAAAAAAAGAAAAATTGAAAACAATTCTTGTAAAAATTCATTATTTATCAAAAAAAGTTTTTCTTCAGACTATAATATCCTTAATATATTATTATTTATAAAAGAAATTAAAAGCTTATCTAATTAAATAATATTTTAGTTTTATTGCATTTTTTATTTTACTACCCAGAGCAGATTTTCAGGAAAGGAGTAACTGTTAAAAAAAAAAAAAATTATTATTTATATTCTCCAAGGAAGCTTGCATTTAACTAATGAAACAAAGTTTCAGATCAGAATTTAATTTCCAGAAATCTAATGGAATTAAGTGGAGTGGGGTAACATGTAGGAAATAAAAAAAGATTTTACCAAAAGTTGTTAAGAATAATAGTTTAAAAAATAATTTAATTCATATTTGGATAAGTCCTGAAAGTTTCATTTAAATCAGGCAATCTTTTGGCTTTTGCAAAAAATTCTTAAATCAGTATAGTTTTAGTTGGGGGGGGGGGGAAAGGGAGCTAAAATTACCATAGTAATTAGTACTCTTGTACAGAGTTGAGAGAGAGAGAGATTTTTAGCCAAATTTTTGAACATGTTAGAAAGAATTAAAAATTTAATTTGAAAAATACTTTGGTCTTTCCTCTTAATAATAACAAACATTTTGACAATAAAACTTTGTTTTTATCAAGTTTGGGGCTTTTTTTTTCATTATGCTATGCTGTATTTTCAGCGAGTTAGTGGAGATATCTACTTTAAAAATAATATTTTATATGAAGACAGTTAAATAATAGTTTATTAAAAAAACATTTATGTTCAATATATATATATATATATATATATATATATATATATCTGTCTATGAAGAAATGTAGTCTTAAGGTGTGCTATATCTATAAGATAAAGTGCTCAATATCAAAGAGTGTATATAATATAAAAGTGAACATTGAACTCAGATGCAACAGACTGTTTCATACTAGGCCACATCTGATGATTGTGGCTAGCATGAAACAGTCTCTCACCTCTGAGTGTTGACTTCAATGTTCACTTTTATCTATGTAAGTCCCCTTTCTATCACCTGTGTGGTTCACCTGAAATCACAAATGGCTTCTTTTTCTCTCCTCGGTTGTTTGAAATGTTCAACACTGTGGTTAATTGATGAATTGATTTCTTTAGCCTTCGGCCCATTCTGCCCCACGTTGTGATTAATTAATTGCAGACAGGCCAAGATTTGTTGTCAATATCCCACCTTGGTTTGATCCGAACAGAGTGAAAGCATACAGTAATAATAAAAAAAAATTAAATAAATACTTGGAGAAATATGATGAATAATGAAAAAAATATGATTTATCTTGAACATATTTTACAATGATTCGCTAGTAGTGTACATGCAGGGTTGTCAATCAAATTGGATATGACACTGGTAAAGGTTGACTGGAGTATATATAGTTAACAGTTTGTTTAGTTGATTTTTGATAATTTCTCAGTAAGTCTGACTTAAAGCTGATGTGTCAGAGTTACATTTAGACAGTAGTCATGTGCAGCCAATCTCTGTCAATTCTCTTGGCCCAAGACTCTAACCTTTCTGTCTCTTGATGCAGCAAAAAAACAAAACAAAAAATTTCTGGTTTCCTTTCTCAGGCGAATCATTCACTGGTGATTTGTTTTAGTCAAAGTAAATTTTACCAGCTAAATTCCCTTTGCATAGTTTCAAATCCCGAACACCTGATTTTTCGTTGAGTAACTTTTTTCTCATGTTTAAACTGGTACTTAAGGATTTTACAGTTTCTTTTATCAGCTAACTATCAACACCTAGATTAGATTTCTCCCCGGCCAGACATCCAACTTGTAATGGAGTTTCAATCCCTGGGAATATTTTTATACTGGTTAACTCTTTTCATGAGATGTGTATCAGTATACATCTCTGTATATCTAAGTAATAACATTTAACCAGCAACTAAATATTCTCTCTCTCTCTCTCTCTCTCTCTCTCTCTCTCTCTCTCTCACACACACACACTTGCTTGAACTTTATAAAATTTCTTTGAAGACAAGGGCATTTTTATCATGTCTTGAAATAATTACCACTGTTATTTTAAAATAGAATTTGAGATAAATTAAAACATTTGAATTGTTGTTAGCAATAGGAGTATCTTGCTTTTATCAGCAGACAAATAATACTTATTCAAATTATTTTATAGATCTTCATAAAGTCGCTTTATTGCTTCAATTTTGTTTTTCTTTTTTTTTCTTTCAACAGTTCAGACTCTTTTTGTATTCATTTTAGAATATAGATTACTTCAGCTGCTCCAAAGGGTTTTTAAAAAGCATAACTTAATTACTTTCTAAAACAGGTGGAAAGCTTAATTGAGTAGCATATTCTATTATATTTGTCAGTATTTTAGTCTGTTTATTTGGTATTTGTGTTCCCATGAAATGATCACAATCCTTGATGAAAATTGAAGATAAATTGTTTTACATTAATTAAAACTCAGGTGATATAAAAAGATTAAAAGTCAAATTTATGATTTTAATGGCCTTTATAGTTGGTGAATTCTTGGGAAATTATGTCTTTTTCAGATTCACATTTTTGTCTGAAAGAAAAATAAAAGAAAGAAAATCACTTTATAGTGAGAGACTACAGTTGGCATTGAAAATTCAATTTTTTTATATTGAAAAGACTATAATATAAATATTTATTCTATAAATATTCCATATCATAACTCAAATATTATATGTTAAATAAATGAACAATATATTAAGAATTTCAATGTTCTTTTTTATATACTTTAATATGATTTATAAGTAGCAGATTTCTTTTGATCATTTGTATTTTACTTTTTAATGTTTTTATATATTATTATTTTGACAGTTATATTAAATTTTGCTTTTACAGTATCGGGATAAATCACCATTTGGCTCACCTAATGCATCTCAGAAAGAAGTTTCCCCTCCTCCTGTACCACCCCGACGGACATCACCAGTATCATCCCCTTTGCACTCACCCTCCACATCACCCAAACCTCCAAGGTAGGCTTTCTAGATACATTCTGTTAATTCAACAGTACACTTCATTATCACCAACAACACTTCAGTTTAGTTCTCATTAGAATTTGTCTTTAAAATGTTAGTTTGTGTCTTTTAACATTTTAGTGCAGATAGCTTTGTTATAGATATTATTACCTTTCTTCAATAGTTGTTAGCAAATGTTTTAACTGGTAACCAGAAGATCAGACAACTGTCTTTCAACAATTCACTGCTATAATTTTGAAGCTTTATACCTAATGTCTAAACTTGTGTGGTAGAATTTTTGTGTTTCCATTTTTTTTTTATTACAGTATCCCAAATGATGTTTATATGCTTGGTTTGTTCAGAAAATTGTCAGAGCCTAACACAGATTCTTTTAGCCATTTTATTCTCTACTGTTGTTTTCTATTATCTTCATTTTATGCCAGTATTCAATGGAGTTTTTCCAATCACCTCAATGGATTCATACTATTTTGTAAACTTTTTAAAGAATTTTTTTACCTGAGAAATTATTATTATATGCTTTTTTGTGGTTTAGTATTTTTTTTTTTTTAATCAACTCTATTTATACATATCTGTAATCTCTATTCTCTGAAAGTTTATAAAAAGGAAATGACAAGAAGACTATTTTTCTATTAAGAGCAATATACAATAATATTACACTACATTTGTACATTAAAAGATAAATAACTCTTTAGCTTTTATCCCCTCAAACTGTGAAAGTTTCATTGTATTACAATTTTAAAATTAATTTCCAGTTCAGATTTTGAATAAATTACCTTTTAACATAAAGATGAAACAGAATTTTATAGATATTTAGATAAACAAACTTGTTTATTCATGTTAGTTTTTCTGTCTTTTTGACTAATAGTATTTAAGTTATTTTTCAATTCTAATTTCAAGACTTAAAAACTTACTGAAAAATGACTGTGTAGGTATTAATTTTCACTCATCTCTCTCACATACATACTCACAGAAAACTAGTTATAAATATTTATTACAGGGAGCTTTATAATGGATCAGAACAAAAGTTTGTAGAGATTTTTTAAATGAATTTCAAAGACAATATTTGTCTATTTGTACATAGACTCATTCAAGCAAATATGTGCCATTTTGTTCACCTTTGAAGCAGCCATCTTTGGAGCAGCTTCATGGTTCCATCTTCCCAGAATTTGGCATCTTCCAGTCCAAGGAGATTTTATAGGTTTCCATAGAATTGAAGTTCTTCCATTAGGAAAATTTATAGAGATTAAAATAATTGGTAATTCAAAGGTGCGAAGTTAGGTGAGTAGGTGGGTGTAGGTAGGACATCTCAGCCTAGCCAATTTACACCAATTTCTGTTGGGTCTGCTAATACCCTTCAGATACTGCCTTTAATTGACCCCTTTGGGACCAGTACTTGTCAAAGACTGATTTTGTGGAAGGAAATACACAATGCCTTCCCAATCCTACCAGATACACAACACCATTCTGCATTCTTTGGATGCAGACCAGCTTTTGAAGGGGTTAATGGTGGCTTATTTCATTTTGTCCAGGACCTTTTCTGCTCCACATTATTGTAAACAATCCATTTTTCATCACCTGCAATCAATTTTTTTCAATAATGTCATTTTTGTTGTGTTTGTGTAGATAATCACTGATAGAAATCTCTAATTCCCAGACTTTGTTTAGATAATTTGCATTCTTATAATAAAAAGGATTGTAACAAAATGCTATTTATTTTACACATCTTTTGGTTATTTTAGTATACATTTGAGATAAAAATGAAACCCAGCATCTTTTACTTGAATTTGAATAGAATTTTTCCCCAATTGGTTAGTCTGACTGTAAGGTTGACAACAATATTACAGTGTATATATTTTTAGGCATTTCTAAAAAGTGCATTATAAAAATAATTTAGTGAATTACATCCATGCAGTTGAACCATACAAAAAATCAGTACTATATTTTTTAAATTGGTATCAGTATAAGAACTCCTATTGCAAATAATTTTATATGATTTAGAGAACAAACTAAAAAATATTCTTCATATCCACTCTAGATTAATATATAAAAGTATGTTTAATTTCTGTGAAAATTTTCTAAATATATTCACTTTTAAAATGGAAGGTGGAAAAATGTTGTTTTAATTTAGTCATTTCACAAGGTATTTTTTTCTTCAAATAGGCTTTACTTTTTCAATTTGAAATCCTATATGTTTTTCAATGAAAAGAAACTATAATAGCCTATGTGTAAAATTCTTTTGTATGTGTCCAAATAATCTGTTTTTTTTCCTGACCTTGTACTACATTTAATTGTCAGGATATCACATTACCAATGACCCATAAAGTATGTATGTCTTAAAACACTTGTGGGATTTTTTAGTTTTATGAAAATATTTTCTTTTATATCTTTATGTTGTTCTTCATGTTTTTCTATTTTAAGTCAAGTATATTTGTTATAATCAGGGAGCAAGGTTCGAATTTCAGTTGAATTCATTGCATTCACTTACGTGCAAATACCCTTGGGAAAGGTATTAATCTGTCTCTTCCCTCCAGTTATGGGTTAAATAACAGGACAGATTGGGTTCTATAGCCTTGGCTGGCAACCAGTCTATTGTAGAAAGCAATGGGGACCTAAAACGGGATAATCTTGTGCTCAGTCAGTCATGTCTCTTTCAAGACATGATCGCCCAAGCATGTTTCACGTATGGCACTTGACTGACTGATATTTGTTATATGTGAAAAGAAAACTCTCGAGAAGTTGAGCACTTGTTTAATTGTATTTTTTTCAGGAAAATATTTTAAAGTTGTTTCTTTTGTAGTAATCATTTTAACAATGATTTTCAATATGCAAACAATTTTCATGGTTTAAAAATACTTCAATATTTTATATTGTGTTTTCTAGTATGAAATTTTAATTTTTACTCCTATGAGAAATGTAGTGACAAAAACTAAGTGAATAATTTTGCTAATTTTTATACTAACTTGTATAATGTGAATAATTACCACAGAATTAAAATCCTTTGTTTGTCACATTTTACAAACATTTGAAATTCAATACAAAAAAGAAACATAATAATTTGCAATTTAGTTGAATTTTATTTTTGCAATTACTACAAAATCACTTTTTTGTACTTAAACTTGATCATCACAAATTTCTTTTTAATGATTAATGTAACTCAAATGCTTTGTGAACATTTTTGATTATGAAACATAAATAAAATTAATAAATTCTTTACAATTTAAAATGCTTTTCATAATTTGAATAAAGGATATTATGAAATAGTTGGAGATAATTTATATTTTGTTTTTTGAATTTTAGATGAGAAAAATGTTTTACATTTTAAATATGAAAAATGTTTTTGTGCCTACAATACGACATTGTGTCAAAAAGGACATTTTTTTTCTTTGACACAGCTATTATTTTAACTACTTTTACTTCCTCAGCAATATTTGCTGTTTCAAAAGGTTTCATATAAACATATAAAAGGGAATTTATATACTTTCTTTGTTCTTTGAGAATTTACAACAAAACTATTAAACACTATTTATTCGTTAAATTGTTTATTTACAAGAGTAATTTTATATTTACAACATTCTAAAAGTGTGAACCAACTAATACAATGCAATGTTTATCATTTATCAACTTATAAAAAAATAAATGTGAAAATACATTTTTTTATTCATAAATTTATAAAAAATATCTGTCAAACATGAAAATTTAAATGAACAACAATGAGTAACTGTAATAAATTTTGAAAAAAATCTATTTTCCAGGCATTTCTTTCATGCTATTCACTGATATTTTTATAAAATTCTTAATAAAAAAATTGTTTTCATAGTTATTTATAAAATGAAAAATAATAAGTATTGCATTATAGATAGTTTACATGTTTTGCTAATTTTTAATAAAAAGATTTCTTTTTACATTTATTTCTTTATAAAATGGTAAAAGTATATCTTTATAAAAGGTAAATAATGAATATTACATTGTACTTGGTCCACATATTTATATAATTTTGTAAATAATCATTGCTGAGGGAGGGAAGATAGTGCAAAATAATAGCAGTATCAAGGGAAAACTGTCCTTTTGATACATCATTTTTTGTGGGCACAAAAATTAAAGTTTGTCAACCAAAGTTTTATATATGAAATTAATGATAAAATATTTAAATCAGTATTTAAAACAATACAATTAATTTTGATAAAATTTGATAACTTATAATTTTATAATTGAGTATTAAAAATTTTGAGTAGAAGGGTAAACTTAATAGTTTTAGACAGAAATTAACAATTCTAGAAAAAGTTTTCTTCATGTTTAAAATAGAATAATCTGAAATTTTTTAAAGAAATCTGAAATTGTCCCATTAAAGATGTGAAGTTTTGATAGAATATTACATTTAGTTGCAGAGTTGAGTCACATGAAGAAAGACAAAGGCTCAAGTTTAAAGTTCCTCTGAGGTTTTGCAGATCTTTTATTGTCTCTTATTATTTACTAATCTAATGAGAACCCAAAGATAATCTCTCTTTTTCTTTAGAATGTCAGTTCATGCCTTATTTTTCTCAATACCATTAACAATTCTTTTTCCTACTTTTTTTTCCTGTTCCTCTCTTATTAATTGTTAATTTTTTTATCTTGGTTTTGCCAATTTTATTTATCTTGGTATCTTCACAATTCTTTGCCTCTTTTCCTCACACAGAAATTATTCCTATGCATATTTAATTTGTACATCATATTTTTACTAATTTTTATAACTATAATTTTTATAGTAACTTGTATTATAATCATGCCTAATTAAAATCTTTCTTCTGCATTAACAAATGCAGATACTAAAATGTAAACTGAAAAACTCCACTCCCATTTAGAAACTATAGCTGTTGGTGTATTTTAAAAAATCTATAAGAATTTAACTTTTCTTAAATATACTGGGAAAGCAATTAAAAATAATAAGTTAAATTAATTGTGTCAAAAGTTATGTACATTTAAGTTACATACATTTTAAATTCAATTTGCATTTAATCTTTGATCTTAAACTTACATTTTAATTTAAACATTTTATATATTAAATCTTTAACATTTTCTTTGTTTTATTTAGAGAATGCAAAATTTTATAAACAGTTTAAAGTTTTTTTTTTACAAGATGTTTTCATTGATTTTCTGCATCCAGACCAGTTGTCAAAATACATGAAGTCATATACATTTATTTATTTTATTTTTTTGTTATGAGTAAGAATGCATTCACTATGTAATTTTAATTTTGTTGATCTTAATGCTTTCAATTCGTTTTGTGATTCTTCTGTGAGATTAGTATCATGAGGCCTTATGAACAGAAATCTAAAATGCCTGCAAGCTAACAATAATTGCACATTTCTTATAGCTCAAGGAAGAAATATTTTTATAAATCAAATAACTTATGCTGAAGCTATTAAAATATATGTTTAGCCCTCATCTGAACTTATTGGGCTACATGCTAAAGGGTTTTGTAGTGTTTAACTGTGTTTGTCCAAATATTTTTATGCTGTTCATGTCAGAAATAAATTCAACCAAACTTTATGTAAGTCTTTTAATTTTGTCTTTTTTATTTTTTACTTATCAAATTAGAACTTTCAGAAAAACTTATTAACTTTCAAGAGGAAGAAAAGATAGATAACCAAAGTTTTAATCTTGTTCCTATTATCTATAATATGTAAAAGAGAATGCAACTTTATATATTTGTCAGTTATGCAGCCTTATCTCCCATACTTATGAAATATTCTGTTACAGTAATAGGGAGCATTATTCAATGCAAATAAGCAAACATACCTTCTATTATTAGAATCTCTCATTAGTAATTAGTATAAATGCTTACTGTGACATAAATACACACACGTGTGTGTATATGTATTACATGAGTGTGTATACATATGTATGTGCATGTATACATATTTGTATGTGTCTATATACACATATATAGACACATACAAATATGTATGTGCAACATCGAGCCTGGTCAGTACTAAAATGGGTGACCATTTGGGAATACCAGGTGCTGTTAACGTAAGGACCAAGAATGGTTTACCGGTCCTCCAGGCTTGGGGTTTGGATGCAGGGCTGAGAACCCTGCCCCGTAAAAAACAGTTTGTTACAGAAACAGCAACAAAATGTTGCTGCCCTATGGGTGTGATGGATAAATGATATACACATATATGCGTATGTATCTATAAAAGTATGTATATATATGTGTGTGCACTGCCTAGGTAAGACGTACAAACTGAGCAAGTGGGTTCCGCAAATGCTGTTGGAGGTATACAAGAACAACGAGTGGCAGCCTGTGTATCGCTGCTTTCTTGCCACTGTATCGCATCCTTGTTCAATTGAGTGCTTACCAGTGATGAAAAGTGGGTGCTATACAAAACTCCCAAGCGTTCCAGACATTGGTTGTCTCCTCGGGATGTTGTCCCTTACACCGCAAGACCACCTATGCACCCATGCAAGATTATGCTTTGTATCTGTTGGACAGGTCGTCAAGTGGTTCATTATGAACTGCTACCAATGGGCCAAACAGTCACTGGAGACCTAAATATGTGCAACAGGCATTGCGCCAGAAGGAGCCAGCACTGGTGAATTGCAAAGGTGTGCTTTTCCTCCATGACAATGCCAGGCCACATGTCGCGCGAGTGGTCAGGGATACCATACAGTAACTTGGGTGGGAGACTTTGTGCCATTCACCTTATTCACCTGACCTTGCGCCATCCAATGACCATCTCTTCCACTGGATAATCATCTTCGTGGGAAATATTTCAATATTTCACCAATGAAGCAGACGTGCGCCTTTTGCATCACCTCCCCTCCCCCCGTTCCACCACAAGAGCATCAAACAGCTGAAGACACATTGGCAGAAGGTGCTGGATGCTGATGGCGATTACTTCAAAGACTAAATATAAGTTACACATACTGTGAAGTGCTTTCTTTTTTTCCTTTAAAAACAGACAGAACTTTTTTGGTTATCATGTGTGTGTGTGTTACAGAAAGTTCGGAAGATTAACGAATAGGAATTAACACCTGACATATTTAATTTTTATTTGTTTGAACATTATTTTTAACTGCTACTCATATGCTAGTAGATATTCTGTTTTTAATTAAACAGTATTTATATATATATATATATATATATCTGTACTGGCCTAAATATTTATGAGAAATTATGTCAGGAAAATGTGTGTCATTTGGTAAGATTTTAACCTGTGGCCTCTAACAACATAGAGGAACCTAATAAATGAAGCCAAATCAAGTATTATTTATGCAATTTTTGATTTCCTGTGAATAAGCATATCTGCTCTGAAATGTATCGTAATGTAAACAGACAATGTTATGGAAAAGTTCTGGAGATTAACAATTAACAAAATGGAATTAACAATCGACATGTTTAATTTTTATTTATTTGAACATCGTTTTTAATAGATACAGAATATCTACTTATACGAGCATCGATTTAAAATAATCAGACAGTGTTGATGGAATCTTTCAAGCTGTTTTATATGAGATTGATATAAGGTCCATGATTCAGAGACAAAGAGTAGGGTTGAAAACACATATTTAATACACAGACACTTTACCAGAGTTAAATCTTCATCCGACCAGACTCTATAAAAGTAGCTTACCAAAGGATCCACATCCCTCAATTATTGTATGTTTGATTTCTGCATCAAGTGAGCCTTCATTAAATAATGTACTACTAAGGTAAACAAACTTCTTGATGACTTTAAGATGCTTTCCATAGACAAAGATATCAGGTTCCATGTAGACATCACCAGAAGCAGGAGTGTACATGAGCTTGGTTTTTGTAATGCTGATTTGATAATGTCCAAAGCAGGCACAAGCATGTGTGTGTGTGTGTGTTTTTATATATATATATATATATATATATATACTAGCAGTATAGCCTGGCGATGCTTGGGTGTATTGAAAGCTTTAAAACTAATCCATGGTCCTGGAGCTCAGACTGTTTGGACATTGGCATGAAAGACTAAAAAGCAATACTTGTTTCCAGTTAAAGCGAAACCGTAGACTGAAAGAAAAATGAATGGATGCAAGTCAAATTTTGCTTTCCTGGTATCGATATCAAATAAGTTTTTTTCGTCGTAAACTGAATTTTGAAGGCTTAATAAGTCCTCTGAGTAAATGGTATCATGGCTGAGACTAAGAACTACAATTATACCTACTTAGAGCCAAACCTGAAGGAAAAACTAAAATAAAAGGGCTGAAAAAACACAGACATACAGGCAGATAAACAGACACACACACAAACAGCTTGCCTTTTATATATATATATATATATATATATATATATATATATATATATAAATATATTATCGATTTTCTGCACTATTGTAAGAACTGCAACCTTGAGACTTCTGAATATCGTTTCTTATATCTTTGTCTATGAGTGTATCAAATTTGATTAAAATCGAACTCCTCCTTCTATAACCCGATTTATTCGATTATCGATTTTCAATATTTATCGGGGGTATCTCGACACAAAACCTAGCTAAGAACACTTGCAGACACTTTTAGTACAACTGTGTAAATTTTCAAGAAAATCGTTTCGGAGTCTATAGGTAATGGACACACATATACACAAAGTTCCATTTATAAATAAGTTTATATATATATATATATATATATATATATATATATGTGTGTGTGTGTGTGTGTATGCATATATATCTTTGTGTCTGTATATGTATACATATATTTATGTGTGTAATGTTACTATTTGGTCATACTTAAATTAGACCAGTACACAGTTTCATTAAAAAGTGTTCAATACATTTATATTGTAGAACTTTTGAATATTTTTCATTTGTAAATGAGTTATTTCCGCAACCTAGGTTTCAATCTTTTGGGATCTTCAGGTGTTCTTCAATAACTGTTGTTATCATTTTTCAAACACTCAAACAGGGATTTTTTATGAACACACTAGTGTAATTTCAAACAACTGATAAATTTTCAAAATTAGGGAGGAGTTATTTAAGGATATTAGAACACTTTCGTCCATGTATATATGATCCTAATATGTGTACAACCCCAACGGTCCGTCCTAACAATTTTCCCCGGCGGCCGTTCTCCACGCTGTGATGTTGCCGGGAGTTTGTTGAAAATGTCGGCCGGACAGCCGGGGGTACAAGATTGACTATAAGGAACAAACTTCCACAATTTGGATGAGTTGAAAGGATGCTTTATTCGTTTAGAGTTAGCCTTTTCAGTTGGGGCAGGCGAATGTGACAGACAGCTCTAACTCTAATTAATGGAGATCAACAAACCCAAACTGAACGAAACAAGACGAACGGAGATCCTTACTTCAAGCTTGCACCCGGCTGACTCCCCTTCTCCTTAACTCTTCCTAACTTAACTGTCTTAACTTTTCTGACTTCTATTTATTTAAATGAAAATCCGGAAATCCGGAAATGCTTTAGACCACCGGTGACAAACACCGGCGACTGTAAGTCTGAAATTTCAGTTATCTTTTTTTTTTATCTTAATAAGGCTTCCGCCGGAAAAGGCTTAATGTGTGGTCAAGATACAATAAAGGACAGCCTTTGACCGGGTCATCGAAAAACCTACCCGCTGACCTTTATCATTGAGTCAAATATTTACCGGAGGACAATTTTCCTCATAAAAGAAAAAGCGTTTATTTATTTTTTTCCTCTTCTTTTTCACTTTTGTTAAATATGTTTTTAAACTATTTTCTATTCTAATCTATTTTCTATTTTAATCTATTATAATAAAATACATATATGTCTAGTTATCGTGTCACAATGTATTTATAGGTATGATTAAATCTGTGCATAATTTCTGATCTTTCATTATGTGGATGAAAAAGATAACTATTGTAAAACACAAAAACCAATTGTATCTGCTGAATCTGAGGAGAGAACTAATTTTTAAATGTCGACAGGAGCTGGTTTAAACTATGTTAAACTTTTAGCCCCTCATTCATTCCTCTGAAGACTTTACACATATCACACTATTCTATGGAATAATTGTAAACCATTGTTATATATGTCGAAGGTTTTTTTTATACGGATTTTTATATGTTAATGGTATTGCTTACATATTTGTTTTTGCTGGTGTTTGCGTGTATATATATGTATGTGTGTTCGTGTGTGTGTGTGTGTATATATATATATATATATATATATATCTGTGTACGTGTATATATATATATATGTGTATGTAGGTATGTGTGTACGTATTTACGTGTGTGTGTGAGTTGTATGTATACATATATATGTTTTTTTACAGTACTAAAGTTATACGGTATTATAACTGTACTGTTGACCAAAAAAATTTACCTACATGGTATTATTATTTTTATTGTATTGTTAACCGAATAATTAGTATAATTTTGATTATATAGTAGTGTGGTGGTAATTATGATTAAAGCGAATTGATTAATTATTATATCTTAATTGTTTAATTTTTTTTAGGTTTTTTAAAAGATTCCAATTTCTTATCTTTTCACTAGTGATATGTAAATTTATTTTTAAACTTAATAATTAAGTTTAAACAACTAAATTTAAATAGAATAAGTAGGCTTACTTTTTAAGTAAAATTTTTTTTAATTTTTAAATTTTATATTGTATTATATTTGTTTTGTTGATTGTATAATTAGTATAATTTTGTTTATATAGTAGTGTAAGTATTTTGTGATCACAACAGATTAACTATTATCTCTTAAATATATTTTTACTTTTTATAGACTTAAATTTCTTTCACCGTTAATTTATATTATTTATTTATTTTTATTTTCTTATTTTCTCCTATCATCTTTTCTTTCTATTTTAAATTTATTCCTCTCTTCTTCCCTTTTTGTTTACGCTTTAAGATACTTACCCTTGCATTTTAACGCTCTCTCTCTCTCAACCCACTTTCTTTACGTTTCAAAGCTACGGCTCTGCAATCCAACTGTCAGACTGAATGTATCTTCGAACTTTTGTTGACATCTGCTGCTACGCGTATCCTCTGATTATATATTGCGTATGAATATGTGTGTGTGTTCGCCAAACTGCTGTATTTTTTCTTAAATTTTCTCTTTTAAGTGAGCGACTGTTATTTTTATTCCTTTTTTTAGGTCTTTGTGAATCTCATTCGTGTAAAATCCTTTGTAAAATAAAGATGGAAGCTGATGATGGTTTGCCTGAAATAGGCTGATAATTCCGACTTACCATGAAATAACGTGTCTGCCTTAATTTTTCTTATATTTGTTCTACATGTATTTATATACATATATATTTAGAGCTCTCTTAGAGAGTTATCCTACCGCTGTATGTACAAGATACTCCTTTAGATTCTTCTATACCCACACTGCATGCTGATAGGATATATATGGTGTGGATTTTTTATGTATGTGTTTGAAGTTATAGGAATGTTTTATCTTCTGAACACTGTCAGCACATTGTGGCTGTTTTTGTAGTTAATGTCATTGAATGTTCGTTTTTCCTTTTTTCATTATTAGGTTTCCAACCCATTATTTTTAATATTTTTGAACATGTGGATGAGGATATTATACTTGTATTTTATACTAGTACATTTCAGATGAAATTTGGTAGGTTTTTCTGTGTTGAAATGAGTCCTGATTGGACTGATGTAGTCAGGTACAAAAAAATCAGATACAAGAAAAATTACTTTAAAAATATTTATAATTGTCTCAAAATGATGTTGTTTAAGATAGCAGAAATTTGAATTTTAGTTAATGAGTTAAGCATCACTTACTGCTTCTGATTTTAGTTTGTATGATACTGTGTTATTTTTTAAAATTACTTTTATATTTTTGTGAATCCATTCCTTTCGATTAATTTTTTTTTATTTCTGTTCTGTTTTATTATTATAGTAAGCTTTAAGCATTTAATTCCTTTTTACTGGTTATCTATCCCACAGTTGGATTTTGTTTAATTTTTGTGACTTTCCTTTTATTGTTGGCTTTGTTTTATTCAAGATGCAGAGATGTATCCAAAAAGAATGTCCAATTGTTACCATCTATTGATCCATATACTTAGACATGATGAATTCTTTATCCAAAAGCAAAATGTTTGTTATTTTTTTACACTACAGATATTCATGTTTCAAAATTTTTTTAAATATTTAGGAGTTAGTAATCAATTGTCTTACCTGTAATTTTTGTATTATTACATCTGCAATCTTTGTTAACTATATATGCAATGACTATATACCTAGAATAGGTTTGGGTCTTACTTCAAGCCTGATATTCAATTCCATATATTGTTGTTAGTTACATGATGCAGTGTATAAATATTTATGGTTAGAAGTTGGGGCAGAGATGGTAAATGACTTAGTCTGTTAAAAGATATGTTCATATTTTATAACAACACTTTCCAGTTATTATGATGATGCAACTTCATGTAATTTATCTGCTTGCTACTGACGTCTATGTACTCTGGCAGTGATGAAAACGAACCAACAAAAAGCAAAAATTAGGCTCCTGTTCTGTGACACAATAATGAGGAAATTTTTGCTACATACCTACTCATTTCTTTGGTTTTCTGTATTGTATACAATAAAGTTTTTAGTTGTAGTTTTAATATGGCTTAATGTGGCTGCTTTTATTTTATACAATTTGCATGGTTTTTTCAGTGTTTTTTTTTTCTAAAAGGAAATTATATCATTAAAAGAATATTCATATAAATAGGATTTGATGCAAATTTGAATGCAAGAGCTGGTTTGAGAAATTTTCTCTCTTACTATATTCTTTGCAGTTTGTAAAAATTGTCTGTATATTGCTTACTTACAATGTTAAAAAAATAACTAGCACTAGTAGAAAATATTTGAAATTTAATTTTAATATAAATGACATCAATTACTGTTGTAGAGTAGCTGGCACCTATTTAGCACTCTAATCAATGCACTGGCTCATAGCCTGAAAGAGTCTACGAGTTTTTTAAAGGGTCGTTTTTTTTGCATCAAGCAGATTCATATTTGGACTGATTTACTTTACTTTACCATTTAGACCCTCCTCTCTTTTTCTCGTAAGTTTTGTCTTGTTAATTGTTTGTAACTTATTGTTTTGTATTTTTTGTATATATCTGTTAGCATCAGATACTGTGCTGAAGTTTTTGAGCACTTGTTCTTCTCTGTGTATCATTCACTTCAACGATACAACAGATTGGTAACATCACAACTGAAATAATAGATTGGTGAATAGAATTATGACATATAAAACACAATTGTAGCAAAAAATACTACAGTCAATGATATCAACAAAGAATAAATGAATATGAAGGAACATTCATTGGAGAAAACTTAATTCTGGGACACCACGCAAATATTTGGTGACTGGAGCTCACTTTTTAAAACATGTTAGCATGGTTTGAGTCTTACAAAGAAAGCAAGTGAGGACTACTTGACTTTTGCCAGTATTGTTAGCAGAGAATGTGAAAAATTTAGATTGAACAAAATAACACCACATATGTTTAAATGCCTAAATTTGTTCTGGGACTAACTGCATGAAAAGACGCAGAAATAAGATTGAAATTGCTAAGGAAATTAGACAAGACCAAGATAACACTTTAAATTCTTGCAGAAGAGTGTCAACATATTTTGAATTCAAGGGCAGATATGGTGAAAATTGAAGAACAAGATGTGTTACATATTCATGCAGTCAAGAATAAGCCACAAGGTAGGAGAAAAACTTAATCCTTATTTTGATTGTGGTGAATTATATTTATTTAAAAATTGCCCTTTTTAAAAACAAAAAGTGTCACAATTGTGGGGATAAAGGATATGAATTTTCTCATTGTTAAAAGAAACCCAAAAGTAAAACAAAAATTAAAAGTTTTGTCTATTGTACTATTGAAAAAAAAAAAAAGCAGTCGAGACATTGTAAAGAAAATATATAAATGTTCGAATAAATAATAAGAGTCAAATTTCAATTAGACATGGGTTCAGACCTAACAATAATAAACACTAAAACCTGGAAAAGAATCAACAAACCAATATTAATCACTTCTAAAAAAAAAAAAATCGCCAGAGTGTTGATAAGTGGAAAATTCTTGAGCGAAATTATCATAAATTTTTTTTTCTCAGGGAAAGAAAAAAAATTAAAAGCATTTGTCATGGATTAATTGCAAAACTTATTTGGAACAGACCGGATGGAATCGTTCGACTTGTTCAGTGTACCAATAAACACATTTTGTAATAAAGTAGATGGTTTGTCAACCAACACTAAAAAATTAAAAAGAGAACTCAAATCAAATTTTCTCAAAATTTAAAAAGATAGTCTTGGATTTTGCTTACAAGTAAAAGCAAAATTTGAATTAAAGGAGAATGTGACACCAGTATTTCAACCAAAAAGACAATTACCCTTTGCAGCATTGGAGAATATTGACAAAGAACATAAACTGTTTGAGAAATGGGGAGTAATTGAAAAAGACAATTATAGTCCCTGGGCAAGCCGGACCATTTAGTTAAAAAAAAAAAAAAAAAGGCAAGATAAGGGTTTGTGCAGATATTATTCAACAAGGCAGGACTAAATGACTGTTTGAAACAAATTAATTATCCTTTCCCATCGGCAAATGAATTTTTTGTGAAATTAAATGAAAGTCAGATATTTTCGAAGATGGATTTATCAGAGGCTTATCTGCAAATACCAGTCGATGAAAAATGTGCTGACAGACTATCAACACATACAAGGAGCTCTAGAGATTTAATAGAGAACCTTTTAGAATAAAAGCTCAAATAATATAGCTCCAGCAATATTCCAGCAGGTGATGGATACCATACTCAGTGGGCTAGATTTTGCAATTGCATATCTAGACCATATATTAATAAAAAGTAAAACCCGATAAGAACATGCAAGAAATGTAAAATAAGTTTTCAAAAAAATAAAAAAGTTTGGATTTAAGTTGGGTATTGAAAAATGCAAATTTTTCTTACCAAAAGTCAAGTATCTGAGACAGATTATAGGGTGAAAAAGGTAAGAGGCCAGATCCTAGCTGTGTGAACGCAATAAAGAACATACCTGCTCCAACAAATGTATTGTCCCTACAATCATTTTTAGGTTTAGCAAATTATTACAGCAAATACATTCCAAATATGCACACATTAAGTGCACCATTAAACAAACTACTTAAAAAAAGATGTAAGGCGGAGCTAGGTTGATTGTCAAAAGGCTTTCAATAACTTAAAAGCAACATCAATGTTGGATTTAACTCTCACACACTATGACCCTAATAAGATTTATGCTGCAAGCAATGCTAGTAATCTGGGTTTACTCTTACACAAAGAAAAAACATGGTCAGTTAAAGGTCGTACATCATGTTTTTTGGACTTTGCTTCTGACAGAATCTAATTATTCACAAATTGAAAAAGAGGGGTTAGATTTGGTATTTGTTATCAAGAAATTCAACAAATACATACATGGAAGACAGCCCCCACCCCCAACTACCCACTGCTGTCTATATTTGGCTCAAAATAGGAATTCCTACACATTCAGCCTACAAAGATAGAGACATCTTGTTAAATTATTCTTTCAAAATGAAGTTTTTACCAGCTAAGAAAATAGCATATGCTAGATTAATTCCAAAAATAAGAGAACCATTAGAGGAGACAATTATTGCTTGACTGATTTCGGAAATGGATATTAAAATTGTTCTGTATAACACAGTAAAAGTTCTGTTGGAAGAAATAAGGTCCAAAGCAAAATTACAGAGCAAAAGAATGAGGTAATGAACCAGAAGAAAAACAAAGAGGATATTATTTTTTTATATATGTAGCGATATATTGTTATATGGCAATTGTATGGTAATACCAGCAGTTTTAACAAGGAAAATCTTGAGGGAGTTTCATACCTAACATCCAGGAATATCAAGAATGAAAGCTCTTATGAGGAGTTATGTCTATTGGTATGGCATGGACAAAGAACCTCAGTGGGGAACCTATGATGGTAATTTACAATATGTTTGACGTATCTACGCCTCAAACAGTACAGCAGAATCATTAAGTAAGCAAAAATGATTACCATTGGGTACTGTGGAAATAGACCCTAAAAGACAAAAATATGTTGTCCAGGGGTACATAAAATTTCAAAGGGAAAATGTTGTAGAGTAGCTAGCACATCTTCAGCACTTCTCAATGGACTGGCTCATAGCCTGGAAGAATTTACAAGTATGTATTTAAAGGGTCATTTTTTGCGTCAAACAGATTAATATTTGGACTGATTTACTTTGTCAGCTATTCACCATTTAGATCTTCTTCTCTTTTGCTCATAAGTTTTGTCTTGTTAATTGTTTGTAACTTATTGTTCTGTATTTTTTATATTTATCTGTTAGCACTGGATACTGTGCTGAATAAATATATTAAACACTAATTCTTCTCTGTGTATCATTCACCTCGATATAACAATGACAGTAAAACATTCAAATTAACATTGTTCAATCCCAATTTGACATGGTATCAAACTTCTGTAAGTAGTGTTTGATTAATAAAAATGTTTTCTGATTTTGAATTTTGGTTACATATCAAATTATTAACCAATCTAAAATCATTAAAAATTTCTGAATCACTAAATTAGTAAATGTTTTCATTGTGTCAAGTTAAATTTTTCAGTATTTTACAAGATTTCAAAAAATAAATTTATTTAATAGGCACTGCCAAATTATTATTTTTTTTTGTTATATTCATTTTTTATAGAACAAACAAAATGTAACATTGGTTACTGATTTCCAACAAAATATGGAATAGCATCTTGATTACAATGCAGTTTCATGAATTAAAGTAAAATGTGGAAATATTTAGTAACTGAAGCAATTTTTCTGGTTTAAGAATTTTTGTAACCATCAGATATGTAAAAAATGTATCTAAATTTAAACTTATTTATAAATGGAGCTTTGTGTGTGTGTGTGTGTGTGTGTGTGTCCGTTACCTATAGACTCCGAAACGGCTGAACCAATTTTCTTGAAAATTTATACAGTTGTACTATAAGCGTCTGCGAGTGTTCTTAGCTAGGTTTTGTGTCGAGGTACCCCTGATAAATATTGAAAATCGAAAAAATCGGGTTATAGAAGAAGTGGTCTGATTTTAATCAAATTTGATACACTCATAGACAAAGACATAAGAAACAATATTCAGAAGTTTCAAGGTTGTAGTTCTTACAATAGTGCAGAAAATCGATTATATATATATATATATATAAAAGGCAAGATGTTTGTGTGTGTGTCTGTTTATCTGTCTGTATGTCCTTTATACAAATCCACAATTTTTATCCGAATCTCACCAAACTTCACACAAATATTCTTTAGGCTGAGTCTGAGCTCCAGGACCGTGGATTAGTTTTAAAGCTTTCATTACACCTGAGAAATGCTGGGCTATACTGCTAGTAGATTATATGCATAAACACAAAAGTTAAAATTCAGTTATAATGGGAGCAGGTGAAATTATTTTGTGAGAAATTCTTCATTTAGCTTTTACTTTTTTCAGTTAGTAGGCTATTCTTTGTGTTTGTACAATTAACTTTCATAATTTAAAGCCTTCAATTGATTATAATATTTTACTAAGAGGTGCATTTTATGGTGTTTAAATATTTAAACCTATTAAAGTATTGATAACAGATTATAGATTATTGTTTTTCTTTGATGTTTGCCCTTTATTTGTGTTCACTTTTGTGACTAGTCTCAATAACCCAGTTTAAGTTTATAATTTGAACACCAGCAAATATTTTATTTTAATAGCTAGGTACTCATTTATCAGAAAGCCTGTTTTTATTTTAATTGTAAATTTTGTTTTTAAGGTTTTGGATTGTGTTGAGAATTTTTACAGTAGAGATAAAAATACTCTAAAAGTTTATATTATTAGCTTTACCTAACAATCAATTCATAACCTTGGAGAAGTTTTTATTTTTGTTAACATGTTCTAAAATCTGCATTTTTATTATAATAGGTCAGACAATTTTTTTCAAATGTATGAATTTCAAATCTGTATTAATGAATTGGTTGAATATAATCATCAGAAAAAAAAATAATCATACATTCAAGTAATCTATGTTCTTAAATTTGTTATTTCCCTTTTGTGTTTCAGTGTTAAATATTATTTGTTTTTCAATAAACAAATTTTATCAGACATCAAGAATATATCCATCCTTTGATGTACCTTCTCCTACACAAGCTTCAAAGCAGTTCAATTGTTTTTATGCGATCAAGTATTTATATAAATATAAATACTTTTTGCAGCAATACCTTTTTCCAGTTTAGAAGTATTGAATAATTTAGATTTATTTTAACAATGTTTTTTCATAATGATCTGTATCTATTTTCAAATGTTTAACCTAGATTTGTTAAGGAATGTGAATTTCATTGTTTTTTATCAACACTAAATTTATAAGGGTTGAACTATTAATGGTTGGATGTTGAATATAGCTTAGTAAATGCTAATTTGTAAAGTTGTTGCCAATTTTTTAGTTTAAAACTTAACCAGTTTATTTGGTTTTCAATCTTTAGAAAAATTTCATAATTTATATAGACACAAAAATATGTTATATGTATATATAAGTTAGAATTCATACAGTGTTAAATTTGTTAAAGGACCATGATAAATTGAAATGATTGGTATGTAAGAGAGATTACAACTTTACAACTAACAGGGAGTTTGTGTTTCTGGTTTTACTATAAGTAATTTGTTTTTGTCTTTTGTTTGCAGTCGTCGTAAGCTTCCTCCTACACCCTCCAGTGATGATGATGATGATGATGATGACGATAATGAGGTGGCTCTTGAGGGAACAGGTATGCCAAACATTTAATTTTTTAAATGACTGAGAAATAGTATAATTATCTTTCTTTTTTTAAGCTCAGTAAAAGCAGTAAGTGGGGGGAAAATTATAAGGTTAGACATTGTGTGCAAAACTTTAAACAATATCACTTTATAATGTCCAGCCTAAAATTCCATTATACAGTCATGAAATCTAAAATCATGTTTTATCTTTTGAAACCTTAAAAAGCTCAAATGTTTTTGTGTACATTTAAAAAAAAAATTGTATATTACATTAAAATACACAAGAGGAATAAGCTAATTTATATTGTCAAATGTAGATTGGTTGCATTTATATAATATCTATCACATGTAGAAAGAATTTATTTTTGTATCCTTACTAATTAGGACAAAATTTAAAAAATACAAAAGTACAGTATTTCTGATGGAAGTTCTGTATGGCCACTCAATCAAACAAGTGCAATATGTGATACATGCTTGGGCGATCATGTCTCTTTTGAGATATGACTGACTGGGCAGAAGATTTTCCTGCAGTAGGTTGCCATTACTTTCTGCAGTAGGTTGCCAATCAAGGCTATAGAACCCAATCTGTTTTGTTATTTGACCTATAGCTAGAGGCAAGAGATTGATTAATAACTTTCCAAGAGTATTTGCATGTAAGTGAATGCAATGAATTCAACTGGAATTCTAACTCTGCTCTCTGATTTCTTGTTCTGAGCTGATATCCATTGTATCACATTGCATATCGTATGGCCATTAACATTTTCAAAATTTTTTTTTATCAGAAAATGTCTGATTTTCCTTATTAAAAGTCTTAGTTTTCTGTTAGACTTTTGAGAAATACTGAGAAATATTTAATTAAGGATTAATTTTTTTTGTTAAAAAATTTTGTGATCAATCAAAAAAAAAAAGAATGGGTTATTGAAACAAATCTTTAAAAGGTTTTTTAGTCCAACAACTAAATTATCAAAATTAAATAAAGTGTAAACATTATTGGTGACATTAATATCTAAAACCACTGAGAATTAAGTACTTGAAAATTTCTGGACATAATTTATCAAACATTGTTTAGATGCTCAAATATCTTTTTATATAGTTCAATGTTTTGACTAATCCATTATTTAGTTCATGTCAGGTGCAATATATATATATATATATACTTCTCACTTTAGTTTTGGACCACTCTCTAAGATTTTTTGTGTTGCCTTAGCAGCCATCCATCCTGAAAGAGAATGACATATAGAAGAATGAAGCAGGACTGGGAAGGGGCTGCAGAGATTTTGGGTTGCCTGTATATCATGATTTCATTCTTGACATTACCAGTTCAAAGTAAAGGATAAACAATTTTGTATCCAACCACCTTAGGGATTCTACTCCTTAGTTTTCTTTTCTGGAGATACTTACAATGCAGTTGGGGTTTGAATTCAGAGTATTCCTTCCCTTAGATTGGTTGCCACCCAAGATAAGATAATCCAGTCTACACTGCTATTTAATCCGTAGATAGATTCATGCCTTTTTTAAGTCATTAGTGAGTATATCCATTAAATCTTATGTTTTTTCAGGCTTGATAAGCAACTGTGTGAATACATTTTGAGTATATCTGCTAAAAATTGCTGATTTTTTAAATCGTAAAATTATCTTCCCTAGGAAAAAGTTCAGATAATTGACAGAGAGCTACATTAGGAGAGTAACAAAACTGATGAATGTGGTATATATTGGCTTATTGACCAAGGTGTGTGAATCAAGCTAGTACAAGTTTCAGCAGAATGTGGTTTTCTTTACTTAGCAAAGATTGTGTTGGCAACTCTCCTCCTAGTTAGAATCACCTTGGGACTTGGTGTACCTGATGTTGTGAAAATAGACTAGTCCAGTGGATACATTAATGAATAATTTCTATCACCTGTTAGTTTTTCTTGAGTAAAGAGGTTTCCTTTTTTTCTCATAGATTGCACCTGATGAGGGCTGAAGAATGGATTGGTCGAAACATTGTGTTAGCAACAGCAAATATACACTGAAAAAATGTGTGCATCAGAACAATGTTGGATATATTAATGATTCTTTGCAAAATTATAGACAATGAATTATGAGTGACTGGTTTGGAAAAATTTTAAAGTCAGAAATTTATTCTGTGAATAAAGAATGTGGAAACTTTGATTCTCCTATCTAAAGTTATCTAAATTGTGCTCCAAATTTATCTCTTTTTTGCAGCAATTTGTAATGAATAATTGATCAGTTTTATTTCTTTATCAAGAATAAATTTCATAGTTGGCAATTCATTCAAAGCAAATGAAATCTCATAGAGCCTAAGTATGAATGCCCATTTAAACAAATTTTTACAATTAGATTTTTTACATTTTATGATTGGTTAGTATTACTGAAGATCAGCTTTATTTCAGGTCAGTTGTTACTCAGTTTTTAGTAGCAATGGTATTAATAGTGAATTAATATGAAGGATTAAATTATTATTCATGAACTTTTTACTGTTGATACATTCAAATGTGGGGTTTCAATTTTATTTATTTTAAGATTGATTTAATGTAACTCTATTTCTTATATTGGTTTGTACTGAAAGAACTATATATAATTTTATGAGTTTAACTTTAAACAATTTCATTAAAATGGTAACTTAAATTTTATAGCGATAAGTTGCCATTTTTACCTTTAAATTATCAATTCTATGTTGAGAAAAATTATGGATTGAATCATTTTAAGTTTTGCTTCAAATAATATTGTATATATTTGTTTTTATGTTTAATGAAATTTAAGTGAAAATAATGTCAACATTCATATTCTGTATATGAATAGCATTAGATCAGTTAAAAAATTTACAAAAATGTTATCACTTTAAATGTAGGTATGAAAATAGGGAAAATTTAAAGACAAGTATGATAAACTAATCAGTGTTTTAATTTCTCAACTGAATTTGTGTAAGTTGAATCAATTTTTGATTATTGCCCCCCCTACAAATTGTGTGTGTGTGCGCGCGCTTTTATCATTCAATAAGCCTTTTCAGTTTGTTATATCAGTGTTGATATGTGTGGACAAGTCCTCTTTAAATTAGTAAGAAAAGTATTGTTATTATATTTATTAAATATACCTCTACCCCACTTCTATCCTGAACACCTTTTTAGGTTTTGTGCTGATATAAGTTATGCTTTTCCTTATCCTCATTTTGATTTTTTTAATTTTTTGTTTTTTGGTTTGTTTTGTCTTTTATATCTGATATTCCATGTATAGTAGCATCCTTATTTTGATGTACTTGGAGACTTTGCATCTCTGTGAAAAGTTGTTCTTTTTGCTGTTGTGAATATTGCATCTGCATTTTTTTTTTTTTACTTCTTGTTGGACTTAAATTCCTTTCTATTTGCATGCAATTTGCATGTTGTCTCTCCTGTGTTCATTTACATCACTGATACTCTTAGAGATATGTTTGGGCTGGTTAATCTCTATGAAAAGAATATTCTATACAAAAAGTGACAGAAGGTTTCAGTTCATGATATTTACAGGAGAACTTATAAAACAATGAAAAAAAAATCCTGGTATAAAATAAAATTTTCAATTTTATTAAATGTATATTTTTTATTTTAGCATACTCAGTGCGTGACCAATCTCTCTTTTTTTCTTTTTTTAATTGTAGAGAAAGTAATTATAAAATTTGAATTTTGGCATAATGCCTCCTATTGTTCTACTTACAAGTGTGTTGCCATGCATAATTACTAAAGAAATCCTCCAAAACAGGCTAGGTATTCATCATAGAACCTAGAAGCTTGGAAACCAATAATGCTGAATATCTCTAGTGCATGCACAAAGTTGTGTTTGTTTGGCATTGACTCATATTTAGCTACCTTTGCTCCTCCACTTGTTGAGTAATGGATTTAGGTCACCTTTTACAAAGGAGTCACTGCATGTGCTATTCCAGGTAAGTGACTTGCCACCTGTGAAAGAGAAAACAATTATGCTTTTAGAGTACCTATTGTTTTTTTTATCAAGAACCACAGGCTCCAGCAGACAAAATGTTAACAGCATCTAGAACCCCTCATGATTATGCTATTGAGGGAACCATGCCAAAGTAGATGGCCAGTGCTGAGATGGCATAAGAAAGGGTGGAGAGTGAATTGGCCAGTAGTGACTCCACAGAGGAAGCGATGAGGTTCACATATATGAAGACAAATATATAACAATGCTGGTGCAGACACTGTTGTTTTCCACTAAATGTTTGAGATACAGTGCATGGACAGGCCATTTGGTATTGATCAAATGAGTACTTAAGGCTATTGGATAGTGCCCTACATTTGATGTCAATCTATGTGTGCTACTTTGTTTTAGTGCTTGGGATATCAAAGATACATTGAATCAATTGTTATGTACTCATCAGGTTCATCTGTGTTTTGGGGAAGTGAGCAGTACAAAACAATGGAATAGAGGTATTTTGTAGAACAAAGGCTGAGTTGTTTTTTGCCAGCTCATATCATTGAACTTGTCTTTCATTTATCATGTAACTAATAATTAAGATTTAAAGCAAAACCACTTTCAAAGATAAAATAAGTTTGAAAAATAATCACATTTTCAAGAAGATAAAATTGATGCAAATGCAGTTAAGTTAAATTTTATCAATCAGTGATATAATGGCTATTAATAGTACAATGTTGAGAAACCAGAAAGTATTACAAAGACAAAGAGGTTCTTGTAATGGAGCAAGTATTGCTGAAATCAACACTAGATATTCTTGCTTATTTCCTGAAGGTATATGACAAATAAGAGACCATTATAAAGACAATTTTTTTATTCTCCTGTGCATCTGGATTATTGTAACAAATATTCTTTACTTCATTATATTACTGCCTTTAAGCAAATTATACAATTTGCATATACTATAAAATATACATAAAAAATTGTATATTATGCATATGCTATGAATAAAACACAATCTGTTAAACTAAATCCAAGTTCTGTTTACAATTTTACACTGATTTCAAAGTACAATTGTACCTCTTTAATCTTTAAAATTTTGTACTTGGCTGTTGCTGGAGCACATAAAATTCTAGAAAACAGAAATTGACTACTAAGTGTAGAGAAAAGAATGATTTATATGAAAATTATTTTGGTTTGATTATACTTTTTAATTGATTATATAGAATAAAAACAGTACAAAACAATGGAATAGAGATATTTTTGTATTAATTAAAATTAATAAATACATGCATAATTTAAAGCTAAAATAAACATTGAAAATTATTGTATTTTGAATTCTTTGATTTGGTTTTAAATGACCTTTAAATTTATACTCACTTGGTTTAATGAGTTATTTTATAAACAAGTAAATTAAAAAATTAGTTTGAAACCAAGCTGAAGACCTCTAGTGGCAATTCCATAAACTAATGAAAGATTAAAAAATGTACTAGACTATGCCAGGTAAAATTTGGTTTGAGATTTCTATAACTTAAATACAATATGAGTCATATAAATTATAGAAATTAATTTTCCCTAATTATAAAGATTATAGCTATTTTTCATTGTTTAGCTTATGTTTTAATATGATTCTGTAATTCAAAAATATGAAAAGTTAAGTTATTTATTTTATTTGGAAATTATACTTTTTTAAACTAAACTTATTAGCAGAAATTGGTGTTCAAAAAATAATTATAAGACTAAAATTTCACTTTCATGTAGCATAAGCTTAGAGAGCATTAAGGAAAAATTAGTTTTTTAAAACTTAAATTATAATTTTGTTTTCTCTTTCAGAAAATTTTTTATCTAGAATGTCAAAAAATATGACATTCTATTAGGTTGTTACAAAAATAATGGTCACTCATACAAGTGTTGTTTTTGAAAAGCCACTTTAACATGGCATATATTTGGTGAATTCTGGTATACATAATAATTAATGTGTACTCTTTAATAATTGTTCAATTATTTTTAGACAGAAATATTGTTGAAGCATAGAAGCACTTAATTATAAACATAATAAAACATGATCTTTGTTTACTTTTCTTGCATGAGTTCAAATTTGGGCATAGTGCCACCCAAACTTCTGCCAATATTAACAGAGCATGGAGAAATTGGTCCACAAGTGATAAGACAGTACAAAAATAGTTCCAGAAATTTCGTACTAGTGATGAGAGCCTTGAAGATGAAGAAGGTAGAGGATAAGTCATGCAGTCTTGACAATGAACAATTGGAAGTAGTTGTTGAGCAAAACCCATGTAGTGTTGGGGAAATGTCTTACATAATTTGCAGAGTATTGGCAAGGTGAAAAAACTTGATAAATGGGCTCCTCATGGTCTCAATAAAAATCAAAAACTTAGGCATTTTGAAGTGTGCTTGATACTCTTTCTGCATAACACCAATGATTCCTTTCTTGATTGAATAGTCACTTGTGATGAAATGTGAATCCTTTATGATAACAATAAATGATCAGATCATTGACTTGATCGTGATGAGTCTCCTCAAACATTTCTCAAAATCAGCAAAAGATTATGATGACAAAAGAAAAAGATTGCAGCTTTCTGAATGCCAATCAGAGCATTAATGCAGAGCTTTACTGCAATCAATTTGCTGAAATGCATGCCCACCTGCAAAAAATGGGACCTGCTTTGGTGAATCGACATGTCCAATTCTGCTCCACGATAATGTGTGGGCACATGTTACAAAAATGATGTTGCAAAAACACACAGACTTGGGATATGAGTGTTTACCACATCCTCCCTATTCTCTTAATCTTTCACTCACTGATTATAATTTTTTAAAGCACTTAAGTACATTTTTAAATGGTAATTTTTTTTAGGTTCAAACCAGAGGTAGAATCAGCTTTCAAAGATTTTGTTGCATTACAGCCAATAACTTTTTATTAATGAGGAATAAATAATCTTGTTAGTCGATGGTAGAGGTGCATAGATTTTCAAAGCTCGTATTTTGACTTATTTCAACATTTCTACAGTTAATTTTTCAAGAATAAAATTGTGTTTCTGAAATCAGCCATTATTTTTGTAACAAACTAATAGATAAAAATAATACTGATAAACTAAGAGAGTGATTCTGAATAAATTGTAATGCTGCAAATCTTTTGACCAGAAACAGTTATTTTATTGCTAATGATTATTCATTCCCCTTGTTGACAGCAATGATTTAAAGCTAATAATAGATGAAACTTAGTATATTCCACTCAATTTATTATTCGTACTTAACAAGACTTTATATTTGGAATTTTTGAGATGGGGATTTATCTTTATATGCTTTGCATCTTAGCTGTTATAACATTTTTCCTGTTGTATGCTTTTACTTTCCTCAGTTGTCTTTGTACTCAGTAATCTTTGAATTTTGAGCTTTTACTTAATCTACATGGACAGACACTTCTCATTCCATTTTTATGCTTAACACATAAGTGATTATGTATCAGTTAGTAGTCACAACATTTATTTATCTTTGTGTCACTTTATTTCTTCAGCACTACCAGACTCAGAGACTGAATTCACAACTGCCAAGAAATCTGATGTTTTTAATCTTATTTTTAATACACTAGGCCATGTGTCTCTTGGACAAAGTGGTTTTTAAATTTGCAGTTGTTTGGAATATTTATAGGGCATGATGGATAAATTGCCATCTAAATTATGCAAAAATGACACTGACATCTCATTTTAACTGATAAATATATGGTAGACTGACTATGACAGATTTTTGTATTGTTATCCTTGACTCTACTGTTTCTGCTTGTGGAAGTTGGTGTTAGTCTTGCAGGTTGTTACCCTAAAGATTGTTTTTAATACTGTTCATTTCCTCTTGATATATATCTGGATTACCCTATGAGTTTGACCTGCTGTTCTAGGCAAAACTGCATGGATGCTGGGAATTGAAGTTCAAGTGTTGTCTGATGAATGCCAGGTGCTGTAAGCTTCAGGTCAGGTTAGACTATGTTTGCTATTAGTACCATGTAACCCAGAATTACCTGCCATGGATCAGGTTGTTGGCAACTAAACTGGTGCCCTCGTTGGGTGCAAAATCAGTGAGGATGGTGGTGTAGGCATCCTGCAGGACCAAAAAATACAATATATAGATAACTTGAACCCATACTCTGTGCTAATTATTAGTACATCCATGAAGGCCAGTTGTTCTGCTTCTTTTTCTATTGTGATTTGTATGGAAGGTTTTATTGCGTTCACAGTCTATCTGTATTTGCATATCTTCCTAGAGGGGTAAAAATAGGAAGCTTTCATCTACATATTGAAGCCACATACTTAGCTTTCATTGCCATTTCTTTAAAGTATTTCTTTTATATATTTACCATTACTAGAAATAATGGTTAAGTTTTTCCTGTCAGTATATGTTGAAACTTAACTGGAAGTATGTTGTTTGCATGCAGAATATTCATGTCTCCATCAGGTTCTTATGGATTAAAATGTAGGTTAAAAACATATCATGTTCTCATGCTGTTGTGAGTTCAATCCCTGTGTCTACTAGTACTAAAAAGTCATTTACTCTGGTTCAGTAGAAGAAATTAACAACCAATACAAAGGGCAATAAATCAGCGAGTACCAACTGATACAGAATATTCATAGAAAGTCAAATGAGAAGAATCTATTTTTATGGCCTGACTTAAAAATACAAAAAAATGTTTACTGAGTACAAAGACAGACACCTGTACATGTAAGTATAACATACAAGCTGAGTATGCTGGTTTAAATAGCAAAGCATATTATAGATAAAACATTTTAATTGTTAAAATATGACTTTAGTTGTTTAATAGCCATTCTCTTCTATATTTGTGATTAGGATAATCTTCATCCTTTTCAGGAATATTTTGATGATATTTGTATTTCATTCTTGGTCAACTTACTTTTACAATCACTCTATTTGCCGCTGACATTTTATGAACTATCCAAACTCCTTCTCTAGACATTTTTTCTTAAGTGTTGTTCTTAACAGATCATCACGAAAAATTCCCACCATTATTGTCATTTTCATATCCTCACTGAACCCATATTTACAAAGAAAATACTTTTTATAGCTTTTGTTAGATTGCTGCTTTTTACACAATTTATAGAGAATATATCATATTATATTTTTTTTTAAAGTATGATTACGTTTGAAATAATTTTAATTCTGATTATATAATCAGCTGATTAAGTGCATAGGCAATAAAAAGATGATTAAATGTTGTGGTCCTGTTTAAGGGATCACAATTATAAGGTGAAAGAGTCCTGTGTTCACTGTGAGCGGTTAAACTAAAGTGTACTCCTCTGCTTGAAGGTAGAAATGTCTGGCATTATATAAGCCAGATGAATCCATATTGTCCATGGATATAGGGGTGTTAACTACCCCAGAACATTAACTTTCAGAAACTTTTTGTTAACATTATGTACAAGTTTTGTATCAGTCTAATAAATTATTTTAATAGTTCATATTTTTGTTCGCTAAATGAATAAATATACTGAAACTTCAATTTGTTACAGAAAAATTTAGTATTACTGATCTAAATTTATTGTAAAAATAAAATAAATTATTAAAAAATACTGAGAACTTGTGAAACATTTCCTCTGAATTGTTTTCCAAGAAGCATCAAATTTCAAAAGGTTTAAGTGTTTTAGAAAATAACTTGACTGTTTTAAAAAAAAATGTAGTATTGCTGCTTACTAAGTTATCTCCCCTAATATGTAAGAGAATATTTGAAGAGATGTGCTTTTTAAAGTTATTTTATTGTATCTACTATAATGTCATCTTTGCTTTTGATTAGGACATTAAAGTTGCATTTTGCCACTATGAAAGGGTTGACATGTTTAGATTTTAAGTATGATCAAGTATTTCTGAATACTCGATCCATTAGATCTCTTTTGATCAATTTTCTCATTACTGCATTTGGGTAGAGATTGTCAAACCTTCATGTCTCTGTTAGCAAATATAAGTAAACTGTTTTATGTTTGTTTAATAGTCTTACTATTACTTTAAACTTTGATTTGATTTCCAAAAAAAATTTTTTTGTTTGGAGTTTTGGAAAAGATAAAACATACAGTTGTATCTGTTTACCTTTTGTAGGCTATAAAAGGATAACTTGCATAACCTAAGTGCATTTTTCTATTAGTGTTCTGAATACTGACATTATTTCTGAAGAGTGTATGTACAAACCTTTGAGAACAAATGACAGTATTTATCATTTCTTTTTCTACTCTTGGATTTCTTCAGGTTCAATTTTTACATAAGTAGGATATTAGAAAGAATATAAGATTTGTCTAATTTGTAAGGATCTTAAAAAGTGATAAAGTGAAAGTTTTATTTGTCTATATTTCTGAGATGAGGCAGTAGTTACAGTATTTACATTATTTGGACTATTGTCCTCATCTTTGTTGCAATTTGTCTTTATCCACTGATAAAGACGTTGGTTAGTTCCTGACTTGACTCTTAGAATTGTGAGTTTAGTATCATGCTACAACAGTGGTGAACAAGTAACTTGCAGGGTTAAAGGGAGATAACTTCCAATTGAGGCTTTACGCAAGGAATGAGGATGGTATACCCCAGTGATTGTAATAAAGAATTCTGTTTAAAATTCCTAGCACCTGAAGAAGGTCGGAGTGTATAACGGTCGAAACGTCGTACAAATGGCAACGAAGATGAAGACAATAGTCCGAATAATGTAAATACTGAGTTTTATTCACTCAAAAATTATTGAGTACCAAAGCATTATCATCAATTCATCAATATAATGTGTGGATTGGATAGTGGAGAGCTGAGTTCAAATTCTAGTTGAGGTTGTTACATTCACTTATGTGCAAATTCCCTTGGGAAAGAGTATGAATTCACCTCTTCTCCCCTGCCCAGCTATAAGTTAAATATGACCTGTATTTAAAAAAATTCTTGTTGTTCTCAAAAAAAAAAAAATTGATAATGCAATATTCACTTCCAGAAAAGGTATTCTTGCAATCAAAAATGTTCCAGTTTTAAATAACCTATAAAACCATAAAAAAATGAATCAATCATGTCTTAAAAAATCTATCTAAAGGCACTTAAAATTAGGTATTAGAAGTTATAGAGAATTCTCTTGCACTAGATTGTTCATTTAATTTTAACATTCAAGAAAAGTAACAGATTTATATACAGATTACAATTTTAAAAAAAGAATATCTCTCATTCAAGTTCTGTAGATTTTCTGTAATTGTTTTCTAACTGCTAAATCATGATTTCATAATTACTAGGAATCAAATGAAATTTAGTATTATTTTAATATATGATATCCTATATAGACAATGATAAGAAATTTCTATTTCATGTCGACCACAATATATTCCTTTTTTCTCTTTCATTAGAAACTCACTCAATGCTTGAATTTACCTATCTTCAATTGTTATAAAAACAAATAGAATTATGTGACATTTAGAAATATAAACAAGTCTACCTAAAACCTTTCCTTTATTTTTTTGACTACTTTCTCTTCCTCCAGTTTTTCTTGGTTTGTTGTTTCTCTTGGTTTTTATTGACATCTGGACTCCTTCCACCTGTTTCTGATGCTAGTTGTTTTTGTGAAAGAGTTTGCCTGACTTAAAAAAAAATAATAGCAGATATATTACTGGTGACTTGCATTTATTTATAAAATTTTCACTAAACTGCATTTATTTGAAATTTTCCACCTTCAGTAGTTCTTGTATCCACACTCTTCTTCCTATCCTATTGGGGAAAATCTTTTATTGTGATCATTTCTTTTAACTCTGATACCATGTGAAATAAAACAACTGAGTAAGCAAGCACCTTCCTTCTGCTACTACTAGGCAGTAACACTGGAATTTCATATGCACAACTCTGCTACGAGCTTTCTGCAGACTTGATCCACGACTACCAGTATGACAAGCCTCCGTGCTCATTACCAAGAACAACCCTTGATGGATGCTCAAGTTATATTAATTTTCCGATGTCTGCAGGTAAGGCTTGAACTTTAATCACTACAAGCAGCATGAGTTATGCCTGCCACTGCAGCATGCTTGGGCCTAGCTCATTTCTTGAGCACTCTTTCAACCCAATACATTCTTGAAGGCAATTTGAGCCAATGAACCCTGTCAAATCCTCTATATCTTTGTAACACCTTATTCAATCATTTTCCATATTTATGTGGATTTCTATTTTCTCAAATATTTACAGATCTCATGTCAGTGAATGTCAATTTTTAATCATCAAAAGGTAGCACAAATTGTAAATAAAAAATCAAATTGATCTTACAAATTTTATTTAGGTCCCCATTTCAGACTTGATCATACACTCTTTTCTGTACTTTTTTCAAATGTTTGTCATTAAAATTTCATGCAAATTAACTCAAAAATAGTGAAAACATTACAATTTTGTTCATATAAGCAATTTTTAATTCAGAGATTAATTGCATTAGTAAGCTTTGTATAAAGTGAATCCAATTTTTATTCACTTTGTTTACATGAACTGAAATAAAGCTATTAACTTAGAATAAATTGATTAAAAATATTGGGGTTTGTTTTGGTTTCAGTAATTTCACTGGAGTGCTAATATGTATGCTTTGGATTCAATTTTATTTTGCTGTGAACTTTTGCACTGTATATTATATTCTGCTATATGATAATAGATATATCTATAATATTGTTTTATTAGGTTGCTGCAAAAGATTTCCATATATTTTATCAAATATTTTGATATAAATTCCTAGCATCATTATTCATTTACCAAAGATTTTTCCATGGATTTCTATGACTTATATCACCTTTCAGATAAATTGTGAATTTCAGTCATAAAAGAATGGTGCTGGTTTTGAATGGATGAATTCTTTGGAATCTTGAACTTGTTAAAACCAATGATCAAACAAGGTGATAGATCTGGTGAATAGGTTACATGTCTTAAAAACAAAAAAGAGGCAACAAAATTTCCCATTCCAGTTCTCTGGTCACTTACTGCATTGTATTTGAAGATGGACAATATTAAGCAGCAAAATCTCCATTTGACTTACTTGTCCTGAAGACATCTTTCTTCTAATATCTCATTTCAATAAACAAACTAATTACTTACTGTAACACTATGCAGTAACTGTTCATCCAGGTTGCAATTCATTTTTTTTAGTCTCACCAACCACCACAGAAAAGAAAAACCTTTCACCAAGTAAATTCTATTTAAGTTGAGATGTTGAAGACTTTTGGATTGAGCCATCACTTTTTCATATTTTTTTTTTAAATATTCCATTTTCATCAGCAGTCTGAAACTTCTGTATCAAACAAAAGGAAAAATACAATTTTTTGATTACGTAAATAATAGAGCTGAGTAAATTTTCTAAACATTTTTAAGATTTCCTTAACATGATACAAGATCTGGGGTAGTGGGAACTTTTGCATCAACCTAATATTAATGTAATCTGCATTTACTATACATTTACAATAAACATTTGTAATGTTAACCAAATGTTGATGAAAATTCTAACACCAATACCTTGTGATACACTAACACTAAGAATTAATCCTTACTTTCTCTCTCTTCTTTCACATCCTGTATCCTGTTTTGTTCACTTTTTTTCTTTTTCTCTAAGATCAAATTTTTAAAATTGATTCAAAGTTTATTCTCTTAGAATCTTTTTAACAAATTTTGCTAAAATGTTTTTTCAGTTGCATAAAACATAAAAAAAAAAGATTCAGTGAAAATTTCTGGGGTTAAATAGCCAAGCTTTATCACAACTGATAAACAGGGCTTCTGTTGATTCTCCTCATTAGAGATAGCCCATTTTCAAATATTATATCATTCATACAGTGAATATTAAGAAGAAATAGAAAAGAAAAGAGGATCATATAGTTTCTATTCACAAGCATATATATAGTTTTATCAATCCTTTATATAAATTTTCTACAAATTTAAGCAGCTGCCTATTGTAATTTTCAACTTTTCAACAGTAGGTTTAACTAAATTAAACTACAAACTTATGTGCTTTGACTTAATATACTAAACTGCATAATATTTAGTTTTTATATCCTTACATATCCTGCTTTGTAACATTTTAGAATCCAGCACATTTTTAGACATATTCGTTGAATAGATTAAAACATTCTTTTATAAACATGCCAGAGAAAAAAAGATGATTTACTCTTCTCTAATGAACTAATCTGTTTACTTTTTGAATTCAAGTAGGTTTTGACCATTATCAAAAGATTTAAATAATTAGCTATAGCTTAAAATAGTCTAAAAAAATTGCTGCTTCTGTTTCTGCCTATATCTTATAAGTAAATAAAAGCAGTAGTGAGAGCCAATATTTGAAAGCCCAGGCTCATGGTATTCCTAGAATATTGTTAACCAACAAAACTGAAAATGTTTCACTATTTCCATCATAAAGTAGGTGAAATGTGGAGATTTATATATTTTCTAATGAAAATTCAGTTTCTTAAAATGAAAACAAATTTTATACAGTTTAAACGTCTATTTTACTGTCCATCAATAAAATGTTACTTAAGTTGATATTGAGACTTTCTTTGAACTTGAAAATAAAAAATATAATACACTGCTTTTGGAAATAAGCTATTATGATCACATTAATAGATTTTTATTGTTTTACAAGGAGTATACAGGTGCAATAGATAGGTTCTTGTCTAAATTGTGCGAAAATGAAAATATTACTGACATTTCAATTTAACAGATATATTTACCAAAATTACACAAAAATATCTTGAAATAATAAGAGTAAATTAATTCAATAAAATCTCCATTGACTTCAACAGACTATTTGGAATTTCCTGCAACTCTTTTCAATGGTCTCTTTGTTTAAGTTGGTGAATGCTATCATAACCCTTGTCTTCAGTTCATCTTCAGAGTTAGAAGTTTTATTGCTCTCTCCCTCAACTGTGCCCCATGCATAATAATCAAGAAGGGGTTGCAGTCTGGAAACGTAGGCTGCCAGATGTGTGAAGGTTACATGGTCACAGAAATTGTCTGACGGCCATGTTTGTGTTCTCTTGCTTGTGTGGCATGGTGCAGAATCCTGTTGCCAGACATAGGGTCTTCCACCAGTCACCCTCTTGAACCAAGGCAGCACTACCTCCTCAAGGAATTTATTATTTATCTGTGTTGTGTTCAGCAAGAAGTTTGGGAGTTTTTTTTTTTTTATCAGAACGATCAGAGGGATTTTTCCAACCTGCTGTATCTTCATAATCAACATTAGAATCATCCAACTTCTTCCAAATCCCCTGCACAATCCTCAGATTGACACCTAAACACTCTAAAATGCCAAGCAGTACAGCATGCCGTTTCAAAATTTCTGGTGGAGTGAATTGCAACATGAGGCTCTTTTTCTCACAGTCGGTGCCCAATTGACTCTGCTATACTGTGCAGTCAACAAAATCAAAAAGAAACTATACTCGTGCAAAATAAAAATATAAAATGACAACAATTTACCCCACCCACACTGTACATAAGAAAGAAATTTTTATGATGCATGAATCTATAAGAACAAAATTTTAAGGAACTACTAACTATAAAAAGAAAAAAATAGTAAGGCTGCACAAATGTAAATTTTCAGGCTATCCTAAATGAATTGTATGACTTTATATTCTTAACATAAACTGATATTTTTAACAGTAGTTTTTTTTTTTTCAGTCTAAACTAAAAGTTTCAGTTAAACATAGTACTGGTGGTGTAAGAAAAGTTGAAATATTACCTCTGAATATTGTTTAAATGTTTTCAGCACTATAATACAACTCTGGTTATCACTATAAACTTAAAATTTGCAGATAGAATCATTTAAGCTTATCTGTTTGCATATAATTCTTTTTCTTTTTAAACTTTATCACACTGTAGATAACATTGTTTGCTAAACAAAATGTTTGTCCTGTTATTGCAGAGAACTCAGATTTTGGAGAAATAGTTAAGTTAATCAAATACACTAAGTTTAGTGTCATCTGAAGGAGTTTTGAAAGAAAAATCTAGTGCAATAGAAAGAAGTAACAGTCACAAATAATGCAAATTATTAAAGGTTAAACATATTAATACTAATCTAATAGTAATCCTGTAGTATTAAAAGAATGGCTGTTTACATTATAGTTAAATTCTTGAATGCTATTTTCACTTACTTTATAGAGCATACTAATTTAGTTTTGGTATGTTTGTGAACTTTCTCAAAGCCATTGTGATAAGTGCTCCTGTATGTATATAATTTCTCTGAAATTCCACTTCCTCTTTGTAGCAATGCATGCTTCAAGTTTCTGGTCTTGATTGGGGATATTACGGTCTCATTAATATTTAAGTTTGATGATTGTTTTTTTAATTTGTTCTTATTTCTCCTTTTCAATGCAATTCCAAGCAAATTTAATATAATCTACTTCCACTCAGTCCTGTTTGAAAGAATTTAAATTTTCATATTATATTCACCAATAGAAAGTCAATCAATAACAATTATAATTCTACTTCAATGGCAAAATATTGATAAACTTACTTTGGCAAAAAACAAAATGAGGCAGATTGTGATTTAGCACCTCCAATCTTTCATAAGTTCTAGCTAATAGAATAAAAAAGGACTATGCAGACAATATTTTCTTGACAATGATGGTGTTATTACTGTAAAAAAAGAAAAAAAGTGGGTCATCTCCACTGGTGCTGATTTTATAAGTATAGCATGTAAGCACTTGTTATTGCTGGACAAATACATGATCAATGGCTATAGAAAAAAATAGTGGTTTGTGGCTGAAAACTTGCATTATTCAACATACTGATACTGTGCTCTGTTGTATTTTTTGTGGAAATAAATGGAAAACATTATTTTTGTTGTGTCTACCATATTCCAGACATTGATTTTTTTATATTCATGATTTTAGTAACTTAAATAATATTTGCATTGAAACTAACAATTTATTGGATATATATTTATTTATTTAAAATAAATATCACTTTATTGCTCAGAGTTTTGTATTTTCTTTTTTTATTAATGAGATAAACCTTTTTATTCAATCTGTTCTTGCATATATTGCTAACTTAATATAATGCCAAAATAGCTTATGGTGATCAAAATATGTATAATTCTAAGATGAAGCTTTAGTTTCATTTAATAGAAACAATGTCTAACTGATGATAGCCAAATATATTACATTGTAACAATATTTTAATGGTAATTACAAATTAGATTTAGAAACCAAAACATAGTATTTTTATTTGTACTTTTTGTTTTACAAACTATGGTGAAAATTCAAACATTGTGTGAAACTATCATTTAATAATCTTTGGCAGTTAATGTGTAGAAACTTGTTTGTAGTTTTCTTAATTTATAATCAAATTTTGCACTTTATTTATAAATCATTTCTTGTTTCTAATTTAAAAATAAATCTTTTTTTCATTGATAGGCATTGTAAAAATTCAGAGTCCAATCTGCTATTTTCTTTTACACCCCCCCCAAAAAAAACAAATGCTTACTCTGTTTTATCAAAGTTGGAAACATATCTTACAAAAGATTATTGTTTGCTTCATTTTTGTTTTAAGGACATCTCAATTCACTGTTGCATTGTTAATTTATTTGTACATAAAATAATAGGTAATAAAATTAATAAATAATTGAATCTCAGCTGGACACATTAATATTTTATCTTCTTCCAGAAATAGATCTATGATTCATCTGCTACAATACAAAGCAGTGTACAGAAATCATCTTTATATTAGAATTTTCTTTAATTTGTCTTGTTAATGATACAATGGTTTTGATGATAAAATACAAATGTGTTTTTTCCTCAAGTATTGATTACACTCCAAAATCTACAGTATAACTAATTATATAGCATTTACACTGTATTTCAATTGATCTAGCGATGGTTTAAAGGAGATTAAAGGTTATATGCTAATACTAGGCCATTTTATGTGATGGTTAGTCAGAAAGTTCTTGGTCTGGCTCATTTCCAAAAAATTGACCAAATGACCAAACAAGTAGAATTATTTTCTTTTTGAATCTTTTCTTGGTCAGGCTGAGAACTTTTCTGTATTCTCTTGTATAAGAGACTTTATATATATATATATATATATATATATATATATATATATATATATATATTGACAGTTGACTGTGTGTCTGTGTATGTATGTGTGTGTGCGCACACAAGCACATAAATTCTCTTCTGAAAGAATGAGGAGTCAAATGACTTAAACAACCAGAGCATCACCTGTGTGGAGCTGTTTCCCAAATTTGATTGTCCTAAACATGATAATTTGAAGAAACCAAGTTGAGACCATATAATGGCTAGAGTAAAATATATCAACCATATTATTCAAGCCATCCTTTTGTCAGATTGGTCACATACAGACATAGTAAATATACATGCAATCATCAGGTACATATTATGAACTGACCGTTTAAGAGATTTGAATTTAAGTTTACTCGATGTTCATAGGAGTTAAAACCTTATAATGTTAGGGTACTATTTTTAAATTTATCATGAGAACAATTTAAATACATAAAAATTACATAGGGTATTTTTTTAATTATATCTAACATAAGATTTAACTCCCATGAACATCAAGTAAACATAAGTTCAAATCTCTTAAATGGTCAGTTCATAATATGCACCTGATGATTGCAAACGCATGAAACTCCAAGTTGTGCCATCAACATAGTATGTATATTTATTAATAGCTGTTGATACTATATTGAACACTGTTTTATTAACACCTCAATAATATTTTATACATGTGCATATTCCCATATTTGTTAATTCACATAAATATACACACACACTAGTTAAAAAGAGTAGTTATTAAATCAATATTATTATTTTATATTTGATAGAGATGATATCTTTTGCTGGAACTAATATATCTTGAGCATGGCTTCTTCTCCTTTTCATTCATGTCAATTTATAAACCACTTTCAGCTTCTTTTATCACTGAAACTGCTGCTATTTTTCATACTGTGCTTGTTATTGACTCTCATTTTTCACCCCACCTTTTTATGCTTATTGCTACTTTCATTGTTTTTCTGGACTTGTCCATTACTAACCCTCTTTTTCAATGTTATGTTTATATTATTGATATGAAAAAATTCAGTATTTCACTTGAGTTTTTGATATTTCAGGGAACTCAAAGAAAATGCCACTTCGAACTGGTGATTTAGATTGCCCACCACCAATTCCACAGCACCGACCAAAACCTGAGGAGATACCAGCTAAAATGTAAATAATCTTTTCTTTCATACCTTGTTGTAGATATTTAATATCATTAATGTTTTGGTAAAAATTGTGATTTTATAAATTTAGACAACAAAACTTTCAAAAGCAAATTGCCAATTTTTCTGAAATATGATGACTGATGTATCATAAAAATGAATTTTCTGTGGTTTGGTGAGTTTGCAGTAGGTAATGTTGTATTACAGATTATTAAGCAAATAATGACTGTTACAATAACCAAATAAATAAGTAAAGGTAGAAGAAAAGACCAAGGGAAATCAGAAAAATAAATTGGGCAGATCTGTTGCATCCTTTTTTGCATCTTTTTAAGTAAAATGTAAGACATTAAAATGTTTAAGGAATTATTTCACAAAGATTAAATGTTACTTTGTTGAGTACTGAAAGGTTTTTCACCCAGCTCACATTCCAAAATCTGACCAAATGAACATCAAAATGTTTTTTTGTATTTCTTGCTTGGGCTGATAACCTTATATTTTACAATAATTGAAATTAATGTACTTTAAAGGTTAAACATTTCTAATGTATAAAGGAAATATAACATACAGTCAGATTTTATTATGCAAGTTAATGTTTTCATAATAAAATTGATAATTTGTCATCTAAACTCAGAATATATCATGTGAGTTTCAGCTTATAATATCTACTTACTTATTAGAATTATTGATAATTTGTTTGGGAAATGTTAGGTTTATTATACAAATAAATATATCATAAATTTTTATTTATAAATAAATCCCAAAGAATAGGCAAAAATATTAACACAGTATTCCATATACTTGAATAAATTATTTCATGTTAATATGGGCTCCTTGACAGTCTATAACAATTATCAGTCTGTAATAATATTTAACATCTGATAAGAATATGAAACTGCATTTTTCATATGTAAAATAATTGTTTATTCATTTTTGGTCTCCATTAAATTAACACCGGCTGAATTAAGGTTATGCATTTTCAGGTCTTCAAATGTTCAAAAATTTTCTTGTGAGATTTCAGGGATTCTGTTTTTTCCCTTGTAAGTTGGGCACTTATATAACTTCCTGTTATTTCACCATCTTGTGTGTGTATATCCTTGGGTTCACTTCTTTATTGACATCCTTCAAGGCCCAGTTCTGCACTTGATAACCTTGAAGTTAATCCTAGGAGTTTAGGTAACACAGAGTTACAACTTACTTTAGTATCTCTTAGGATGAACCCAGTATATATTGGGGTTATCACAGATCAATGCTTCTTAGGTTCCTAATGGACATTAAATTCAATTCAGACCTCTGATATTTTCTTGTGTGAATTACATATGAAAAGTCTTTCACTGATTTTGTTTTCTATTCTTTTGATCCACCAGTAAAAGAGATGTATTTAAGTTTTCTATTGAATTAATACTTAGAGAGGCTAAGGGCTATTCTATTAACTTGATGACCTTTGAAACCATTCTTTGGTGAATATGAAGGTGCACTGTCTTATATACTTTAGCTTAAAGACTCTTGTTTGTATGAAGTGTACCACTAAAAAATCATCTGATCCAAGGACTTACAATAATTCTCTACATTTATCTTGATGCTATAAAGTGTCATGATGCTTTTAAAGTGTCATGTCTAAAATCAGTTTGTTTTTATTGTTCTTTTCAGTGTTTTCAGGTTTTTACGTTTTATTCTGTATTGCAATCTCTGTTGAATTCATTTGCAACTTCCAAAATTTCCTTCCTATCACGCAATAGCTTTACACTATTTTTTTTTTTGAGACTATATCTTTGTTGATGACCCATGGAAATCTTTATATTTCTGAAATTAAAAATATAAATATAAATCACAATACTTATCAGTTAAAATATAAAGTGTAAAATTCTTACTACTGCTGCCAATATTTTTAATTTCAGAAAATCTGAACCTATCCACAAAGCTGCTCCCGTCCCAACTCCACGTGAACGGCTTCGAGAACGTCAGGACAACAAGGAGAATACGGAGGGAGGCTCATGTAACAGTATTAATCAAGAATTTGTTGAAGACCTAGTCTCACGTGGCTATGACAATGATCGAGTGGTTGATGCCTTAAGAGTGGCACGCAATGATCTGAAAATGGCTGAGGAAATCTTAGAGACTTTTGTCAAGCGGAACTAGAGATATGGCACAACTTGTGCGTATGTGTGTGCACATATACACATATGTAATATTCATGCATGTATATGTATGTTATTATATATATATATATATATACACACACACACACACACACACACACACACACACACACACACACATGTGCATCTCGTACACAATTTGCATGTAAGTGTATTTGCGTGGGTTAAAAAGAGAGCATGAATGTATGTGTGTGTGAATATATGTGTATATTGTTATGAATACATGGAGCTGGTTTATGAAACTAGCATTTTTAAAAATTTGCAAAAGATGAAACGTAAAAAACAAAAATAATAAATGAATTTAAAAATTTGATGGTTGTCCTGGTGATGACCTTCCCTTCCTTGCCTGCTATGAAATAAGGCCCTTTTAGCCTACTGGCTGTCTTTCATGGGAACCAGTATAGTTTCTCCTGAAATCTCTTACCCATTTTCTCACAAATTTATACCTTCTATCCCTATTATTTCCCACCCATATCCTCACATTTCTGACAAAATTTTTCAATAAGATCCTCAAGTAGAATTTCAATATCTGCCCATTCCCAACAAAACCAATTTGCTACAACCACCTCCTTTCCTTTCTCCTCTTCCCTATCCCATTTTTTATTTTATTTATCTTCCATGTTTTCTGTTCATCTATGTATGTATGTATGTATGTATGTATGTATGTATGTCTCTTTTAAGAATTAAAAAATAATTTTTTTCTAAATTTCCTAGGTGGTCACATTGCCTTTGACTTGCTGGTAATTTCCCCTGTCCTCTTAGTATTAAAAAAAATCAGCAATTATCATTGCACAATGCAGGAAGTTTTTCTCGCCCACTTTACTGCTGCTATCCTTGTCAGTGGGAGGAGATGGTACTTTTGCAAAATGGGAAAAGAGATAAGAGAAAAATAATTGGCCCTTGCAGATTTTTAGAGTTATGTAAAATATTTTTTACTTGCAGTGAAATAATTTTCTCTCTTTTAAAAAGAAAAAATATTTTAAGATAAGAAAAATACTGATAAAATATTGGTAAAATTATTGATATGATGTATATATTCCAATAGGTAAAATATGAAAAAAAAACCCCAAAAAACGATCTTTTATATGAAATTAGATTATACAAAAATCTGTGATTATTTATAATTCTGACTGCCTTAATTATTAAGGTACTTTTTCTTTTGAAATTCATTATTGACTCTGTTAAGATTTGTAGATCTCTCCCACAAACTCCTAGTTTTCATTTTATTCACATTTCTCTAAAACAAATAAGGGGTGGCTATTGAAAAGTTCTCAGTTCAACATCGTTCTTTCAAAAGAAAAATCTGATGTTTTGTCATTTGGGCAAATGGGTTGGGCCAAGAACATTTCAGTATCTTCTTGGACATGACTTATTTATTTTAGTATATGATTTTATAATTGGTATCAAACTGTTTACTGGATTTATTTTTTCATCACATCAGGTGTTGTAAAATTTTCACAACTGCATCATTTAAAATATTGTAAAGAACACAAAATATGTGAATAAGTGACATGTTAAATTTAATTCCTAGCTAGAAATGATAGATCATGCCTACAAAATTTTAAATCTCTTTTAAATAAAGTATGATAATGGATCCTGTTCTTAACATTTTTGGAACCATGAAATGCACTGAAATCTAAAATTTATTGAAATACATTTATATAATGTATATCTTTAAAAGAAAGTTTGTTTAAATAAATACTACTTAGAAATGTAAAATACATGAAGTTAATTCTTGTGATGTTTGAAAAGTTACAGCAATGCAACTTCATGATAGAGAGACGCTTAAGATTTTAAAATTAAAATCTTAGGTCATTTTGCAAATGTAGTATAATGATAAAAGCTTGTGGTAGCTGGAAATAAGAACATATAAGACATTAGCTTATATTCAATTAAAATTCCTACAAAAAAGCTTATGAAAACTTTTTTTACTATCAAAAATATATAGTTTACAAATATGATTGTACTCTTGTCTGATGAAGAGTGGGGAAGTAATGGTGTTTGGCAGCTGCTTACTGGATATGTAAGGCTTTAGGAAAGTGGTTTACTTACTCTCCTGAAGCAAAATGGCCAGGTACAATTTATATACAGGAAAATATATTGTTTGTGAATGTTAAGTATCTTTGATGGTGTTATAACACATTTCATACACTTTAAGTATTCATTACTGCAAGGGCCAGGATGTGAAATTTAGGGTTTGTTGTCATATTTGTACATCACAGAATTCTATTTTGAGAACATGTTTAATTTTTTGGTTCTGTTTTGTTTTTTTCAAATCAACATTTAAAAGTTTAAAGGTATAGAATAATACAGAGATGTTTGCTATTTTTTGTTTTTTTTTATAAATGTTTGAGATCACTGTCTTGAAGAATCAATTATTGGATATCTCTCTAGAATAATGACAAACCATGAATGATGAAAGCAATGAAAATGAAACTTATTTTGAAAATTTAAGAGGAAATACAGTTTTAAAAAGTTGTGGACATGTTCATAATACACAGCAAGAAATGAATTATTAAAACTATTAGCTGTAATATGTATTTCTATTTTTTTTCATTTAATGCTGAGAATGTTTTCTAATTTAAAATGTTGTAAACCAATATTGTCTATTGTTCTAATAACTAGTTGCTCAAGAAGAAAAATGCTGTTAGAACAAATAGGTCTTTTATATTGTCACTGATCCAATTTAGGGCAAGTAGCCTTTTAAAACTGACATAGGCCTTATCTATTTGCCCACAAGAAACACACACTGCATGACATCTAGCTTCTACTTGAAGCAATTGAACCAGTTCAAGTACATTTATTCAGTTTCTTTTTCATAAATTACATAAGGGAAATCAGAAATTGAAATAAACAGTTTTTCCATCTACTGTATTGAAATGCGTTTTTGTCAAGCTGAAAAATAAGTAACTTTTGTGTTGCAGTTTTTCTTTTACACAAAATTTTAAAAAAAAACAAACATTTCAGTGTTTCAACTGACAGCAAGTTAAGTTCTATTCATGCATTTTATATTGAAACTTAAAAATTAAAAACATCTTTGCTATACAAGTTGTTATTCTGTTTTTCTTCTTTTCTGTAAGGAACTTGAAATTTGACAGGATTATAACTTCCAGTACCATGCAAATGTCTTTGCCAACTTAAATTTGTAATAATTGACAGTTTATATGTGGATATTTCACACCCCATTTTCTACAGATGAAGCACTGGCTCGATTGGAGTTACTTTTATGCCTAGTAAAGCGGGAAATATTAGATACCCCTTAAAATAGGGTCAATATTTTATCTATAGAAAACTTGATGCTAAACATCCACTTATAAGTTAGCAATTATTAGAAATTTACAGTAGTTTGAAATGGCCAAAGACTTTTGCATATCATACTTGAAGATTAAAATTTATTTTATATCTTTTCATATAAGTAAAAAAAAAAGTTAGGTTAATATTCTATAAACTTAAAATAATTGTCTTGATTTTTATAAACATTTATTGGACATAAAATTGATGATCAAAGTCATGAATTATTTGTATGCACTATATAAATTGTGAAGATAATAGTTTGAAGAAAATGCAGATTTAAAATTTTCATATACATTCTATTTTTCTTTTATTGAATTACAATTATAAAAAAATAATTTTAATTTATGAATTGTCTCCCTTGATAAATTCCAAACTTGAACTGCTTGGGAAATTGTTTTTTTGATTTTCATCTTCACACATTTCTGATGCTATTTGTATGATGAAGACATAAATACAAAATTGCATAATTATGGTTTTATGTGTGTAAATTTCTTACTGTTAAACAATTTATTTTTACTTAATATTAATAATTGAATGTTCATTCATTAGTTGTAAAAACAATTATTACAAGTATTAAACCAAAGAGAGTTACATTTAAGTTCCTTGTTTTGTAAAATAAAAATTGTATTTACTTCAAAGTAAGAAATATCAGTACTATTGTTCATATTTTTTGAATAAACTGAAGTTGACTTCAATTCAAATATCATTTTTAGGAAAAATAGTGAAGTTGTAATTTTGGGGGTATGGAGGATAAAATTAAAAAAAATATTTAAATCTGGTAAAAAAAAAAAAAAAGAATTATTGCTCATGTATCATAAAAAGTAATGTTTTTTGATTATCTAAAGAACTTCTACTTTCTGTAGATTTGAATTAAGAATTTTATTCAGTAAAAAAGAATTAGGTTTAGACAAAATTTTTAGAGAAGGAAAAACCTTTTAGTGTTTCATTTTTTATTAAATTTGAGTAGTGAATTATTTGTTGTTAAGTTAGCTAAAGTGGACCTTCTGTCAGGGTGTTTAACTGTCTAAAGATTTTTTTCAGGATAAGTTGAAATTGAACTATAAAATTTGACATTATTAGCACAGCTTGGATATTTTATGAATATCAAATAGTATTATTTTTTCATAAAGTCTTAGTTAACAAACAAGTATATATTGGCAAATTCTAGATCTGAAAAATTGTGTCCACTGCAATCAATTGTTTAATTAAATACAAAATTATCAAATTACATAAGTAATTTTAAAAATATTTAATTGCTTTAAACATGATTTACTTTTCTTAATTTCAGCCTGTTTTCTACCTGCTGAAAAGGTTTATTCATGTAAACAAGTCATAACAACAAAGCTTATATTAGGTTGTTTGGAAAATAATGCCCGGTTTTAGAATCAGTTTTTATTCCTGAATTAATGTATTTGAACATGGTTTAAATCAATCAAAATAGGAACTGTGAATATCTGGACATTTCTGCCATCGAGTTACAATCAAACTCTAAAGGTTTGAATGCCAAGAAATCATTGAATGCAGTTTCTGCATTTTCTTTGATTTTTGTCTTAAAAATTGTCAAGATGCTTAAAAAGTGGTAGTCAGTGGGCAAGATATTAGGGGAATATGGTAAATGTGACAAAATCTTGTATTCCAACTCAGCTTCTGCAATATCATCCTCAGAACACATGTCCAAGCATTGCCATGAAACAATATTGGAACTTGTTAATTATTCAGTCCCAGTTGCATTTTGCTTAACTGAATATTTACTGGCAGAAAACTTCAGCAGTGATAATCTTGTTGGATTTTAGAAAGGTGTAATAGATAATGCTTATAACCAACAATCAGGCAGTTACTATAATCTTTTGCTGGTGCAATTTCGGTTTTGGAAAGTGTTTGTTATTTCTCATGATCATGACAATGAAACGGTTGTTTACAATTGTCATAACGGATCCATTTCTGATCACATGTCACTAGTTGATCAACAAATGGATGATTCAAAAGTTGCAGATGAGCATTAAATACATTTCAAAGCATCAAAACTCTGACTTTTATGTTCATGTAACTTATTTATTGAGTTTCTTCACTTTTCCAATTATTTTTTTTATGATGGTTCGATATTGTTGAAAGGCTGACACCCATTATCTGAGATGTTTCTCTGACACTTTTGATGTGGGCTTTGTTTGACTGTTTTCAGATGTTGATTGTCAATTGCAATTGGACATTCTCTATCACCTTGTATACTCACTGTGGAACTTCAGAAATCGGCACTGTAGTGTCTGATCAAAAGTGTATCTTTCACCCATACTCTGTAAATTTTGGCAGCAGTTTGAAAAATCTTTGACTAACTTTGAAATTATGCAAAAAAAGCAAAAACATCTCTCTTTTTTTCCTGTTTAAGATGACAGGTATATAATGTTTTAAGTTAAGTTCTGAAAGCGATTGATATAAAATTAACAGAGAAAAGAATGAGTAATATATTTTTGTGCAATTATTATATATTAAAACAAGATTTATTCTAAAATAGGACATTATTTTTTGAATAACCTAATAAATTGTTATATTTCACAGATACCATTGTGCCTGAATTATAGCAAAATTAAGTATTTAAAAAAACTGGAGAACTCTTTGAAGAAATAAAAACTTAGCTAGAAGGATGACATTTTAAAGAACTATTGATAACATAGAACACTTCATCAGTGTTATTAATGGTAGAAGAGAAAAGCTACACCTGTTCTTCATTTACATCATTCATTTTTATAAGCCTGTAAGTACTTTAATGCTGTATCTATTGTAACTATAATTCTACAAGTATTTTGAATAAAATGGTCAGTTAGTACTTGTTTCTTTTTTTGGGGGGTGGGGATAGGAAACACTTGATTACTAATAAAGTTTTATATGAAGTTGAAATAATCTGTACAAAATAGTATGTATTCATGGTAAGATTTTAGTAAAACTTGTCATAACAGCTAAGAAAAAAGAGGAATATTTTTTTATCTAAGGATAAATTTTATATGTAGGAAGAATACATTAAGTTGTTAGTTTCAATGTTAATCACTTGTTAACAGTTGTCTTTACACATGAACATAGATTTGTTTTTATTTTTTATAGCTATGAAAGTTAAATTCTTTTCAAAAAATGAAAGTAGTCAGTTCTATTGCTTTCAGTTAAAAAAAAGGCTTATCTTAAGTCAGATTAAAGTTGATATAATTTAAGTTACACCTAATTTCAAGACCTTTGCAATAAAAATACAAAACAAAAAAAAAACAAATTATTTAACATTTATAATGCTAGTTTAATAAAATGTACATTTTTCAGCTTGGATGATGGGAGATATTTAATTTGTTTCAGAAGTGTTAAAATTTTCTGAATTGTTCAAGATTATCTTAGTTTTTCTTGTATATTTTTTCTTTGTTATTTTTAAAGCATGACTTCCTTACATTTTAAACAAGAAAACAGAAAGATAGTTTGCAGCTTATTCCTATAGTTTAATACTTGTGGAATTATGTCTTTGGATTGATAACTATTTGGTTTTAGACATGTTCTACCACAAAAGCTGTTCTATAATAATGAAAAATGTAACTTTTTATAATTCTTGACTTATTAAGAAAAGATGCACTTAAAAATAAAGAGTAAAGGGTTTTTTTTTATATATAAAAATTACTGCAACAATTACCACCTCCTCCTCCCACATTTTTTCCTGGACTACAAAAATAGGAGATATGACATTAAAAAAAAAAGAAGGAAAATTACAGATTTTGACATTTTTCCACCTCCTTGCATTTTAATTTTATTAAATGTGAACTTTACCATAACAGATTTGAATACTTTTTTCCCTGACAAAATTAATTTGACAACATAATAGGTTGCCAAGTAAAATTAAAGAATCTGATATTTTAATAACTTTTTAGGCAAAAGAATTGTGAGACACATTAGTTCTCAATATTCTTAAACAAAAATCACTGATTTATGAGGTGTTGAAAAGTTCTTGGCCTGACCAAAAATCTTTTTCCATAAAAATTTTGATGTTTTGTATTGGGTTTGTTTTTAAGAAGTAGGTTAGACAGAACTTTTCAGCATTCCCTCTTATTGTTGAAGAATGACAAATTAGCCTATAAATAGCACATGAATGCACACATTAACCAAATTAAAATTGATGCTTGGAAAAAATCTTAAAGTAAATAGAAAAGTTAGTAAAAATAAACAAATTGTGGGAAGGGTTTTTAAGGCTGAAATCCTGTCTTCCTGACTACACTTGTTTAGATTCTGTTGCAGGTTTTTACTGAAGTGCCTTGAACAAGAAGTGAGTTATTCAAATATTCGGAGATGTTTTCTTTAACTGTCATTTTTTTTTTGTTCATTAAGTTCTTCAAAGGTCTTCTTATCAGTGATAATTTTGTCTAGAGAAACTCAAAGAAATTACCTTTGTATTCAGATTTTTCATGCTAAAATTTAAGTTTCATATCTAAATAATTGGAGTAGATAGATTTAACTATCGCCTGGTTCACACTCCACCCATGTCTTTTGAACAGGTGAAGAGGTTCATCCCTTGTTTCCTGTTTAGGATGTGGTTCCCGGGTTTCTCTTTTCCAATCATTCTACTCTTAAGTAGCCCCATGCGCATCAGTGGCGTCACCGCCTTGCTTGGGGTGACATGATTAAAAAAAAAATTATCTTAATTTAGAAATGTCAATTAAATTTTGCTAGAATTAGGTCATTGAAAATTGTTTCTTTTACTCTCTTAGGATTTTTCTTTTCTTTTTAAGTATATAAAGAATTTTTAGAAAAGCAGATGCTGTGGGGTTGCAAATATACACAAATGCAATTTATCCTATTAAAAGCTTCCCAATTGCTATTTTCAGCAGAATTATCATTTTATATATTAAGTAAAAAGAACTTAGAGGCTATTTACTGTTATTGTAAGGTAGTGTTTTTTTCCCTTATTGCACACAGCAAGTCTGAGTACTGCACATTGTATCAATGAATATATTACAATTATTGTGTTGTTTCTATTTGTTTTAATGTTTGTATACAATTTTTGTTTTTTAAAAATATTTTGCTTAATGAATCTAAGAATCTTTTCTATTTACACATCATCACAATGAATATTTCTTTTTAGATTTTGGCACTATTTTCCCTTCAAAAACTAAATTTTAGTTGCTATAGATATCAAAAAACAAATTTGTCAACTAGAATTGTTCAATTCTAAACTTATTATTTGAAGAATTCAAGTTAAACTTGAATTATTCAAATTTGACTCCATTTCTACTTTTTCATTACTCTTTTATTTTCTGGTTCCTAAAATCTGACCTGCAGTTGAATGCTGTCTATAGGCTGCTATTCTAGGATTTACAAATAAAAGCCTATGAACAGTTATTTGTGCAAAGAAAGCTGGCACCAACAGTATTTGCTTAATAATGTACATGAGATTTTACTTACAGCAATGTTTCGTGGAGATTGATGATATATGAGTTTAAAAAATTGATAAACAGAGTCCACAAGGAGATTACTGAGTTTAAAGAAATTTTTACAAAAATATGCAGAAAATAATGGAAAATTTTATTTGAGAGGATTGTATTTCCCAATGTGAAAATATAATAAATACTATTTGTAAGTAAATAGGTGAATTTTTTAATAACATATTAGAAAAAGATTTCCCTTGCTCGAAATTTTACCAACATAATTTGTGTTATGAAGAGTTTAAATTCTTAAAAAATGTCAGTGTCCTTGATATTGTCAAATCAGGTGGCTAGCATTTTATGAATGCTCAAGATTTTGTGACATATTTTACTGTATTTCTTTTAAGTAATGTATCTCACAACATGAAACATTAACAAAATATTTAAAGGAAGATATAATGAACAAAATGATTTCTTTTGCAATTTACTTTTAAACAAATTATGATTTATTGAAGAACTGATCTCTCAAGTAATATTCATAAATATTTGTGATGTCTCAGTGGTTGTCACTTTTACAACTTTGCAGATTTTCACTTAAATGAGTCTTTTCCAGGTTGTGTCCATTTCTCCTTTTTCTTACTCATATTGAGTTCACAGACCTCTTCCACATTCTAAATTTTCTGAGGTAGGTAAGTAACTTATTTGAATGATTCTTAAGGGTCACTGTCTGATCAGTGATGCCTTGAACCTACGCAGCTAGATTTGAAGTATGAAATGTACACTCAATAAAATTCATAATAGCTAATGATTAAGCCTGTATGCCTACCATCCAGTATAATTATTGGAGTGGAAATACATTTCTCAAAAATGTTAGACTTTTTACTTGAGTACAAACTTCAGATCATCAGTGATATTTTAACTAGTGTTTTCTGTCTATTGTTTAATTTATTCTCCATTGGCATGTATGACCCAATGTACTATAAAAAAAAAATCAAATATTTTATGTAAAATATCATGTAAAACAAGAACTTCATTTGTGAATTATAAGAGAATAAACTTTCTGTTTTACATTACTTCTTTCAAAGCAGATATTAATCAGACTTCCATTTGCTTTATGCTAATAAGTCCAATGCTATATCTTAATTGAAAATTAATATTTACTTCTTCCTAGGTAAGTTATGAGTCAAGCCTTTCAGGTAGCTAGGATTACATCATAACCAGTGAGTTAATATACAAAATATGCAATTCTAAAATAAAATTGTGAAAATAAAAGCTTTCTTATTAGCAGAATTTAGCTAGTTGCCACTTTAAAAATTATGAAATGCTATTTTAGCCTAAAATGTTGATCTTTAATTTACTTTGAAATTTTCTTAAAAAAAACAAATAAAACAAGTCGTTTCAAAAATGGAAATGATTTAATAGACTTTTTCTTTATTACAACACATTGCAGTACAAATATTGCCCTAAAGAAATGTCTTATTAAAAATTACAAACATGTGCTGAAATGTTCTTGATTCTGCCTACTTTCTAAAACCCATATTCTTATATTTAGTTATTGAAATATTGATTTTTGAGAAGTGGTTCAGGCTAAGAACAGTTTAACATTTCCCTTGTACTTTCCAAAATGCTTCAACAATGTACTAACATTTGTAGATTTTATATTATAAATGGCAAAAATCATTGCATAGTCTTAAATGTTTGAATTTTTCTCAATATGGCTATTTGATACCCAATCTCTGTATTGTCTAAACATCCTTTGAATACTAAAACAAAAAACACAACATTTTACTTGAATACTTGAACATGTTTATGTTCAAGTATTGACTCATTTCCACATCACTTACTATGCATTTCATAAGTAAAGAAATGTTATAAATTATATCATTCGCCAATATGATGATATTCAAATTATTTGCAATGTGAAAAAGCCTTCAATTTTTATTTGTGGATACATCGATTGAATTTTCTTCATCCATCTAACTCCAGAATTTCCAAGAATGAATATAATTGGCTCAGATTTAATGATAGTAATCCATAATGACATTTTAAGAATATTTAGTCCCATGACCATTCCTGGTTGCATTTATTATAGGATCACTCATACACCCATTCAATATTTTGAAATTTTAGATAAGTTAACAATAGTGAAGAATTTTTTTTTTTTTATTGTCCCTTTTTTTTCTTTTTCAAATTAACCATACTGAACCTCTTTCTATCCACTCACCCAATTTGTCAAACATGTTTAATATTCATCATTTGGTGACTGAATAAAAAATATTTTAAAAAATCCTCTCTTATTTGTGATTAGTACAAGGGGTAAAAAAAGGATGAACCCCAAATTGTTATCAGTAAATGTGGTTTGTCAAGATTCAGTTTCTCTCTTACTTTTCAGTTTTAAAATATACAATGTTTATTGAAATATCATTCTTCCTGCAAAAATAGTAATCAGATAGAAATACATTTGTGAAGTTTGTAACAGTGATTACCTCTGAAAGATCAAGTCTTATAAGTTTTATTTGTATCCTTTAGAAAAAGGTGAGATACCAATGCAATACAGAAAAGCATTAAGAATTTAATAAACTTTAGTATATGAATATGCTGAAGGAATTTTATATGTAAAATACTTGATTTGAATAAATGTGAAAGCTGGGATTTGATGTGATAAGCACTGACACTAAAACTTAAATCAATAATTTTTTATTAATTTTTGAGCATTTATTTTTAAAAATCATTTGAAAAAAATGTACAGAAATACCTAATTTCTCAAGGTTTTTGCTTACAAACTGACTTTAACATTTTACTATTTCAAGAATAAATTCAAATAAAGTTGATAATTTTTGTAATAGATACATTGAATGGAAAACATATTCAAACAGGAATTCTAATTATGAATCACTGCAAGCAAAATATGCATGGTTTTTACTATATTCAATAAATAAAAAATGGTAAAACGCTAATCAATGAATAAGATCATACACCATTTGCCAGATCATAATGAATAAAAACAAAAAATAATTAAAGATCAATACTATACTGCTGGTTACGAATTATAAGAAAATATTTTAAATTTGCATTGTTTATTGAAAATTGCACTATAACTGCAGCACTGTATAACATATTACATCATAGTATACCTAAATTGTTCAGTATAGTTTTCCTTTTAAGTAAATGAAAATTTTATTTCACAGCACGATTTAGGAATAATGCTTCTTATCCACATACAATTTTTGAAGCTTCAGTACTTAATTTAACTGTCCTTTCAACAACTTGTGAATGTGCAGCTAATCTCCAACATTGTTCCATTCCTTAGAACCTCTTGCAGTTTATTATTTGAAAAATCTTCTGAAAGTGCAGGTTCACAAACTCCATTTTCTGATGAAGTTAATGAAATTTGACTAGTGTGTTCAGTTGAGGAATCTATTTTTAATCTCTTCTTCAGTGGCTTGCTACTTTTGGTTATATTTTTTGATGTAATTTGAATTAAATTTTAAAATTAATTTAATAAATTGACAATCATAATTATCTAATGGACAATTTGTTTTATAACCTCTTCTCTCACCTCCAATTCATCTGACTTTAACATTGAGGAAAGAATGTTTTTTGGAAACAATGCAACATTCTGTATCTTGTTGAATATATACAGTTGTTGGCAAAAGAATTTAATCCTTTTTAATTTCAAATCAACTAACTGAATGTATTTTCATTATTTATACTATTTGGACTATTGTTCAGCCATGTTTATGATGTTTCCTCTGGCCTTCTTATTTTAGGAATTTTGAACCAAAAACTTTATTTCGACCACTAGGGTTCATTTAGTACCCATGTAGTTATCTCCCTTTAATTTAACTCTCTTCTAAGTTATTTGTTCACTACTGCTGTAGCCTGGTATTGAATTCACAACTCTTTGGGTCAAGTCACTGGAACTAACCAACATCTATATTCATGTGTCCTTGAGGACATCAGTGTATGAATTTATGGGACTTATAAACCAAATGTCTCAATAACCATTTTTACCAGAGCAATTTTCTTCAGCACTTGATATTACTGCTTCCCATACTGTATTAATTTCTTTGCTTGGTCGGCATACAACCGCTGAAACATTGAGGACAATAGCCCAAGCAGTTTAAATAATGTAAATACTACCTCATTACCTCATCTCACAAATGTATGTATTTCAATTATAAACGCTAGAATGGAAATACCAACACTCCAAATATGAAGCTAAAGTTATTTTTTAAAACTCATTTCTTCAAAAAGGTAACGATTTGGAAATAAATATTTTGTCTCATTAATGTCAAATCCCAACTTTTAAATTGAGTGCAATATCTTAGTTTGAAAGTTGACCTACCCTAATGTGAAATATGTAGAGCTTAATATTCATAATAAATAATTTAAGGAAAGTATTTCATCTACTATCACCAGCAGCTGATTCTTAATATAAATACTAAAGTATTACAAAACTTTTCTCAAGAAAAATACTTAAGAATTTACATTAAGGAAATAGTTCTAAAAATCTAAATTTTTTCAGATACAATATTTTCTATGCAATTGTGAAATTCATCCCACATGCACATACATGTTAGAAATGATCACAAAAATGAGGTAGTCAGACATTATATGTAGGAAAAGAAGCTAAAAATCAATTAGCTATTATAGCTATGATGAAAGTCAATGTCTTGAAAGTCAAATCAATTTACTGTCTTAAAGTCATTTGACTTGGAATCATACTTAGTAAAAGCCTCCTTTAAACCTATCTAAGTAAAAGAAAGAATTTTCTATCACTTTGAAAAGAAAGAAAAATTATAAAAGTCTTTGTCAAATGAGAAAGGATAGAAAAAATTGAGCTAAAGTATGTTAATATCTAAAAGTATTGAAAACTATTTTAAAGTTTTAAAAACTAATAAATTATTTTAAAGAAACAACACAACATAACAAATTGAAAGGTATTTAAAATTACAAAACTGCTCAATATTTTATATTTCAAAAAATAACATCTCTCCTTTTCATTTTAAGGAGTATTATTTAAAACAATTGTTGGTAAGCGGAAAAACTTATCAATGACATGTTCTGTTCTGAGAATGGACTTCTTCAGATTAATGATTTTATTTATGAAATCAGTATTATATATATATATATATGGGGAGAAATATAATAAACTAGTTAGTTTACATAATAAAAAAGATATGGCGGCACTTAGCCTTTAAATTTTGAAGTCTGATATATCTGTATGTTAGCTTAGCCTTTTTCATTCATCATTTTATCACTTCTATTTTCATTGTTATTGTTTTGAAATTGTACACGTTGCATTTAATTTTGTTAGGAAAACAAGATGTCATGTTGTTTCTGGATATTAATTTACTATAAAGTTATTTTCAATACATTTTCACCTGAATATTTCTCCTAATCCAAACCACATTTTTTAAGTCAAATTATGGTTTGATCAGCTACAATAAACAACTAATATTGGTTTGTAAAATATCTCTTATGTTTAGATAATGTTTTATTTAAATTCAGAGGTGTATTTCTTGGTATATTTTCAAAAGTTATTATTTTTCTTTATATTGATTAAATCTCTTATTGTTTTTTGAAATATTTTTTTTTTGTTTTTGTGGATTTTTCTTCATATATAATATGAAATAATTAGGATATTGAGCAAATTTGAAAGTATTTCAACATATTTTTCTCCATCATATAAATATTCAGGACTACAAATTCTAAGTAGAATCCTATAATTATTTTGAATTTTCTTTTGTTGCTGTTGCACAAGTAAAAATTTGAGATTATTTTTGCTAGATTTAGTTTTAAATTGTGATCAGTATGGTTTAACACAAAATCAAGAAATGCTTATGTTTTATGCTTGTTTTATTTTCAAGATCCAGTTATATTATTTTGCAGGGATGCAATATTGATATATTGGAAATATATTGATTTATAAAAGCCCAGTTTATAGACATTGTAAGAAAAAGTATGCTAATACACTGCTAAAATGTGATCCTATCAATAAACAATTTGGTAAACTTGGGCATGCAAAAAAACAAAAAACAAAAAAAAAACAAAGTATTAAAAGGGTGTGTTTTTTGTTTTGTTTTGTTTCTTTCATTGACACCAATATTATTTTAACTACCTTCCATCCATTTGTTGTTTTAAAAAGCAATAAGTAGAATTTTAATAAAATCTAAGCATTAGATGAAAGGGAATTTATATATATATATATATATATATATATATATATATATATATAAATGTTTTTTTGTTTTTTTAAACACTATTTACATTATTCAGACTATTGTCTTCATCTTTACTGCCACAGTTACAACGTTTTGTCTATTGTACACTCCAGCCTTCTTCAGGTGCTAGGAATTTTGAACTGAACCCTTTATTTCGATCGCTGGGGTATATCATTCTCATTTCTAAGTTATTTGTTCATCATTGCTGTAGCCTGGTATTGAACTCACAAGTCACTGGAACTAACCAACGTCTATATCCATTAGGGCATGTGTCCTTGAGGACAACAGTATGTGAATTTCTGGGACTTATAAACCTAATGTCTCAGCAACCATTTTTTTTTTTTTAAAACCAGAATTCACATTGCAATTTTTTGATGCTAATGATTTTCTCTTGCACTCCATATAATTGGTTCTCATATGGTATTCATGTCTGTTTGGTTGGCTTGAAAGATTTTTGTAGCTTAGCATACACGCTGATTGCTTAAGTTTATGTAGTTTCCAGTGGTGTTCTCTATCTATTATTTTAACTTCACCCTATAGGGAACAGTAATCCCCTTTATCCTTCCCCTTTTTTGTTCTTGAAAATCTACAATAAAAATCTTAAACACTATTTATTAGATTGCTTATTTATAAGAAAATATTTGCAACATTCTAAAAGCTAATACAATACATTTCATTTACTAATTTATAAAGAAATAAATATGAAAATAATTTTTTATTCATAAATTTATAAACATTTACTAAATTATTAAAATATGTGAACTGTCAGGAAATCCTTATTATTTCTTTTTATAATCATTTCACCCCAAGCAAGGCAAGAATGCCACTGGTGCACAGGGGCTTACTGTAAGAGAAAAAACAAGGTACAGGGGATGTCGAAAAAAGATAAGAGATGGATAGGATTCAAGTAGATAGAAGATAACAATTGACGTGCATTTAAACTTTTGGAGATTATACCTATCAGAGAAGCAAGTAAATGGTAGAGAGTGCCACAAATGGGAAGTGTAAAAAAAAGAAACTGGTAGAGTAGAGGCGATTACAAATCTTTCTAATTCTGTTTATCAGTAGGGAGTGTGTAGGTTTCAAATTTACTATATGTTTTATTAAATTTGAGCAGTTAGCTAACAAATTAGTGTATAAAGATTTAATATTTAAACTAGCCATAAATTCCTCTTGCACAATGTCACCAGAAATATGTGAAGGGGCTAATTATTCCAAGTAGTAGGGTTAAATCTTTTGTTGTAGTTTTTGCTAGTCTGTGGGGAACATTGTTAATCCCAGATATGATAGGATACATAGGAATATCTGCTTAGTATGTTTTGAATAGATTATAAAATCTGGATATTTGATCAATTTTGAACTTGGTTTAACCTCATTATTAATTAACGTTTTTTTTAATTTTGTGTCTTGGAAATTATTTTATGTTTATTGATTTTCTCATAAATTCTTACTGAGTAAAAATATTACTTTTCAATTATAGTTAATAAGCACTCTTATTGATGATAGCATTTCCACCTGCTTTATTTGAGGTAATTTATTTTTGGCTAAACTAAAATTTTCTAGTGCTTTCATGTGTCTTTGTGGTAACATTGTTTCATTGTCTGTTTTTAATGTACCAGTAATTACTTTGTTTTATATATATATATATATATATATATATATGTCCTTATATATCCATTTCAGCATATAAATTAAAATTAAACCTGCTGATTAAGAATTAAAACTTTTTCTTTCAGCTCATAAATTTAAGAAAAGATTAAAAAGAAATGTTTCAAAATTTTACCTGAAACCATTTAAATTTAGTTTGTTTCTGTTTCCACAATAACTGGTTCATATTCACTCAGTTCTGAGGAGAAGTCCCACTGAAACGTTTCTGTCAAGTGCTTCTTAAATTTCAGCCCTCGACTCTTGAGTTTGGGGTCAACATCTGCTGCTTCTAAGTTGCAGAATAATTCATGCAGTGTAGCTGTAAGAAAGTTGTCATGTGACACAATATCCACAAAAAAATCTTTGGGAATTTCTTTGAGCTGGAAATACAGAACACTGATAAACTGTGTGAAGAGATCTTTCTTTCTTTTGACTGCTTCTGTGGATGTTGACAAGAGCTGCACTAATTTCTTCCAGTGTTCAAAGGCTTCATACACATGACCTATGAAGAAGCAGACAAATACAAACTGAAGCTCACCTAACAACAACAGTGCATTGTTGTTGTAACATGAAGCAATCATTGTCTCTAGAGCGTAACTGGAATCTAGGCAGTAAGCTGTAATCTGAGCAGGAGTAGCACTGTCTGGATATTTTTTGGGAATTTGACTGTAGTGTATCATTGTTCCTGGGGAGACCTTGAGGCAAGGCAGGTGAGACTCTGCCTCAAAGATTGAGGTACAAGTATCATCTATGTTGCGGCACATGTGGGGCTGTTCTTTTGTCATCTTGGCCCGAGTAGCAGCTCGGGATTTTGAATTACTAGTTTCTGATTGGAAAGATGTGGCTGATGAGATTTTCTCATCTTCTGGTTGTAAGGAGCAGATGAGTGAGTTAGTGATGTGATTGGTGATTGATACCCATTTCTTATAGCTAGAAGGCAAAAATTAAAATGATTAATGATTATTTAAAATTCATAAATCTCTCTGTCATATATATAAAATCACACACACACACACACAAAATGAGGGGTTACTGAAAATTTTTTGGGACTTTATTAAGAATGGATTCCATTCAAAATAAATTCTGATGTTTGGTTGGGTTTGGGTAAGTAGATTGGGCTGGAAACTTCCCATTATAAATATATATAAAATGAAATGTAGGACTTTTTCTGTTTCTTTGTTCATAAAAATATATAATGAAAAAAAAATTGCATTTATTGTAACATGCCTAGTGTTACTTGAAGCAAGCAAACATTGTGTTACCATATCAACAATTTTAAAAAAATAATTATAAAATTCAGTTATAATAATACAAGTGAGGTTTGACATCAATTACAGTGAGCAAGCATCATATTACTATAACAACAAGTAAATTAGTTATTAAAATATAATATGATAATAACTTGCATGTGTTTATATATATATATATATATATATATATATAACAAAGTAAAAAAAAAGTTTTCTTGTGATGCACTGGAGTAAATTTATGTTGGTACGACTACATACACATGAATTTGGGATGATGTGAATATTTTAATTTTTTTTTCTATCTGATTTTATTTAGATTCTTTTTCTTTTTATTTCTATCACTTTTGTAAGGAGGTATTCCACACTGTAATAATAGAAGTTCTCTCAGAAATAGTGAAATGTTGTAAGAGCCAGGGTGCAAATTTACTGGAGATGACCTTGCGATCAAGGTCATCTACATTAAATTTAGACATTTTCATTGTAGTGAATTGTTTTCTCCTTTGATCAGAGTAGCACTTTTTATGTCAAAATTTTTGCCAGTCTTGTTATGGTGGGCAACCAACACATTTGATTTATTTGTTTTGTAACACATACATGCATATATTTACACACACACACACACACTGATAGTAAAAAAATCACAAGCAAAATAACTTATAAAATCAGTTATTTTCATTCAAGGCATTCTGCTACTATAGAAACCAATGATGAAAATACGTTACCAGAGACACACAAATGCACTAAAGAACATAGCCAGAAATAAGGAAATCTATATCACTCCCTCTGACAAGAGAGGAGGGATTGTGATCATGAACAAGAAAACATACAGAGAAAAAAATTAACTGGCTACTCAACAAGACCTACATATATACCAAAAAATAAATGAACATAAAAAAACTACCAAAACACAAAAAATTAACAAGGAAATCAAGAAACTAATTAAAAATGAAAATAAATCATTGTATAGATTCATAGAATATCACCCTAGAAATTTACAGTCTCCTGAAAACCCACGAAACTGGCATCCCAAAATGCCCCATTATCTCAGAAATTTCCCCCATAAACTGGTGAATGCCATAGCAAAAATCCTCATCCTAAGATGATCAGCTCATCTCATACAAAGAACTCAGGCAGCCTAGTTGAAAAACTAAGGGAATTGGACATGACTGACAAACACTTGGCCTTTCTAGATATAAAATCTCTCTACATCAATGTCTCAGTTTAAAAATGCCTAAATCTCCTAAAAAAGCATCTAACACAAAGATAAAGATCTCTCTACCAACAGCTAAAATAATCCATGTGATACTGATTTACCTAACCTAACAACTAAACAAAGTTGAACACACAACTGAATTTACATATGAAATGAAAAAAAACAAAAAACAAAAAAACAAAAAAACACAATTCCTTACCCTTCCTAGATATCAAGCAAAATTACCTTATTAATTTCTATTCCCATCATGCAACAAAATCAAATTTGGCATAATCATCAGATTCTATCTAAGAGCACTAAGAATATACAGCTGCGATTATTTATACGAACAGGAGAAATGCATTGAAAACAATTTCCAGTAACCTAATTAATTTATATTCAGTGTGAAACAAAAGGCCCTTAAAATATTAAAACAGAACAAAAAAAAAAACAGCCCCTCTAAAAACCAATAAATCAAAAAATATATTATCTCACCTACCAACTAAATCTATCTAAACTCAACATAAAAATTGTTACTATTACATGCAAAACAATAAAAGACTTATTCAATATTAAACAACACAACAATCTTCAAGGAGTAGTTTACTCCATTGCTTGTAATAATTTTCACAAAGAATATTTAGAAGAAACCTCAAGGAATCTAAATAAAAAGATGATATGAACACAAAAGAAAATATTTGCAAATTAATATGTCAAATATGTTGGTTGCCCACCATAACAAGACTGAGCACAATTTTGGCATAAAAAATGATTAAAGGAGAAAATAATTCACTATGATGTAAATGCCTAGAGTTTGCCTTAATAACAAGGTCATCCACAGTAAATTTGTGCCCTGGCTCTTACAACATTTCACCATTCCTGGCAGATGTTCTGATATCGCAGATATACCTACTAACAAAAGTGATAGAAAGAAAAAGACTCTAAATGAATTTTGCTAGATTAAAAAAAAAAAATTCTAAAATTTCCCAGAACCCCTCTATGTGCAGTCACACCAACATAACAAATTTGGTCTGAAGTCATGAAGGGCAAAATGTGTTACAAATAAACTTTTTTCCACTTTGTCATAAAATTTCTTTAACACACACACACACACACACACACACACACACACACACACATATATATACAAGGTGCTACTGGTAAATTGTCGCCATTTTAGATTTTTAATTTAACGCATGAGCATTGTTTGTTTTAGATTTTGTTGACTGCATAATAAAGTAGGGTCAGTTGGATGCTGTCTGTGAGAAAAAGAGTACCATGATGCAATCCACTTCACCTATAGTTTGGAAATGGCATACTGTATTACTTGACATTTGCACCAGAAGTTCCAACATGAACAATTCAGCAGAATGTTTGGGTGTCAATCTGAGAACTACAGGGGCCCGACAATATTTTTCGGACACTTTAGTATTCGACTTTCCGAGTACCATAGAGTGGCGAAATTCCTTCAATAGAATAGCATAAACATATAAAGACAATACCTGTAATAAAAATGGAAGAAAATCGATTAGGTAAGGAAAAATATTTATTTTTCATCATTTTTTACAAAACACACGCAACATTATTTTTCGGACATCGTTGAAAAACTGTTAATAGTCTGTAATATCACCTTTCTTCTCAATAACTTTTATCAATCTCTCTTCATAATGATCAAACATATGCACAATAACATCTCTACGTGTTCCTATTAGTTGTTTTTTGGCATCTAGTATCCGTTCCCATAGTTGAGCCTCTTTCAGGTTATTTCAGGTCCATCATAGACAAGTTGCGCAAGAATTTCCCAAACATTTTCTATTAAATTTAGATCTGGGCTTTTTGCAGGCCATTCCAAAGTAGTCATATTCACTTTAGCCATCCATTCTTTCATGAGTTTTGACACATGGATGCTGCAATTGTCTTGCTGTAGAACGAAATCATTCCCTATCTCTCTTCTTATCCTTGGTAGGGCTTTCTCGTCCAGCAACTGTTTGTAGCTTTCGCTGTTCTGTCATCCTTTCAGCCACTCCAACCATATATTTCCATTAGCAAAGATCATACCCCAAACCATAACTCCTCCTCCTCCCATCTGTCGTTTGTTCAGTACAGCAGGCTCACCCCTTCTCGACCAAGTACACCATCCATCGGGCCCATCAAACTTGAAACGCTTCTCATCAGTAAATATAACCTTCTTAAAGTCAACATGCTTTGTTAACCACCATTTAGCACACTCCAGTCTTGCTCCTTTGTGTTTCTTTGTTAGTGTAATTTTTTTCTTAGCCTTTGCATACTTCAAACCAATCCTATGCAGCGTTCTTTGTACTGTTCGGACGTTTACATCCAATTCACATTTCTCCTTCACTTTTCTTGCTGTAACTTTTTCTCCAGATGTCAAAAGCCGTGTCACAGTTCTCTTCATTCTCCTTTCAGTCCTCTTGCCAATTGATCTTTTCCGTCCTCTCTTCTTTTTCCGCTCGGAGTTTGTCTTCAGCATGTATTCGACCGTTGATTTCGACAGCTTCAAATCTATGGCTATCTTCTGATGCTGAGGCCATCATCCCGCTTCTTCCGTGCCAAACAAACGACTTCTTTTGAATGCATTTTACCTCATTAAACTTAATTGTTTTGCCAGTAAAATAGAACAGATAATTGATTCTAATGATGACAGCTAAGTGTACAAGCAGAAAATTTGCATACAGCAACATATACATGAACTTAGCTCTTAATAAAATAGGATTTTTTGTCATGTCCAAAAAATAGTGTCGCGCAAGTTTTCGCAAAAATCACAAAAAACTAAAATTATCAAAGCCAAACTAAAAAAAATGATTACACTAGTAATGGATTTTCACTCCTCAACTACGTACTTACAATTTCAAAAGTTTTTGGCACTAGTAACCACCTTGAAGTACTTTTTTCAAAGTGTCCGAAAAATATTGTTGGGCCCCTGTATGCAGAGGATTTAAAAGGAGATGGATGAGTCTAATGGTGTTTATGAAGGTAAGGCAACTTGGAAAACTCACTCTGATCATTCTGATAAGAAAAGAGCTCCCAAATCTTTTGCTGAGGGCCTCAGACTCAACACAGAGGCTTACATCCAGACCCTTGAGGAGGTAGTGCTGCCCTGTGTCAAGGTGGCTGCTGGAAGACTCAGTGTCTGGCAACAGTACTCTGCACCATGCCACACGAGCAGGAGAACCCAGTCATAGCTATCAGACAATTTCTGTGACAACATCACCACCTAACTGCCCAGACTATGACCCCCTTGATTATTATGTGTAGGGTGCAGTTGAATGAGAGATCAACAAAAATTCTTGGAACACCAAAGATGAAGGATTATGGCAGTATTCACCAACTTAAACAAAGAGAACATCCAAAAGTATTGCAGGAGATTCATAAGTCATCTGAAGGCCATGGTTTAAGCCAATGCCGATTTTATTGAATAAATTTACTTTTTAGTATTTCTAAAGATTTTTGTTTCATAAAACATATCTGTTAAAATGAGATGTCATTATTGTTTTCATTTTTGTGTAATTTCTTGTAACTCCCACACACACAATATAATAGTAGAGAAAGTTTGTGTTAGGGCGCCGCTCCTATTTGACTACAAATGGACTGTTCCCATTGCTATATATAGTAATGGTGGATTCTCTACAAGAGAGTCGTAGAGAGTCACTTGAGAGTCTCTAATGAGTTACTGAAGAGTCAGTGCGAGTCAGTGAAGAGTTAGTCACATTTCCGGTGGTGTACCGGAAGTAATCACGTATACACACGTCTTACGATGGATTGGACTCTTGTATCTTTCTATTGTAAATATTACTAATCACTTCTGTACATACTAACCATCTTTCCGCGGAATACAACTTATATTCTGATTCTGTTGTTGAGTTATTCATTTATACTTGGCGACATAACAGTTTGTCTACATGTTTTTTTACAGAATCTAGGTATAGTATGCCAATGAAAGAAATTTGAAAAATAAGATAACTTGATATGATGAAGAAAGAAATTGTGTTGCTTTTGTGAACAAGCTAAGTCTCAGTTTATGACTATTCATTGATAAAGTGTAAATCTTGGTGTGAAGTGGACTTTGTATGACAAGTTAACACTTTGTTGTCAAAAATAGCCATCAAAACAGTAGTCAATGAATGTGAGACCCAGTGTGGTGGCATAAAGGAAGACTGGATATGAGTAACACTTGTAGATTTTGCTGTCCCACTTGCATTTTAATGGGATACCATGCTATGAGGAAAGAGTTTTCTCTTTTTAAGGATGGATGCAATGGGTAAATGCAATCACACATCCTTGGTTAGTGAAAAGGTGATTGAGTTTGAATCAAGTGTGGCTCCTTACAAGCACACAATTCAGAGCCTGGCTAAAGTGTGACTGGTGGCTCCTGATCAAGAGATGAGGTAGAAGCCACTACCTTGAAAAGAAGCACCATGTAGAAGAGACCAGCTCCACACTGACATTTCTCTGGTCATGATATTGGTGGTAGTGTGATGGAAACTAGTGATTAATGGGGCAGTATGACTGAAACCAGTCACTGTCAAAAGAGACATTGAGAGGAGCTGTGCATTGTCAGGAAATGGGGGAAAAGAATTCCTCCTTTAATCTTTGGTATATATTTGAATATTAATAGCATTCTTTAGAAAAAAGAGAACACTGATCTGGCAAAAGGCAAGACATTTCTTCATTAATCTTTGGTTTCAGTGCTTTCATTACAATATTATTAAATAGAAACTACAAGCTTATAGGAGCATTACAACAGTGGTGATAAGGATTCAATCTCAGGTTTAAAAAAAAAATCCTGATATTGTAAGGATTTTTGAACTCTTGTCAGCCAAGGATTTCAGAAATGCACAATATGGAAGACTTAAAAATAATGGTAAAAGTTACTGGAACAACAACAAACACTACAAATATTGAAACATCAGACAGGGACATTTGAAGCATTGTTACAGAAATCAAATGACACTAGTACTACACTTTTATTTATGCCTGATGCAGTTATGAATATGAAGGCGTTATGTTTCTGTTGTATTATAGAAAGTGCAAAAATATTTTCAAAAAATGATTGCCAGGGCTAGCCAGATGAGAAAAAAAGGTGCATTCATTTTAAGGAAATTGTCCATCAGAGCATGAAAAATATTATAATTGCATTTTACCTGTAAAATCAGGAAATATTTCATTTGGCAAAACTTAATTTTGTCAAAAAGTTTCAGTGAAAGAAGCTCCCTATTTCATACACATTGACATTGTATAAATCTCACAATAAAGATGAAGATTTTGTTTCTTATGTTGGTATGGTGAATTGTGAATGCAAAAAGTTTACACTGAATGATCTATCTATATGTTTAATTTTTGTGCAAGGGTTAATTTTGAGTAAACACAAGTTTGCGTATTTTAACAAAACCCGAACAGGACCCCAAATTAAACTCACAGACAGTGCCAGAAGAATGTCAAAGAATTCTAAATTCTTTATGTAGTCATAAAAAGAAACTAGATGGTAACATTTAGAATACATACAAAAAGTATTCTACAGAATTACAAGTTCAAACTCAGCAAGGAGAAATGTCAATTTTTCAGGAACAATATAAAATACCTGGGACAAATATTTGATGCAAATAGACGTTCTCCAGACCCAGCAATGATAAGTACTATTAAAAACATTCCTGCCCAAACAATTTTTACAATCATTTCTAGGACTCGCATGCCAAACATGCATAAAATGAGAGCACCAGGTGTTATTGAAAATAATAAGTATTTTTCCATCTGATATACAGTGAAAGAATAGTATTTGTGCTTCTTTGCAAAAATGAACTTTAAAGAAGTTTCATGCTGGACATTCTGGAATGTCAAGAATGAAATTCCTTATGAGAAGTTACATATATTGGCTGAAAGTAGACAAGGATATTCAGAATTTAGTTAAGTCATGCTGAAGTTGTGTTCTTGTAGTAAAATTATCACCTGTAATACTGTATAATAATACAATATAATAATACTGATAAAGCTTGGTCTAGGTTGCATGTTGATTATGCAGGACCTGTGAATTGCATGTATTACTTGATTGTTGTTGACAGTTTTTTAAAATGGCCTGAAATAATTAAGTGTAGAAGAACCACTTCCACTTAAATGTAAATTTTCTTCATAAACTGTTTTTGAGAGTTGGAGTTGCAGTTACTATAGTATCTGATAATGGTGCACAATTCACTTCAATTGATTTTCAAATTTTTTTTTCAAATACTATGCAGTTCTACATATAACAATACTGCTGTACTACCAAAGATCAAATGATCAGGCTAAACATTTGGTTGATATGCTCAAAAGAGTGTTAAAGAAATCCAACTGGGAGGAGATGGAAGAAGTTAAGCTCTAAGAATTTTTAAGAATTTTTAGACTGATCCCTAGCCCTAATATTGCATCAACAACGTCACCAGTGGAACTTAATTATTGCAAAGCAAATTAAATTGGTGTTTGACTACCTGGAAGAAACATAAAATGTTGGTATAGTCTGAAATTAACTATAAAATCTTTCAAAGCTGGAGATTAGGTTTTCATTAGGCAGGAAAAGGGAAATAGTAAATCGCAATGGCAGGATGATACAAGGTCAAAATTGTCCATTCACTATGAGTAGGATGTCTGCTCATAGGAACAGGTATCACCAAGTGGGTCACAAGGTATAGCCTTGTCTTGTACACATTGCTAAACCGAACTATGGTATTTGCGATTATTGTATTATTAATTCATACTCCTCATGTGATTAAACCATTTTTTCACTAATCTTTGATTCCAGTGCTTTTCTTACAATATTATTAACCAGAAACTATGAGGTTACATAATTATAACTATGAGAAATAAGATTTTTTTTGCATCGACAAGAAAATATTAACAAAGACTATAATATGCTTACTTACTTTTCATAAGGATAAGGGGCTAAAAACTGATCCAGTTCTTTTTTATTCAGTTCATAGCATTCCATCTCTTCCAAACTGATTGAATCTGTCTTAATATCTAAAACAAAAAAACAAAAAGTCAATTCTTGGATTTTGCTAATATTTTATATTACCAATTTGACTGCATATAAGATGCACCCCAATTTCAGCAGGGCAAATAAGGAAAAAAACTAGTATTTAGTAAAATTATTAGTAAATCGTACAGCCTAGGCTATATTTATGAGGTATGCTTTTGATTAAACAAGCCATGATTACAATAAAACGAAAAATAATGGGAAAAAAGAACACAAGATTACTGTATCCAAAGGTAAGAAAACAATAAAAAGCAATTGTTACAATTGAACAAACAGTACAAAAACCATTAAAATTTTATTCATCTTCAAGTCCATAAAATTTGTTGTCTTCGTTATCAAAGATCTGATACTCATTTTCAATACTACTATCACTGTCGTTAAATAATGTGACATCTTCCATTCTATTGGGAGCACTGCTAATGCAACACTTTTAAAAAGATTTCACAACAATTTCTTGTTTAATAATTTTCCCAAGCTTGCTTCACCCATTCACAGACTTGTGCATTGCTGGCTTTTTTTATTCATCCTGTTGTGATTAGGCATTGCCATCCATGTGTTTTATTGTTCCTTCATTTTTTGCTTGAATCGTCTATTCAAAGACACATCCAAAGGTTTCAGCTGACTCGATAGTCCACTAGGAATAGCCAATATCTGACTTCAATTCTGCTACTTTCTTTTTAATGGATTCAGTTCTATGTGCTCAGAATGTGATCCCAAATTATAAAAGGAGGAAATTTTGTGCCATCAGCACAACATGCAAGAATGACTGTCTTATCAGTCTTCTCATGGTTTGTGGTTTTTATTGTAATAGTCTTGGATCCCTTAATACTCAGTTTTGTTTGATGTTCCAGAAAACATTAGTGGGACTTTATCCATATTTTCTATCTGGCCTAGTTCAAAAGGAGTTCTTTTTCAAACATGCATAACAAAGTTGTGAAACTTTACTATGTTGTCATCATAGTTGGTATTCTCTGTGCAATTAATGTTTTTGTATGCATTGACAAACCTTCCCATCTCTTAAAATGGTAACACCATCCTTCTGTTCCTATAAAGTTTTGAATCCCCTTTTCACTCACTAATCTTCTAATCTCATTCATTATCATTTTTGTAGTAATGATTCTACCTGTACTCTTCTCATCTAGAACCCACATTTTAATTCCCTTTTCAATTTCAGGCCAGTGTGGGGCTGAGTGGAGAAGGTTACAGTTTCTTTTCTTTGCTGCTTGTAAGTTATTTTCCTGCAACCGCCAGGAACATATCATTTTTTTTTCTGTAGGTGGAGGGCCAAAATATCTTACAGCTTCTTTATTTCCATGTTCTTTAGCATAGTTTATTACACAACAATGTGCCTTAACCTCTTTCTTGCTGTTGTCATATCTGAAGGGGTGAAATTCAGTCAAAATTTTTCTTTTATATGATCTGTACAACCTGTGTCTTGTAAACATCTTCGTGGAATAATTAGAATATAAAAATTCTGATTGTATTTATATCAATGCAACTGGAAGAAAAATATTAATGAAACAAATATATTTTACCAATATATAATTTTAATTTATTGGATATAATTTTAGTGAAACAAAGTAGTAATATTAAACATGATGAAATTAATATAATGAATATTATCAATGATAACACTTTTAATTTGCATAATAAACTTTTAAATAATGACAATATGTATATGGAAGTTCTCTAAAGTCTAAGCTAATAGGAGTTGCCAGGTAGGTAATTTCAGCTGACTATCGCGAATTTTAAACCTACATATAGCATATAAGATATAGGGGAATTTTAAGATATTTTTAATAAAAAAAATGTGTGTTTTATATGCTGCCAAATATGGTACATAATATTAATTTCTGAAAATGTGTTCAGTCACAACAATTTTTCACTTTCAGACCAATTCATAAAATAAAAGCTTGATCTTATGTTCTGCCTTCAATAAAAAGGATCTAGTTTTATTTCATTTTAATTCATTAAATCTGTTTAAATATTAATAAAATACAAATGAGTGCCTTAATCTCATAAAGAGGGAATGCATATTGATCTTGTTTGTTAATCAGTTGGTCCTCTTGACTTTTTCTTCTTTAATCAGGTAAGTAGATAAGTCCATCACAATATGAAAATGTCATATTTATACAAATTCAGCCTCTGTCCAATTCCAATTTCTCAAAGGAGTTGATGGTAAAATTTTAATATCCCAGTTTGATAGAAAATCTATTTTCCAGCTTTGTTTTTGTTTTATATTCTGCTCATAGATTTTTATTTTTCCAAATTATATTCAAATTATACTCCATGATGTGAACCTTTTTTGAACAGAAGACTATTCATAGATGTTGATAAGTTTGTTATATTCAATTGGAAAATTATGATATTGCATATTCCAACATCTTAATCTTTATGATTGTTAATGATATTTTGTATGCTGTACTGAAATAAACTCATGGAATATTTTATCCCATCACAAAATTTATTTTTACCAATATGTTAACCAAACATTTACTGACAATTTTGTAACATAAATATCAGTCTTAATTGAAGTTGCCCCACTCAGGATGATTTGAAATTTAAACTTCAAATTGTTTTGTACGTAACATATATTTGTCTTCATCCCAGAAGTGGATTTGGTTTAATCTCAGAGTTTCAAGGTTTAGAGAGAGAAAACTAGTTTTAAATCTGATCAAAAATTGCTCTTCTCTGTGTGATCAATTTATAATAACCTTTTAGTTACTATAGATTTTATAACAGCTCATTTACTATCATGCTCAAAATGATACATAATTCTCCAAGTAAATTCAGAATGTAGGTAATAAAGATGGAGATCATGAAGAAAATAATTTTTATGAATATCAACAATTTTATAAAATGAAGTGTCAATTGAATAAAAGCAATAATCTTATTTTTCAACTTACCTTCTAAGTGCTTGTCCCATTTCTTCACTAATATCTCTCTCTGCTTGAATTCATAGAAGAAACCTGTTCGAGGTGCAAGATCCCCAAATTTGCTTTTAGCACTGGAAATTCCAGGGGAAAATAAATTGCAAATTTAATATTTTAAAATCTATTTGCATCAGCAATTATAACAATCATGTAATTATATTCTGAGACAAGATGATTTGATAGAAATGTTTGAAACAGAGTAATATTTTTTATATTAGCAATTAAGACTTTGTTGAGCATTTCTATGTATTGAAAAGCAACACTGAATAATTAAGGACTATATGGAAAATGATATCATAAATATATATATTAAAACAACATTTTATGATATTTGTAATGGTTAAAATTGAATGTTAATCAGACTATTACGTTTTATATAATTCTATTTTTAAAGAAAAGTAAATGATTTAATGCACCCCCACCAAAAAAATACCCCTGACGTAAATCAATTAAATTTTATTCTAATTGTTTCAATAAATAGTTGCAGGATATGTACATACAGCCATACAAGGGGGTGTTGACAATTTTCTTAGTCCAATCTTGACAAAAACAAATCTTATATTTGGTCAGATTTTAAGAGGGTGTGAGTCAATAACATTTCAGCACTCCCTCATACAGCAGCGATTGAAATCAGTATAAATAGAGACTGATTAATAGGCATCTCATTCTTTAACTACTAAACAACAGATCAGTTAGTTGCTAGTGTAATAATGGGTTAATTGCAGGCAACTTGAATAGTTGGTGCAAACCTATAACATTAAATCAATCAAGATAATTATATTCTATTGTTCTATAAAAGGTCAAACTATGATAAATTTATTTACCAGTAATAAATGAAATGAATTCCTGGTGGAATCATTTTGACACCTTTGAATTTTGGACCAACTTCCCAGCAGTTGTAACCAATTCCAAACTCTGTTCCTTGAACTACATCTAAGAAAAGTAGCATAGCTCCTTCTTGGAACAAAACCTGAGCTGTTTCTTGATCCATTTACCTAAAAGGAAGAGAAAATAAAAGAGGAGAAACATTTACAAAATATTTGATGGCTACATAATTTAATTATTATCATCTTTAACTTTCTACTATGAAGTTTCTCATTTTTCAAAATTCTGGATATGAAATAAGAACTTATCATTACTTATGCTTGTTAATTTCAATATCTTTATTTTTAATCATTTTATGCTGGTATTTTAATAATTCTATGAACTGTTGTAGAAAAATAATTATATATGAAATAGCTAAGTTCATTTGATATAAAACTTAAAGGATTGATTGAGAAAGTTTCATAGGCTTAAAAGGATCAAAGATGCAGACAGTAGTTTAACTTGACTATCATAAATTTGATAAAATATTATATAGTACTGGAAGCACTTTAAAAAGTATGTACCTCCACTCTTTCAAGATAATTCACCATACCTAAGTTTTAAAATGAATTTTGATAAATAAAACAGTTTTCTTTAATTGAAAGCTAAATGATTAAATTTACTATTTTCACTCTGGTGGATTTCAAACAGAAATTATATTGATTAGAATCTAAAATTTTTCAATTTTTCAGCCATTTTTTGAGCAATTGACACATTTATAAACAAAAGTTAATTCTCAGTTGCAAAAATAAAATATAGATCCGTGACATGTTATTTTTGAAAAATTAGCAAAATTAAAGTTAAATTAATTTGACTTACACAAGTATTACTTGTTTATAGCATGAAATTTAGAATAAAAGTATTTTTTAATCATGGAGTATTGATCTTTCTGACCTTTGAAGTAAGTGATTGATGTGTGATGAGAGCTAGATGTGAAGATAAGCTAAGTATAGTTAACCAGAATTGACGATTGTTGAAATTTATTTTCCTGTAAGGGGAAGAAACCATGAAACATATGACTTTTTAATGTAACACAGAAAATACCATACTGAAAAAAAGAAAAAAAAATTCATATAAAAAAATTATTCAATTTTCAATTAGTAAATATAGTCTTCTCTTAATAACCAAACTGTAACAAGGTTTTGAAGAATCTAAAAAAAATATTTTTGAAACTATAAAATGAAATTATTATAATTGAAAAAAGAAAAAAAAAACAATTTTTGTAAACATTTATTATTTATTAATTTTTTTTTCTTCAGACTATAATGTCCTCAATATATATTTTAAAAGGAATTTAAAGCTTAACTGTTTGAAAAAACAGATGATTTACATTCCCCAATAAGTCCTGTGTTTAACTAATAAAATAAATTTTCTAAACAAAATTTAATTTATTGAAATTTCATGAAGTTATGTGAAGGTGTGTAGATGTAAAAATAAAAAAAAATTACCAAGATTTTCTAAAAATAATAATTTGAAAAATAATTTAATTTTGAATATAGATCCTGAAAGTTTCATTAAAATCCGATAATTTGATTTTTGTAAGAATTTCCAAATTCACTGGGAAAAAAATGAGTTGTATAATATTCCATAGTAAAATCTGGTAATGATTTGGTTCTCTGCTGATGAAAAAAATTAATATTTTCACCAAAATTTCAAATGTGTTAGAAAGGATTAAAAAAATTAAAAAATAATGAAAATTTACTTTGATGTTTCCTCTTAATAACATAAACATTTTAACAGAAAAACTTTGTTTTTGTTTGCAGTATCATTGTAACACTATTTCACACTAAAGGGTTAAAAATAGAAAGACATACAGATAAACTAAAAGAAAATTTTTCTGTTTTGTTAGAAAAACAAAACCTCAAACATCTAAAGAAATTTCCCATGGAGAGGCAGAGTGCAAAAGAGGCCATGTGGCAAATATAGACAATTGATTAATGACTTATTCTTTTGGTACAAGTTATCAAAACACAGGGTTAAATAGAGAGATTTTATACCAGCAAAAAGTTGAAATAAAAATTTATTAGTGAGCAGCTGAAGCTGATGGTGAACAAGACTGCATAAACAAGGTCAGAAATAAGGATTTCTTTGCAAATTAATTTAATTAATAAGAAATCGAGAGAGACATCTGACAAGTTTCTAACTGGGACTAGAGTTTTCCTTGTCTAGAAGAATAAATGCAACCTGAGATTGATGAATCAAATCAGTTGAAGGAGAACTGGTTGATAGTGAGCAGAGGTGGAAAACTTTAGAAAGTGAAGAATTCATACATGCCTTTGAAGGGTATTAGTGTGAGATATCAACGAAGAAAGGAAGGACTTGATTTGGGCTGATCGATGCCTGTGACTGCTGCTAACGGAGAGGAAAAACTGAGGTGATAAATCTATCGATCCAGCCCCTGGAATTGTGCAGTTTGAAAATTGAAGAAGGTGGGGCAGGCCACATCATATGCAAATTAATAAACATGTATAAATAGAGAATAGCTGGAGAAGTAAGGAGGACAAACAAAGGACACAGAGAGCTGTGCTACAGTTACCATTATGCACAAAGAAATGCAAAACATAACAATGGAGTTGCCAATAGGATTGTTAAATTTGCTGGATGACCAAGAATACATAAAAACATGGATAAGAACTTTTACAAGAACGTTATAAGAATACAAAAATTAAAAGACACAAAGCCCGATGGAGGAAACAAGATATCTGATTTATTTTTTGCTACAGTTAGGTGCAAAGCTGTGAAGAAAATTTTGATAAGTGAATTAGAAGAAATGACATTTGAAGAACTTGTGAAAATTATAAAAAAGGACATAAGACCAAAAAAAAAGATTGGCAATCACTGAAAGAATCAAGTTTTTAGAAATAAGACAAGCATCATATGATTCCATTATACAATACTTACATAGATTGAAAGAAAAAGTCAAGTAGTGTGGATTTGAAAAATTGGGGCACAGGAAATGACTATAGAAGATGAATTAATTCTTCTTAAATTGAAGGCTTGCAAAACCAAAAACACAAACAAAAAAATACTAGAATTTTACAGAGTAGCAGAATGAGTTTGAAAAGCTAGTATTGAGTTTATGCAACAATTAGAGTTGATTAGAAAATTTAATCAACCGAAAGAAGAATTTGAGACATACAGAATGAGCATGACAAAATCCATAATGTGAGTATTGTGAAAAAAAAAACATAAGAGAGACAAGTAGAAATGTCAAGCTTTAAGAAAAAATATGCTCAAATTCCCAAAGAAAAAAAAAGAGATCATTTTCAGAAGGTATGCAAATATGAAAAGCAAATACAAAGAGTAAAAACTGTTCAAAACCCCTCCAAAGAAGAAGGAAATATTTACAATAAATACACAAAAAAGAGGAACAGAAAAAAATAAGAATAAATGGCCAAATATTTAACTTGCAAGCTGATACAGGCAGTGATACCTAAAAATCTCTGGATAAAATTAGGATGACCTAAATTTTAAAAAAAGCAGCATAAGGTTAAAGCGATTTGATGGAATGACCATAAAAACAATGGGTACATTTCAAGGCAATTTTGAAACTGACAAGCATTTTGAAATAATTCCCATTACAGTTGTAGCATGCAAAAAAGATCACAAATTACTAGGGATTGATGTATTAAAAGTAGATACAGTGAGATTAATCACTTCCATGGAAGTAGAAGGAAATGAAATAGGATTATTGAAAAGCAAGCATTTGACTAAAGGAAAAATATCACCCAAGGTATATAGAGTCAAGAAAAGTTCCAATTCATATCCTGCCTTTGGTAGTAGCCAAATTAAACAAAATGATACAACAAGGCATATTAGAAAGAGTAACTCAAGGCAGTAGTAATGGGATATGACCGATAGTAGTGATAAAGGAACCTGCTGGAGATTTAAGGATATTACAAGATAGGGGTAAATCACCAGATATGTTCAGACTCTTTTCCTTTGCTCAATACTGAAACTGCAAGCCACAAGTTAGCAAAAATGGAATATTTTGCAAAAATTGATCTTAAGTTAGCATACAATCAAATAGAAATTGACAAGAAATTCAAGGAAATCATCATGATAAGCACCCCTATAGACTTAAGATGAACTCATCTACCATTTGGAGTAAAGACTTCCAGCCATATTTTTCAAAAAGCAATTGAAAGAGTCTTAGTAAAAATAAAAAAAAAATATGATAATATACCAGGACAATATAGGTATAGGGACAAGAACTAAAGAAGAATTAAAATATAAAATAATAAATTTTAATGAGATTAAAAAAGGCAGGTTTGACTATAAATAAAAGTAAATGTAATTTTAACTGTAAGATATAATAATTTAGGATATCAAATATCAAAAGAAGGCATATCACCCAATGATAGACTAGCAATGAAAATAACAGAAATAGCTGCTCCAACAAATAAAAAAGAATTAGAATCCTTTTTGGGGCTGATAAATTTTTATAGTAAATACATACCAAAATAAAACGACATAATTTGCAAAATTACACAAAAAGAAAAAAAAACAATGAATTTGACTGTACACAAAAGCAAACTATTACTTTTGAAACACTAAGAATATTCTGAGAAGCAAACCAATATTAAAAGTTTCTGGTTCACAAAAAGAAGTAAAGTTAACCACAGACATGAGTGAAAAGGCAATTGCTGCTTTTTTATCACAAAAAGAACACCTACACATGTACATATCAAGAAGGTTAACATCAACTACTCGAATATTGAAAAAGAAGCACTAGCAGTTGTATGAAGCATGGAAAGGGCACAAAATTTTTTGATAGGAAAAAAATTCATATTAAAATCAGACCACAAACTATTAGAATTTATATTTAATCAGAGAAAAGAATTGCTAAAATTTTCATCAAGGATTTTTAGATGGGCAATAAAAATCATGGCATCTGATTTTGAAATAGTATACATAAAAGGAAACACTATTCCTCATGTAGATGCTTTATTAAGATTGCAGTTCAAGAATGAAACAGAAAAAAACAAGAAAATACTGAAGATAAAATAATACACGAGGTGGAAACGAATGTTCTTCCTCTAAATAGAATCAAAATAGGAATAAAACAAGACCCAATATTAAGAAGAATAATAGAGTAATTGTTTGATTGCAGAGCAACCCTTTAAGGAAACGAAACACAAACTAACCATAGAAAATGGCATAATATGCAATGGAGATATAAATAGTAGCTCCACAAATACTGAGAAGGGACATATTAAAAGGAGTACATGATGATGTACATTGTGGAATAAGAGCAACAAAAAGAGGACTAAAGTTATAAGCTTTGTGGCTAGGATATTCAAAAGACACAGAGGGATACATTAAAAGATGCCCAAAATGTTCAGAAATAAAAAATTTCAAGTAAGAAAAAATTTATTCATGGCCAAAGGAAGCAGAGCCATGGGTTAGGGTCAACATGGATTGCACACATATCAGAGATAGGGGAATATTCTTAGTATTAATGGACTCATATTCAGGATGGCAGAAATTATCAAAGTAAAAGACAGAAAAGCCACCACAATAAGGCAAATACCAAGAACTATATTCTCAAGGAATGGCATATTCCAGACAATAGTCACCGACAATGCACCCAAATTCTGCAATGAGAACTCATGCGAATGGTTAAAAAAACAAATTGAATGCATCCCATACAAGACACCACCATATCACCCACAGTCTAATGGCATTGCAGAAAGAAACAGTGAAAATGGGATTGAAAGCATTTTCACCACTTAATGAAAGAATAGAAGTGCATTTACTAAAAAATGCTCCTCAGTTACAGATCCATTCCACATGCAGGAAGGAAACTGAGCCCTTCAACACTAATAGGAAGACAAATCAGAGCCCCCATTTACTACGTCCTTTACAATGGAAGAAAAAAGGTATGATGATAGTATGGTATAAAGAGTCGAATCCAAAAGAAGCAAATTTTCTGATACAAAGGATCATACTTTGAGAAAAAGGGACAACAATCAACATATACAGGCACATGCAGATCAGTTCAAAAGCAGAAACGAGCTGGATGCTGTGAAAATGGAAGATCAGGAACAAGAAGAGGCAGAAAGTTACAAAAAAGTGAACCAGAGTAGGAAATGGAAGAAAGCGAGAATGAAGATGAAATGAAGAGACCAAGATTACCATTAAAGAGAAAGCACGTGAGACAAGGACAAGAAGAGGAAGGACAAAAAAACAAGACGAAAATAATCAGGAGTAGTAAAAAAAGCAAAAAAAAAAACAAGGGTATTCAGGGAGGTATAATATCGTATGTAAAATTAATAGACAAGTATAAATTTTTAGAGAAGTAAGGAGGACAAACAGTGTTGTCACAAAGGACACGGGGAGCTGTTCTGGTCACTACTATTCACAAAGAAATGCGAAACAAACATAACATTTATCATAAATGATTTATGATTTATTAACATTATTAAGTTTTTTGGGGGCCTTTTTTCTTCATATATCATTCGCTGATTTTTTTTTCAGCGAATTAGTAAGGATACTTATTTAAATTAAAAGTTCTTAGTTTTTCCCCAAATCTGTCCACTTCTAAAATCTGATCAAACATCAAAATTTATTTTGGAAAAACTGAGAACTTTTCAAAATCCTGTATCAACAAAAAAGCTTATCAAAATGTTTCTGCCACCATAAAACTGAAGAAATTGTTTAATGAAAAATATTAATTTCTAACATTTCTTACTTGCAGTTATTACTTTCACTTCCTTCCAATATTTTTTTTCATTGATGTAGATCACAAACAAAGCAATGTAGATTTCTCGTATAATAAACATCGTAGATGAAGTTTAGTCACAGTAGTGTACAGAAGCTAACATGAGGATAAGATGCGAATTTCAGAAAGGGAAAAATTATATATTTTAAGATCGAAAATATATTGTTTTTTAATTAACATCCTTTGATAATCAACGCATTAAGAGAACAAACGTTTTACTTTTGTAAATTAATACTTAAGTTGAATTGGTACAACTTGAATTTACAGAAAAAAAAAGAATCTATTCAATTCTATTCTACACTGAAATTTTCTCTTATTTTATTTTCATTGAGAGAGTCTAAGAGTGAACTTTTAAAAATATCAAACCAGAAAAACATTTCAAACAAGAAATTCTGTGATAGAAAAGCAACCAACATTTTGACTACTGATTAAAGGACTTTCAAAATTTTTTTTCGAGTCTCACAGATTTCTGTCTTTGTACTGCAATAAGCTAATAAATAACATTAAAGTAAAGTACAAACCTAAATAGTAGATTTCTCGCTTGCAATGAAAATTTAAGGGAGACAAATTATCATGCGGTGAATACTATAAATATGTCCCTATTTTCCCCCCACCATTTTGCTAACGTTAATTTGTCGTAAAATAAAATTGATGGCACGAGTTTATGGAAGTAAAGATTTATTTTAGTTCTTTAATTTAAAATAATAAACTCACAGAAAAGATCAGACAATATTTAAAAAGAAAATGTAATTCTTATTTGTGCATTTTAATTATAACGTTGTTCAATGTCAATATCTGCTTAATTCAACAATGATTTTAACACACATCCAAAAAAAAAAATGTCATGTGACAATCTGGCAAGAGGTGTGAAAATGAAAGTTCATCAGAAGGACTGCACGTTAAATCCAGCTTTTCCTTTTCTCTTGCTATTCTTACTTGGCGTAGCCATATTGTTGGTAATGAAGTTAGAGAACAAAGCAACTCATGAGTGAATTATTAAAAGATTAAAATTCACCCAAAATAAGGCTCGAGAGCTATTCAAGGTAGAGTGTTACAGTTGAAATGGTAATGATGAATGAGATGTGTGATATAAATGGAAGAGAAGGTGATGTTAAGAGAAAATTATGTGGATAAGGAGGAAAAATAATGATTAACTTTTAAATTGGAGAGGCCAAGATTGAAATGCGAAACACACACGGAGGATTCTATCAAAAAGTGCAGGTTTCTCTCTCTCTGTGGTCCTATCTCTTTCTATTTTATATTAATGGGCTTCACATGAAAATTCTCAGATCTATAATTAATATCTATGCAAATGATATTACAGTTTATTTGTGTACCTCTAAAGATTCCCATGATCAAAGCCTGGCAGGTGATCTCTCCTCTGATAATAGCTTTAACAGTTTAATGGGTTAAAAACTGACTTGTAACATTCAATATCTTTTAAACCAAGCTACTAATGTTCCATCACTATTAAGCAACCCTTAAATTTTGTTCAGTTGTAATAAATAGTTGTATTCTCAATGAGGCACCATGCATTGAACTCAATTTCAGCCCAGATTTCAAATGAAACTCATATACATGATCCATTGCTAAAACAGATAGAATATATCAGGAGGAGTCAGAACAAATGTTTTGTAAATTAATACTTAAGTGATATAACTTGAATTTGCAGACAAAAAAGAATCTATTCTACACTGAAATTTTCTCTTATTTTATTTTCGTTGATATCTCATGTTACAGAGTCTAGAGTGAACTTTAAAAAATATCAAAACAAAAAAAAACATTTCAAACAAGAAATTCTGTGATAGAAAAGCAAAAATGGAGTATTGCTGCTATATTAGGGTTGGAATTTCCCAATCCTCATTTTCCAACCTTAAAAGATTTCAAAAGCATTACTGTGGTCTTGAGGGTGATGAATTATTTCCAATTTTACAGCTCTCTTCTCACAGATGAAATTTTACATGACTATTGCTATTCTATCACTATTTCCATGGCAAATGTTCAGACAAACTACATTTCTTCATTTTGCCAGTACAGAAATTTACAGCTAAGATCCAACATGCCACATACACAGGGTTGAATAATATTCATTCTCTTTGTATTCTACTGGTAAGAAAGAAGCCTCTGTGCGAACCTACTTATGCACAAACATATATATACAAACATAAAATCACGTGTACAATGCTAAACAATCATTGGCAAAATAAATCACTAATACATTTTCTAAAAGCAATTTACAAATCACAGTAATGTGACAATTTTGGAATTGCTTTATTTTTAAGTAGTCAAATTTGTGCACTTTTGGAGAGAAGTGACTCATGGAAGCTTCCTTAAATCTCCCCAAAGCTCACTCGCTGATTGGTTGATGACAACCAATCAGATTCCTTGAACATGAAGAATAATTTTTCCTGCGCAATGAATTGGAGCCTATAGTTGCTTATTTAAGCCAAGATTTTTCTCACCTCAATTAGTGAAACCTCAACTGCTAAATGAATCTACAACAGTTGGAATTCCAGTTCTAAACACATGCCAACCTTCTCATTCACACATACACACCCACATGCTGATAATTTTACACCTTCACTAAATCTTTTTTCAACACAACCATACTTTTCAACAGTAATATCACAAGAACAATCATATCATGAAACACTCATGAACATTTATTCAGTGAACTTTCAACCAAATAATTATCTCTCACTGAACTCTTAAATTGCAGTCAGAGACACAACTCTTGATTAGTTCAACCTTTCTTACTTAAATGCATGTTTTTTTTCACATTGTTATTTGATGTTGTACATTTTGTTAATATACATATATTTTATGTGCAACAATGTCTTTTGGTTATTTTTCTTATCAAAATTAAATTAATGTGTTGAAGTCCGCCACACTTCACTTAGACAGCTTCTTCCTCTGAACTGTTACTTTGTGGAACAGACTCTCAAGAGGATACTTCTCTACAATCTTAACCACTTCAAGTCTAGGGTCAACCATTACCTATCCTACTTATCCTCATAATCGGCACTTCCTCCTCTTACATCTATACACCAACATCAATCAGTAACCCTCTACTTTCAGTGGCTTTTGGGCCTTGTATTGAGTGAACATTTATTAAAAAATATGGCAGCAATACTCTCTTGGTCTAATCTGATCCTTGAAGAGATAACACATGATAGAAAGAGTCATACTTTTTGGAGCAATAGAATGTGCTGAACATTTTTCCAGCATATTTAGTTATTTTATGAATTGTACTTTAGGTCTGGAGACCCAATAGTCATTCAAAGCATTGTGCCTCATTCAAACTGGAACTGGTGAAAATTCAGGGATGATGAAACAGTACTAACTTAGTTCTTGAGGTACTGAAAGTTACAAGCCTGTTATTTCCTTACTGTTAGAACTCAGTCAAACTAGAAATCAGTTGGAAAGGCTTGATTTGAGAATTTTCTTTGGTAGAGCATTGATAAAATGCAGAGAGTAGGACTAAGGAGTTTTGAAATATCATTTCTCAGATAAAATATTTTAGCATAAGCTTAATTTTGCTAGCACAACATTTTAGGGAAGGATTTAATATAAAAAACAAAAAGATAGGAAACTTAAAATTTAAAAAGTAACTTTTCGTAAATTATAATCACTTTCAAAAATTGTTGACAATGTAAATATACCTTATAATAAAACAAAATTAGCACATTTAAAAATAACAAGTTGGTTATAAGTTTTCATTCCTCCCCATTTACACTACCCTATATTATTTTGTATTTAATATTTATCATGTATTTAATTTTACCTTACAAGAAAATATGAACAGACTTTTCATTTGCTTAGAAAGAAAATATACAATATGTGATAAATTTACAGAAAATACACTTTTTAAAAGTTTTATCAATTTTTCTCCCACCAAACAAGTTACAAAATATCAATAAATTGATGCAGTTGTAAAGAAATTATCTATTTTTTAATGAAATCAACCAAATTAAAATAGAGTATGAATTAGTAAAAAATGTGTTTTTAGAGATTAAAGCTGACTGATTATTTCAAGCTTATAACTTTTTGAAATCTTATAAAAATGAAATTGGTAAAACTATTAAAATGATTGCATTATTTCTAGAACATTCTAATAATATAAAATATCTGTAAAGGATAAAAGTAATTTTCTTTCAAGTTGAAATAAAAAAATTTGTGAATGTATGGGTATACAAAATACAGTTTTTCTGCTTTTCTTTTCAATATTACCATTTAAAGCAATTTTCTGATCTAAATGAATTTCATATATTTCATCACTATACCATAATGTATTTCTCATCACTTTGCCAACTGATTTTAGAAATTTATTTAAATTAATACCTCCAGATGTTTGTTTTTGATAGTGAAGTATATTGAAAATAATGAATTTCAAAATGGAAGGTGAAAATAGATGAAATATTAGATAATTCAAAAGAGTTAATTTTCTTACCTGTGCTGTAATAAAAAAAAAAAATTAATTGCCACCAGTATTTCGATTTTATTTCCGTTTAATAATACATGATGTATAAATATTAATGAAATTAAAAACAAAAGTTTCACTGGTTACATTATGTGACAAAAGTTATAAAAAATTTTTTTTCATTAAAAAAAAATCATTAGATTTTCAAAGAAGAAAAAATCACACTTGTTTCCTAAATTTTCACATTTTCAGAATCTTGATGAGTAAGTAAGAAAATATACTAAGACTTTGGTGCAAGAGGTAGCAAATTGAGTTTAAAAAGAGACATAATTCATGTTAAATAGTTGCAATTGACATTATTTAACGGTACTTTCATTGTTTATTTTTTCACTAGTAATGATCAATATGAAAGCTCATACCTTCATAAAAACTTATAAAAAAAAGTAAAATTTAGTAAAATTTTATTTAGAATATTAACTTACACAATAATTAAAGATCAATAATTTTTTAGTTAAATTAATATTTTGCTAGAGTAGCCTCCCTTAAAGCAGAAAGTTTATATCCATTCGTTTTTATTTATCAACAATGCATTGCGCCTAGTAGTGTAGTTGCATGGTTCCTTGGTCAGTTTTTGAGCACAGATAATCTGAGATTTTGAATGCTAATTTTCAATGCAATTAAATCTTTTTCACTTGGAAGATCGGCAAAAACTGCTCCCAGCTGCGCTAAAGACTAAAATTAAAATACCCATAATTGCAGTTGGTGTTGCTTTTTGAAGAAGAAAATTATAAGTCGAATGTAAAAGCAGACGGTGCCAAAGCTTATGGGAATAAAGGACTTTTACAAAATAAAACGCTCTCATGTCGAGTCTACATAAATACCTTTCAAATTTAAATCAAATTGTGTGATGTTAAACAACATTCAACAGGAACAACAAAAAAGGTTATTTGTGAGACGATATAATAATATACAATTTGGAAAATAAAATATGTTTTACTTTTAATAGTGTGTGATCTAAAAATTAAAAACATTTTCAAGCCCTATGTAGGTAGACACCAAGGGTTGTAATTTTTATTTTTGTAAGTATCTGCGTGTGTAGGCAGGAGATATACATAGATTAAATTTTGATAGACTGATTAAAAAAAAAACAAAACAGATTAACGTTAAGAAACGTTTTTTACTGTATCAGAAACTGAATATTTTTCTGTTACTTTAAATGACAAAGAGTATTTTACAAAGGAAAAGAAAATAATGTAATGTAAGCATAAAAACTTATTTTTATTGCAGTTAAAAAATATATAAATCTTATAGAAACACTCTAATTTAATTTTAACTGATCTATCTTCCTTTTGTATTTCGGTTGGTATTTTTGGTTTTATTTCTGGTGCTGGTAGGTGAATCGTTTTTTTTATTTACTTTATTGTTCAAATTCTGAAACTTAATGGATATAAATATTGAATTCAAATTCAATTTTTTCTAATGTAAAAATAATAAATTATATTGCAATTCAAACATTACTTTTGATTTGATTTTATTTAGAATTAAATACTTGCACTCATTTTCGATATCAAAATTTAAATTGAATTTTTAAAAATAAAAAAGTTTTCTTGAAGCTTTAATTTTAGCTTTAATTGAAAGCCAAGAGATTAAATTTACTAATTCAAGTAAGCAAAATACCCCGATCTATTTCAAATTGAAATTATATCGGAAACTGAAATTATATCGGAATCTAAAATTTTTTTTGGTTTAAAAAACTAATTTCAATTTTTCGGCCATTTTTCATCGATTGTAAACATTAAACAGAAGCCAATTCTCGGTTTTAAAAATCTTGTAAAAATAAAATACACCTCGCTGACACATTATTTTATTCAAATTACCGAATTTAAACTTACCTTAAGCTGACTTGAAACAATTACTTGCTTACTGCTTGAAATGTACTATAAAAGGGTTTCTTAATTTACGGTATCCTTTTTATCGCACCTGTCATCGCCTTATCAGAGATGATAACTGACATGACACAGTAGCCGTCAAAAAATGGCAAATATGGAAGACGAATTTGGCATAATTCTTATTCGTACAAATCCTTTTTTAAAATTTTTTTAACTATATGTTAAAATTAAAAATTTAACACAATATTTTCAGCAATTTTCCAATATTTTATAGAATTTTAGTTAGTTTAGGTTTGTTGACTTACTTTAGAAGATGTTTTATGAAAAATAAAACTTAAAATAATATAAAACTTTTTAAAAAAAAATTTACAATTTAATAACAGAATGAAAATATATAACGGCAGAGGTAACTCGATAATTTATGAAATGTTATAACATTTATTAACTTTTTATTTTTAATATCTATTTTTAATATTCTTTTTAAAGGCTATTGGAATATGCAACAAAAACAAAACAAACACGGGTTATAAAAAATATAAAAAGGAAAGCTTCTTCAATTTCTGTAAGGTACCTACATTCACAAAAAGATGATGAAACTAGGAAGTAAAAAAAAAAACTTATTTAAAATTTTTAAAGCGTGATTTGAGATACTTGTTGAGCGATTCAGAAACACGTGGAAGATATTTATTTTGTATAAACATTGTTTGTAGAAAAATGTGGCAAAGGTGGGGTAGAGGTTGGTCTTCCGTAGTTATCCTATACCTAGCTAAATACTTTCACGATTAACAATTTGCACATTCACCACAAGAACCCATCCATCACATCCCAATCATTTACGCACCACAATACCACATAAAAAGGGGAAACAAATCCATGACATAAAAATTTACTAATATATACAATAATACAAAAATATCTTTAAAAGATTTAATGATAATAAAATGAAAAAGGGGAGGGAGATGACATACCTAAAACGAACTAAAATATAACAAAATATTCAAACTAAAACAAACAAATGTTAGTAAGACCCATCCACCCCACAAAATCAGAGTGGCTGCTGTATTCCGCCAAACGGTGAAATCAAGTAGTGCACTCGCTAAGGAAGTGGAAGAGGATAAAATAAATAATGGAATGGGAAAATCAAATATTAACCTAGTCAAGATAAAAATGGGGCAAATAAACTGGAGAGGTTGGGAATCGTGACTTGGATCATAAAAGAGAAAGCCGGGAACAGGCTAAGAAACCATTCATTCACATTAATTAGGTACACAAAAGACGTCTAACTTAACCAGGGAGGGGTTCACAGGAAACCGCTCCGTTGTGCCATAGGGACTTTAACAAGAAAATCAAGACTTGCCTCATCCATGCGAACCAGGCTTGTTACTTTTACCCATCTTTCGCTGAAATCTGTCGATATCAAGCTCTTTCTATCAGATCTGATCTTCATCCAGAGCTGATGCTCAAAGTATCTATCAGATGCTGATAAAAATAACGCTCATATCACAAGATTCCCTCCTGTCGCGTAGTCCATTCGAGCTACGGCCAGCAACGTGAGAAACACCATCCGTTTCACCCCAGAATACGGGGGCAACACATTATCACACACGTACGCGGGATCGATGGGCACAAGAAGATCGGGCGCGATACGAGATGTCAACTCGACGACATAGTCCCAAAAAGGGCGCACCTGAAGACAATGGTAGAAGGCGTGCACAGCCGTTTCTTCAAACCCAAGGTCACATCGATGACAGTCGGGCATATCCGCCCCGCCCCCATTTGAATGCCCTATCATTGAGATAGTAAGTTCCGAATCAATCGCCAGCTAAGCAAAAACTCAGTGTTGCTGAGGTAATTCGCCGCTGGTGCCCGAGACCAAAACGAGCATGACTCGGCAACCGACAAGCTGAGCCAATCACGTAAAGGGTCCTTTGTCGCGACCCCCTCCACTAATACACGATACAAGTGACTCCGAGGCCGAGAAAGATCAGTTGACCAAGGAATGGCCTGCAAGCCACTTCGATAATTGAGTAAGAATTCTGATTGCTGGGCTTACGACGGCGCTTAGCCCGCGAAACAGGAGGAGTGATAGGCTTCCCTAACATTCCTCTCCAAAATCAAATCCTCTGTCAACAGTACACACGGCATAGAAAAGCCAATACGTGGAAATTAAAAGAACTGGGTACAGCGTAAGAGATGTTTATACGGATTTTTTTCATGTAAGGGAGGACAACCCTTGAATCACGTGGCCTTTTCGTGGTAAATATTTATTTCGCACTAAGTACAAAATTATGGCACAAGGCCGAAAATGGGGAGGGGGAACAAAACTTGGGTTGGTCTTCAAATACTCTATCCTATACCTAGCTAATCAGATTCACGACCCATACATACGTTACAATTTTTCTCACTCACCATAAAAATTTGTCCATCAATACTCATACTTATCAAGCACCAAAATACAACAAAACATACCGGGGACCTACAAAACGCCCCAAATGTACATAAAAATTTGTGATTTTTACAATATTTACAATATTTTACAAAAATAAATTTAAAACTTTATACATGAAATGTCATGATGGGAAGGGGGTATGAAGAAACAAAAAATCCCCAAAACAAAAACAATTTCAACAAAATGATATATATACATGGGTTAGTAGGACCCAAACACACCCTCATAAATAAAGAGGCCGCTGTATTCTGCCTTAAAAGACAGAATCAAGAAGCTCTCTTTCTAAAGGGGAATGGAGAAGCAGGGTACAAAATAAATTGGACTGGAGAATATATAAGGCTGACCCAGCCGAGAATGAAAAAGGGACAAAATAATTGTGGACAATGGGAATCTCGAACTGGATCATAACAAAAGCAATGGAGCCGGGAACAGGCTAGGACAAACACATTCACTCACATTAACTAGGCACAAAAAAGAATTCTTACCTTAACCACGGGAGGGGTTCCAAAGGAATCCACCCCGATGCGACTAGCAGATCTAAAAGAGAAAATCAAGGCTAGCCCCGGTCACGCGAACCAGGCTCGCTGCATATATCCACCTTTCGCTGAACTCTGTCGGGTGCAGTCGTTTCCGTTCAGTTCTAATCTTCATTTTGAGCTGGTGCTCAAAATATCGGATTAGATCCTGATCCGAAAGACGACCGCCCCGCAAGACTTCCTCCAGACGCGTCATCCAAATCACCATTCTAGCCGTGGCCAGTAGCGACAGAAACACCATCCGCTTCACTCCAGAGTACGGGGGCGACACATTGTCCACAGCGTATGCGCGATCAATGAGCAGAAGCTCCCGCGGCGTGATACGAGCAGTCAACTCGCCGACACGCTCCCACAACGGGCGAACGCGCGAACAATGGAAGAAGGCGTGCGCAGACGTCTCCTTGATTCCAAGGTCGCAACGTTCACAATCTGGCAAATCCGCCAGGCCCATTGCGAAACGCTTGTCATTGAGAGACAAACCATTCCGAGCCAATCGCCAGGTCAGAGAAAACTCAGAGTTGCTGAGCCAATCCGCACCTGGCGCCCAAGACCAATGAGAGCGATACTCCTCTCTCGACATGCCGAGCTTACTCCACAGTTTATCCTTCACGGCGCCCTCCACTAATCCCCGATAGAAGATTCTCCTAGGCCGTGAAAGGTCACTGGACCATGGAATGGCCCGAAGGGCCGTCAGACATTCGAGCAGGAATTTCGGCCGCCCCCAAGGCCTATTGCTAGTCCTTAGGAGCGGGGGAGTGATAGTGAGGCTAGGGAACATGTCCCTCACTACCCCCGCAAGCAACCGATCTTCCGACAACGCGCGCCTGAGAAATGCCAACCTCGAAGCGAGCACGTGGCTCCTCAAGTGCGGCATTCCCAGACCCCCATGACACGGACGGAGGCAACAGACTCCTTTGTCGACCATGTGTTTGCGTCCTCTCCACAGAAAGGAGAATAGCAAACGCTCGAGCGCCTTCTCATGATCGTCACAAAGGGGAAGTACAGACAGCCGGTAAAGGATTCTGGGAAAGAGGTATGTGTTACACACCTCCGCCAGGCCCTTCACGGAGAGACTCCGTCGACGCCAAATCTCGACCGACGCGCCGACCTTTGCCTGTACTTCTAACCAGTTCTTCTCCAACTGTAAGTCCGGACCGAACCAAACTCCGAGGAGCTTGACCGGCCCGTCCGTCCAGTCGAAGGGCCCCGGGAGGGAAACACCCTTCCAGGCACCTAACCGCAAGCCGGACGACTTGTCACGGTTAATTCTGGCCCCTGTTACCTGTTCGTACCGTTCAAGCGCCTTCTGTACCGCCCTTATGTCCCTGCGGGAGGACACAAAGGTCGTTACGTCATCGGCGTACGCGGAAACCCTGGCTCGAGCTCCACCAGGTACCTTGATTCCACGCAGGACCGGACTGCACGCCTCGTCCCTTAGCCGGCGAAGTAGCGGCTCCAACGCCAGGACGTAAAGGAGAGGCGACAGTGGACAACCCTGTCGGACCGACCTAGACAGCGCGAAAGCGCTCGACAGCTTCCCGTTCACCTGTACCACAGCCTTGGGGGAGCGATACAGAAGGCTAATCCAGCGGCTGAAGTCGGGTTCGAATCCGGCGGCCTGCAGGACAGCAGCCAGGTAGCCATGGTCAATCCTATCAAATGCCTTGGACTGATCCAAATTGATCAGCGCGGCCTCTTCGTCGTCTTCTACACCCTCTATGATCGTGCGAATCAAGTGCAGGTTGCTCTGAATTGTTCGTCCCTTCACAGAACAAGTCTGATCCGGTTCCAACAGAGACTCGGCAACTAGCTGCAAGCGATTCGTCAGGATCTTGGCCAAAATCTTTAACTCTGTGTTTAGCAGAGTTATGGGCCTGTAATCATCTAATTCCCTCCCAACCTTCTTGCCTTTTCTCAACAGCGTGATCACGCCCCTGGTGATCCGACCGGGGATGGACCCCTGCCGAAACCAGTGGTTGAACACGACAGTCAAGATCGGGACAAAAAGGTGCGACATCCTCAAGTACAATTCATAGGGCAAACCATCCAAACCTGGCGACTTGCCACTGCCGACCTTCTTCAAAGCCGCGTAGACTTCGTCCTCCGTAATCTCCCCTTCGCAGCTAGCCGCTTCAGCCGGCAAAAGCCGGGGAAAGTCAGCCAAATAGCTGCGAAACTCCTCGTCACGGAGACCAGGCTCCTTGGTAAACCGGTGTTCGAAATGCTGCCGGAACGCCTCGCACATGTCGTCAGTGGACCTAAGGAGATGTCCCTCCGGGTCGCGCACCTCTCGAATGAACCGATCGCCGGCCCGACGAATTTCTTCCTTGCGCAGATCTGCGCCCATGTTCACAGCTTCGGAAGACATCTTGCTTAACTTATGTCTAATTACCTGGCCCATATAGCGCTCGCTAGTCGTGCGCCTCAGGGCCTCCCTAGCTAAGGCTATCTCTAGGGGATCCCCACCAGCCTCCGCCCGGGCGAAATTAGCTCTAAGTGTCTTTGCCTTCGCAGCCTTATCTAGGTTGAGCCGTTGGCTGTATCGGGTGGCGAAAGACCTAATGCTATCCTTAAGGCTAACCCACCACTTACTCCCAATGACTCGCCCAATTAACGCCCGCTGAACTACTCTAGTCAGCTGGTCACGAAAGTCCCGCCTGTCCAGTAAGGACTGATTGAACTTCCAATAACCAGCCAACCTAGCCCTAAAGTCTAACACCACACGGGCACAAACGAGTTTGTGGTCCGTGTAGCCTAACCAGTGGAACGTTGGACATTCTAAGAAGTCTATATGTCGGCCACTCTCACTAACATCCTATCCAGGTACGCAGATACCCGGGTAGAAGGCCAATTAAGCGCCCACGTCCACATGCTCCCATCCGGATGATCGACCCGGTATCTATCGACGAGACCAAATTCGTCGATCAGATCAACCAGGCTACGATCATCATTCCTCCCGCTAGCGCCCCTTCCTCTATCCCATTTGGGGGTTAGGATGGCATTCCAGTCCCCAACTAAGATTAGCCGTGTTGAATCCACCATAAAGGGCTCCAACAGCCGAAAGAAAGAGACTCGCTCACCTTGATTGTTGGGCGCATAAACCATGGCCTTTTCGTGGTAAATTGTACGGCCACCCGTACAAATTTAATAAAATTATACGGGTAATCAACATACACAATTAAATGTTTTGATTATTTAAAAATCCCAAAGGCTATATTATTTGTATTAAGCTTTTCAATTTTCGGTTAGTGAATTTAGTCTTCATGCATTCATTCACACCCTAGCGTGGACGATGGAGGAAGAAATTTTAAAACTTTATTGAAACTTTATTTATTATTATATTAAAAAATAATAAAAATGAAAACAATTCTTGTAAAAATTCATTATTAATGGAATTTTTTTTCTATTCAGAATCTGATATGATTATAAAAGCAATTAAAAGTTTATCCAAATAAAAAAAAATGGCATAGTTTTTATTGATTGCATTTTGTTTTCTAAATTCGGAGCAGATTTTCTAAAATGTAGCCACTATTGAAGAAAAAAAGATTCGAATTCTCCAATGACTCCTGAATTTAATTAATATTCGGTTTATGGGTGGACGATGGCGAATTTTCAGACTTTTCTGGAAATTAATTGGTTGTGGGGTAACATATGTAGAAAAAGATTTTTACCAATATTTTACTAAAAATAATTATTTTAAAAAAATTGATTTTAATCAAAATCGGACTATTATTTGATTTTTGCAAGAATTTCCAAATTAATGTGTCTTTCACAGTAAAAAATGTGCCTTGTATTACGTTTTGCCGTAATAAACCCTTGGACACGCACTGACGAGAGAAAAACAAGATTTTCTATCAAAATTTCTAACGTGTTAGAAAGAATTAAACATTTTTTTTTAAACAATTAAAAATACTTTGATCTATCCTCTTAATAACATAGACATTTTGCCAATAAAACTTTGTTTTTATTTAGTTTGGGGCCTTTTCCCTTCATACTATGCTGTTTTTCAGCGATTTTTTGATGTGTCAAAAGTATGGATCATCATAAGTTTCTCTTTCAAGAAGTTTACGTCAGATGTAAGGGGAATAAATCAATGTTTGGTATGCAAAAATCGTTTGAAACGCTAAAACTGACTATATATCCTCCAATTTTATAACAATCGTTAAAGCAAGAACAACAACCACTACCAAATCAAAACATTTTCATTTCTTTCTCTCACGTACATTAAATCGATAAATATCCAAATGTTGGTGAATTTTTGTCTTTATTTTCAACTGAAATTAAAGCCAAAATCCAACGTTTAGAACGTCTCATGATTAAACATAATAGAAACATTCATTGTCTCTTAACAGTATATGTTTATAAAATTATTTGCTGCCTTAAATCGATAATATGCATTTTTAAAAAGTTTAAGGTAAAGAGGAATGCCTAAGGGTACAAGCATGATGAACATCTTTCTTTCTCTAAATTTTCATCAGTAAAAATGAAGACAAAAAAGTAAAACAGTTACTTCATTTTAAAGCTTAAAAATCGAAGGTTAACGTAAATCAAATAAAAAAAAAAAAAATTAATATGTTTTTTTACTTGAATAATTACTAACACGCACGTGTGTGCATGATTTTATTTTTTCCTTTTAAAAAATTCATTTCTTATTTTATTTTTTATGCGTTTAATATTTTATGTATTTTTTAAAAAGAAAATCCACCAGAATTTTCTCTGTCTAGTAGACAGGGTCTTCTACCTATATGCATTTATCGGATTTAAAAAACGAAAAATTTCTTAGTCTTCTTGTTGATTAGTGTTAATTCAAAGTTAAACCACGTTTTTTCAATTGTGTTGTGTATGTTGTAAAATTAAGATATTATTTAAACTAAAAATAATATTAGACATGCATTTAAATAAACTTGTCTGTCACAATTTCGTAAAAAATTCAAAATAACATTTTTTTCCAGAAAATCATTTTTATGTTCAGAAATTAACAAAAACACTTATGCAACGTTTTTTTTTTTTTTATACTTTTATTCACTTTCATTCAGCCAGGTAACGAATTTTAAAATTAATTGTTCAATATTAATGTGAATCAATTATGAATAGTGTTGAGGAAAGTACTAAATAACTTTTCGTCTTTTAAAAGATACTTCTAATGTTCATTCTTCAATCTTCATTCTTCAGTCACGAATTTGGCTTTAGTGCTGAGATTGTCTTTAAGGAAAGTACAAATAATTTAAATAAAAATAGAAGCTGTTTACTTGCGCTTCTTGTTTTTCAAAAAACCTACTTTAATAATTTTTATTCATGTAGCGGACTCAGAAAGGAAGTAAGCACCTGTTTACTAAAACAACGCTTTTTTTTTTTTAGCATTTGAGCTGAAATATTTTGACCCACACTTGCAGTTACGAATGATGTATTGTCAATTGATCTACGTAAACGAAGACTCAGATTTATTGTTTACACTACACTACAGCCACTTACGCAGAATTCCAGTTTATATTTTCTTTTCGTGTTGATTATCTGTGAAGACACAAAGAAGAAATGTTAAATAACAATAATATTATTATTTGTTAGTTTAACTTTTTAACCGGATTAGATTTTTTTGTCTTTTGTTTCTCTATATGCGAGTGTTGCATCAATTTGTCTTCGATTTCTGCACCGCGACAGGTGCAAAAAACCTAAGTTTATTTTCAAAATTAATAATTCATAAAAATTAGTTTTTTTTTTATCTAATCTAAAATTTAGGTTAATTTTTTATTTAGTACCCAAAGTGCGAATTTTCCCTAAATATCCTTATTTTCGTTCAAATGTATATGCTGCTGAACTCAAATCATCAAATAGACAATGAATAATTACCTCCACTCATTTTTCTACACCTAAATTTAAATTGAAATTTTAAAAATAAATAAGTTATCTTCAAGCTTTAAAATTAGCTTTAATTGAAAGTCAAGAAATTAAATTTAGTAATTCCAGTAAACAAAATACACTGGCGTATTTTAAAGCGAAATTATATTGATTGGAATCTAAAATTTTTCAGATTAAAAAAAACAATTTAAAGGTACCGCCATTTTTTTTGATTGATCGACACATTTAAAAACAGTAGCCACATTCCTGTTTTAAAAATCTGGCAAAAATAAAATATACGTCGCTGACAGGTTATTGAAGTCAATTTTTTAAATTAAAACTTACCTTTATGTGATTTCAAACAATTGTGCTTGCTTACTCTCAGAAAAATTCCCTGTAGTTTGTTATCAGATTAGGTAGCCCGAGCATGACAGCTTGTCTGAAGTGTTGAAAGATTTGATGACAAGCGGAAGGGGGGCCCGAAAGCGGCAAAAACATATGAATGTAATTTATTATGTAAGAGAAGACAATCCTTGAATCACGTGACCTTTTAATGCTAAATATCACGTACGGGCCCCCGTACAAATAAAATACGGGCAATCAAAATGCACACAATTAAAATGTTTTTAATTATTTTAAAAATTGACGGGGTCAATTATTTGTATTAAGCTTTTAAATTTTCGATTAATAATTGTAGTCATCATGCATTAATTACATACCCTAGCCGGCCCATTAGAGGAAGAAGTTTAACAATAATTTTAAAACTTTTTATATATAATTTTTATATATAATTAATTAAAAAAATGAAAAAAAAAAATGAAATAACTATTGTAAAAATTAATTAGTTATTGATTTTTTTTTCTTTTCAGACTATGATATGCTTAATTTATATTGTTCATAAAAGCAATCAGTTTATCCACATAAAAATTGGCATAGTTATTGCATTTTTCGCAATTCGTACCGACTTTTTAGAAATAGGGGGGGGGACTATTGAAGAAAAAAAACAAAAAACAAAAAAAAACAGTGAATCAGTATTCCCCAATGACTCCTGAATTTTTTTTATACTAGTTTTTAGTGGCCTATAGTCGAATTGTTACACATTTCTGGAATTTCATTGATGGTGGGGTAACTTAAAAAAAATATTTTTACTAATATTTTCTAAAAAATAATGCAATCAAAATTGATTTAAATAAGTCCTGAAGTTTTCATCAAAATCCAACCATTATTTGATTTATGCAAGAATTTCCAAATTAATGTGTCTTTCACGGCCAAAAAAAGGGCATTGCGTAACAATTATGTTTGTTTACTTAATAAAATAGCGGCAATTTGGATATCGCAATGACGTAAGAAAAAAAAAGACATTCTACAACAATTTCGAACGTGTTAGAAATAATTAAAAACTTTTAATAATATTTAAAAAATGCTTTGTTCTATCCTCCTAATGGTAATATAAACTTTTTGCCGATAAAACTTTGTTTTTATTTAGTTTGGGGCCTTTTCCCTTCTGACTATGCTGTTTTTTCAGCGATTTTGTGGAGGTGAAGAAACCTACCATTTTTCAATTTTGTCATTATCGACTAGAAAAAATCGAACTTTTCTCGCTCTTTATCTCACCCTCAACCACCTTTGAAATATGTCATTCGGTGCTGAATGACTTTAGGCGTAGGAAGCTAATTTTTGGCCTATTTACTTCCTTTTGTGCTATTTGTTTTGTTTCGGAACTCAATTTCCGCTGAAAGTTGCGTGTATTTGAGTGTTTTTTTTTCTCCTTTTTTTTGGAGGTGGGGGTGTAGATTTTTTTTTTTTAAGAAAGTTAACTTTCAAATAGAAATCTAGGGTTAGGGTTAGGGCTATTCTGTTTTTTTCCCCTTTTTTTTCCCTTGGTAATGAATTTAAGAAAGTTGCGTGTACTTAATTTGAGTAGAAAGTTAACTTTCAAATATATGAAAATAAGTGATAATTGGGTTAGGGTTATTGCGTGTATTTTTTTCCTTTTTCTTTGGTACTTATATATCTGAAGGTTAATTAAACGCACTCGTCACTTATTTTCATATATTTGAAAGTTTACTTTCTTAAAAAAATTCTATATTTTCATATATCTGAAAGTTAACTTTCGACGGAAAAAATAATAAGTAAAACTACAATTATCACTTATTTTCATAAAAAAAGTAAAAAAAAAACAAAAACACGCAAATATATTTTCATATATTTGAAGGTTAAGTAAAACTACAGTTATCACTTATTTTCATATATTTGAAAGTTAACTTTCTTCTGAAATTAAAATAATAGGAAAAATTCACGCAAATACACGCAATGGATTTGAAGGTTAATTAAACAACACACTTATTTTCATACATTTGAAAGTTAACTTTTTTAATAAAAAATTCTATTTGAAAGTTAACTTTCTTAAAAAAAATTCTATACTCCCCCAAAAAAAAGGAGAGAGAGAGAGAGAGAGAGAGAGAGAGAGAGAGAGAGAGAGAGAGAAATAACACGCAAATACACGCAACTTTTAGCGGAAATTGAGTTCCGAAACAAAAATCGCGTAGTAATTGCACAAGGAAGTAAATAGGCCGAAAATTAGCTTTCCACGCCTAAAGTCATTCAGCACTGAATTAGATATGAGAATGGTGGTTTGGGGTGAGATAAAGAGCGAGAAAAAGTTCGATTTTTTTTTTCTGGTCGTTAGCATCAATAAAGGTAGGTTTTTCCAATAAATAATTATCGATTTGAGTTCAGCATTTGCACGGAAATAAAGATGTTTTGGAAAAATTTGAAGGGATAAAGGCCTTCGGGTACTAAATCAAAAAATTACCAAAATTTATTTCTATATCTCCTTGTTAGTTAGTTTTTTTTAGTTTTTTTTTTTTTTTTTTTTTTTTTTGCTGGCAAAAAAACAAACAAACAAAAAACAAATAAAATAAAAAACCACGAGATGATTCTAAAATTTAAAGAAAAAAATGGGCAAACGCCCATTCCAAAAGTCACTGACTAAAAAGTCTACTTAACTTTTTGTTTTAAGTTAACTTTTCCTTTATTTTTTTACTGTGCAATTTTTCGTATCTATGGGTGGTGGATTACGTCATTGCGTAATAGTACAAATCTATACATTATGGTATAAAATTTGTTAGTACTTGTACGACAAACTTAAATAGAAGAATGTGTAAAAAAAGAAGACCTAGTGAAAAGATTCAATTAATAAAAATAGTAATTGGTTCCGCTGGGGATCGAACCCAGGGCCTCTCGCGTGTGAAGCGAGCGTGATAACCACTACACTACGGAACCCACCAGACATTTGCGTTTAATTTAACATATATAAATAATAAATTTTTTTTTTGCTCACTTTTATTTAAATTAAATATGTTTTGTAAATAAAATTTCGCAAAAACAGAGAACATAATTAATCACTCGGAAAAATATTAATAAAAAAGATGCTTCAATACTGTAAGTGCATGTAGAAAAAGAAAAGTAAAAAAATAAAAAAAAACATTATTTGCTTTTCGTTTTGCAGTTGCTAAATATTCATTACATTTTTTTTCTTTCTTACCATATTTTTTATCGGTTAACGCTGTTTTTTTCGTTTTTGTTTTTTATGCAAAACACGAAACAGAGTTTGTTCATTGGAATTGAACTCGCAAGATAAGCATTTAAAAAATACCATTATTGCAATTAAAAAAAGTAATTTGGGATGGAGGCAAGGCAAGTAACTATGATGATGATTGTAAAAGAGAATGTATGTATTGTAGTTGTAGTAGTCATATGATTGTACGAAAAGTCATAGTCGTTACCTCTGTCAATCGTCGTGGAAATTTAAACGTTCTGAGCGGTTAAAGGAAGTAAAACAAAACGAAAAAAAATGTCATAAGTGAAAGTAGTTAATACATATGTGTTAGCATGCTTTCCTTTCAACCGAACAGAAATTTTTGACTGATCAAAAATTCATGGTGAATGGTTGCATTTAAAAATTACCAATTAAAATAGATATTTTATTTACTAACAACTTCATTCTAACAGGTTCTAAGACTTAAAGTAGTAATCAATGAGAGTCGAATCAGTCACTATGATTATTGAGAGAGAGAGAGAGAGAGAGAGAGAGAGAGAGAGAGAGAGAGAGAGAGAGAGAGAGAGAGAGATAGATAGAGATAGAGAGAGAGAGAGAGAGAGAGAGAGAGAGAGAGAGAGAGAGAGAGATAGAGATAGAGAGAGAGAGAGAGAGAGAGAGAGAGAGAGAGAGAGAGAGAGAGAGAGAGAGAGAGAGAGAGAGAGAGAGAGAGAGAGAGAGAGAGAGAGAGAGAGAGAGAGAGAGAGAGAGAGAGAGAGAGAGAGAGAGAGAGAATTACAATACATTACACAACAACATTAACAATTGCAATAACGACATTGTTAATTGGAGGAAAAGTCTAAGTTCAAGACGATGCCAGAAAATCAAAACACTGTTTGGAAGTTCCTTACCCTAAATTTTTGCTGAATATTAGGGACAAAGTAATAAAAAAAGAAAAAGAAAAGAAAAGCCAATCAATAAATAACTAAAGAAAGATTCAATCAAAGTCAAGATTTAGAAGTTGGACATACGACGTACTTTAAAACTTTAAGAAAGGAGTGATAAAATTAACTTTTTTGTTTACTACATTAATGTAAAGTTTGAAATGTTTATTGTTTTTATCGACCATCTTTGTTCATTGATAAAAATTTCCTTCATGTTTTTTTATTTTTAGCCTTAGGATTTTTTACTTAGTCGATCATCAATTTCCTGTTTTTGTTCAAAGTAACTTTACTTGTGCTTCATCTTTGTCATCGATTTTCCATCTATCAACTAGCAAGCTTGTCTCGTTAGAATCATTACAACCAAGTAGTGAGTTCGATCCTCACTGGGTGTCTCATACTTTTGCCCTTGGGCCACATCTAAACAATCTATCCACTCACATACGTCAAATTGGTTATGGATTGTTTCCTCTTGCTTCTCTTACCTTCATTATACTTATGTGTGTTATATTTTCCAATCCTTCTTTTTTCATTATGTGCATCATAATGCTGTCTCTTTTTGATTAATAGCAGTAGTTTTCTTATATTTTCTATTGCCCTTAAGACTTCCTCATTTCTTATATACTTTTTTTGTCCATCGTATTTTTACCATTTGTCAATAGAAACACATCACTGTCGCTTCCAGTTTCTTAATCTAAGGAGATCGTCCAACATTCACTCTAATGCAGGAAAGTAGCAGTATATTCTTCGTATCTAAAGACATTGCCTCTCTCTTAATACTTTGATTAGTTTTTTGGAAAGCATGTTTTACTGGATTTAACATTCTCCACCATTACTACAACAAACACTATCTAGATAATTTTAAAATTTAAAATGTCTCTACCTGTTTCATTTTGTTGTTCCCAAATACCTAACGATTTTTGGGACGTCTTTTTTTCTGACAACCATGCATTTCATTTTATTCTTCTTAATTAATCTTTCTTGTTTTCCTCGATGACATTATTGTGTTATTTGAGTTTTCTTTCTCTGAGTTAGCGATGAACGCAATACCATTTGCGTATTTAAAGCTATGTTTGACAAAAACCCTGGTTGATCATCTTAGACCATATTCTCTATAATTTTACGGATCCACATGAAAAATAAATAACTCAATTAGAATTATTAATTTCATGCAAGAGATTCCTCTTTGTCTTGAGTACCCAGGAATTTTCCTATAAGCTGCTAAGCACCATTTTTTTGTGAACACATTTTTAGCAGATGCTAAATACTAAAAATGGATAAAACGTCTGTGCATCTCTGCATACAGCCACCTCTTGGTTAAAATTGCACGTTGCAAGCAAAAACAAAAGATTGAAGATTACAAAAAACAAAAAACAAAAAAACAAAAAACAAACAAACAAAACAAAACAAAACAAAACAACAAAAAAACAAAAACAAAAAAACAAAAACTAAAACAAAAAAGAACAAAAAACAAAAACAAACAAAAAACAAAAAAACCAGACGAATGGATCACTAAATTTTAATGAATCCAAATTAGTAAAGTTTTCAGTAGTTTTAACTGGCAAAAAAAAAAAAAAAAATCTTTTTATCAATAAATCCTCCATAAAATAACAATAAACATTCATCCTTTAAAATGGCTAAAAAAAGAAAGCCGAAAACTCTGATAAACAAAACATTTGCACATTTTTTATATAATTTATGCCCTCAAATAAAAAAATCATAAGATTACATTAAAAATTACATAAAAAAACTTAATCATCATACCTTCTTTGTCATTTTTAATGAAACCTGTATAAAAGAGGGATTTCTGCCCAAATATACAATAATGTGTGTTATATGTAAATATGTATATGTATATATATATATGTGTGTCTGAGAGAGAGAGAGAGAGAGAGAGAGAGAGAGAGAGACAGACAGACAGACAGACAGAGAGACAGACAGACAGAGAGATAGAGACTGATTCGTGATTATAGATGTAATTGGCATTGTCTGTTTTTTTTATAAAATAAATAAAATATAATAACACAATGACTGTAAAAGTTTCTGTCCGTTGTTTTATGTTGAGCCAATCAGAATTGTTGCATACAAACAATTAAAAAAAACTCCTCTTTCTCTACTGTCATAAAAATCCCAAAAACTGACATAAATAAACTAATATATAAATATAGGATAAAAAATCAGTATTGGTATAAGAAAATAAAACCTTTCATACATTATATGTGTAATTGTTAAAAATATGATCAAGCCACACGAAAATATAGTTTATAAATTTTTAGATCACATTCTATATTAATCATCAATCCTACCGTCTACGATTCATTAATTTTAAAAACTATATTCTTGCTTGAATATAACTATTCGGTACCCATCACAAACAAGAAACCTTCATTAATTCATTTGCATACATTTTATATACGCACAAAGCAATGGATATAAAATACTCTCTACTTGCTTAGTTTAAGACAATTTTGAAATCTCAGTCTAGCGACAATTTACTTATCGCTTGATTTTCCACTAATCAAATTTTGTGCACTTTTGGTAGAAAGCGGTTCCAACTAGCTTTCTTTATTTTTCCTACAAACTTGCAATTTGATTGGTTAATTTTCTCCACAAAAATTGTTACATTACGAGATACAATTTTCCCGGTCAGCTAAGTTGATCCACTCTGAACACTACTCAATCAGTGAGTTTCAACTGCTACAAGAATCCATGACATTCCAAGCTTCTCCAACCTAAACGCGCCAACTCACTCACTGAGACTGCCAAGTGGAAATCTACAGGCATATTTTCTTACGACTATTTTCTTAATCATTGAAGACATTCAATCAACATTCAATCAAACCTGGAACATTTAAAGAAAACAATTCAAAACAATTTCTTTTCAATTGAAAATTTACAGTCTAAGCGGGACAACTCCTTAATTTACATTGTACAATTCTTTTTACCTTGACTCAAACTTGAACTTTGCAATACATCAATATTAATTTCACTTTATATTACCAACCACTGATCAGTTGAATACAATTTTAAATTGTTGCTATAACATGTCGTTTGTTTCGTCGATTGTTTTTAAGATTCAAATTGTTTTTTAAAAAAAATGTGTGATGAAATAGGCGTACAACATAACCATAGTTTGTTACTTATAATTTGTACTGTAATTTTGTATGCAAATAGAAAGATGAGAGTTACTTCCCTTAAACCATGAAAACAAATAAAAGTAATGATCTTATGCGCTTGGAGTTCTTTTTTGTGGTATTTTAATTTTCTATTATTTATAGAAATCGTTTATTTCATCCACATCAAACTGTTCTAGTTTCTCAGGTAAATAGCATTTCAGGTGAAATTATCTTGAAATACATCAGACGTACTGCTCTCATTAATTTCTTCAATATCTAGGAGCTCAACTTCATTCGCCACAGAGGCAAACTCCTCTTCCATGACGAAAGTAATCTCTCTATCCTCTGCCTCTACTACATCAGTTAAGTCCGATATCTGATTCAACTGCTGGAAACACAGCATCGTTAAATTTTGTTAATCAATGTTGCATGTACAAAGAAGAGTGCTCGTAAAGCTCTTAAGACAGCCTTTCTGGAAAGAATGTGCGACGCCGAGGTTTCTGCTTAGAGATTCTCTAGTCAGTAACTTGCCGGAAAAAGAAGATATGAAGTACTCATTGAAATAAACCTGGACCTAAATTTTCTATCGGAGGAAATATTGTGCAAACATATTTATATAGCTTGTAAGTGCATCGCTGTCAATTACTTACAGATAATAAAAGAAAGAACTTCTTTCCATTTCTATTAAGTACTAAACGTTTAGTAGCGTTCAAGGATGTAGCGTTTTCCTGCATCCTCGCAAGAACCCAGCTATTAGAAATACAAGAGCAATTTGGATATTCAGATTTTTTAAACTTGTATTGCAGAACAGCATTCCTCTTAGAATCCGAATAACACAAATCACATATCTCGGTAGCATAAATAATACAACACAAAACATTTTCATCAGCAGCATTTAAGAAGAAAAGTTAAACAAAATGCCTGTATTTCTTCATATTCACGTTTGGTTGTTCACTATTGATTGGTTTTTCACTTCACTGATCCAGAACAGATTATATTGCACAATCAGTAAATATAAAATCAACTACTAAGTATTAAAAATTGACATCATAATGTTCGAATAACTCGCAAGGAAAATGTGAAATGAACTGTGCATGAAAACCACTTACAAGTATATGGTTCTTAGTCACTCAAGTGGCTAAGAACCATGTTAATTTTTTTTTTTTTTGGCAAAGAAAACGGTTGTAAAAAAATCCCCAAGTTGAATGAGAGGAGAGTTTTTTCTTGCAGGATATAAAATTCAGCTTTCAATGTCTTGGTAACTTTTTTTTCGGATACACCTTAAAGCCTGACTCGACCACACTAATTTGCGTTTATGGTTTTTTCTTCTGTATACAAAATTGCAGTGTATATAATTATAAATGCAAACATATGTTTATAAACCGTTTTGAACAACTGACAGAAAAAAGACACATATCCTATGATCCTTGTCATG
>JBBBDQ010000571.1:2442500-2782500 GCA_037127315.1 Ascarosepion bandense
TAATGCTGCTCCCCCCTTGCCCATGCTGTGAATTCTGATCCAAGGAAGGCATGCTAGCTGTATCTTTACCACATTGAACCAGGCCAGATGTGCACAAAAAAAGAAAAAAATGAATAAATAATTTTGATAATGCCAGAATAAGTTGCGGAAGGAGTCTTCATATATATATATATATATATATATATATGAAGACTCCTTCCGCAAATGAAGACTCCTTCCGCAACTTATTCTGGCATTATCAAAATTATTTATTCATTTTTTTCTTTTTTTGTACACGTCTGGCCTGGTTCAGGGAGAATGCGGCAATCCAAGTCCAGTTGACTTTCGTTCTGTTGTGACAATGGAAATTCGATGACTGTTATATTCTGTTTCTGTTTATTAATTATTTATATATATATATATATATATATATATATTCTGTTTCTGTTTATATATATATATATATATATATATATATATATATATAAATAATTAATAAACAGAAACAGAATATAACAGTCATCGAATTTCCATTCTCACAACAGAGCGAAAGTCAACTGGACTTGGATTGCCGCATTCTCCCTGATCTCTGCAGTGAAGGCCAGAGAGGCTAGTCTCTCCAATCTTTTCCTCAGTTCTTCTGCTCCCTCATCTTTTCCTTGAACTAGTTCCATGAGGCTTCTCATGGCCTCTATAGCTGTTCCTTCATTGGCGTATTCCCCCACTAATTGTTCTTTTAGCTTCTCCCATGTCAGATAAGGGTCTTTTTCTAGTAATCAACCTATAAATTCCAACAGTTCCCCCTTCACGGTGTGGAATGCCACAGAAACCGTCTCTCCTTCCGTCAACCCGTAGATTAATTGACTTTTGTCTACAGCCACTAACCAATTTTTTAACTCTTTTGCATCTCCCCCAAAGCTCAGCACCCTTGGTCCCCCACAATAGACTCCTCAAGTCCTCAGACAGTCTGTGTTCTATATCGTCTACCTACAACCCTGCCATTCCCTGTTCCTCCCCATGGTCATACATTTAAACAATACAATTAGTAATTAATAAGAAATGAGAAGGAAATCGATTTACGGAAAAATGGCAAACAACAAGAATTTCAGAAAGAAACCAAAAAGTGTCCTACCTGCTCCGGATTGATTTTCAACGAAATATATCTCTCTCTCAGCATTTTGAACCAAATAGTAAAAAATGACTGAAGTATTTTTTGGTTCTCACTCGGTGGTTATTCGGGGTTGATCCTGGTCAAAACTGCACCAGTTGTGATGACACTCTCGTGTCGCTAGTCTTCTGATGGCCTCAACACAGTAGTTGGTCTTCAAATCGTTTATTATAATGGTGCTCCCCCTTGCCTCTGCTGTGAATTCTGATCCAAGGAAGGCATGCCAAAATCTTGCTAGCTGTATCTTTACCATATTGAACCAGTCTGGACGCACACAAAAAAAAAAGAATGAATAAATAATTTCGATAATGCCAGAATAAGTTGTGGAAAGAATCTTATATATAAAATAAAATAAAAATAATTAATAAGCAGAAACAGAATATAACAGTTATCGAATTTCCATTCTCACAACAGAGCGAAAGTTTTTGTTTAAGAATAATCGGAGCTTTCAATTTTCCAAATTTTTAAAAGTCTTTTCAGGGCTCTTTACCGAAGCCTTACAGAAACAACCCAAGTGAGGTGTAAGGTTGGCAGTGGCGGCAGTCAATTCGTCTTGTCTCTTTCGCTAGGCAACAACCACTGACTTAGCTCTCTCGGATCTTTCTGTTTCTATACATCTTCAGCCAGGACTCTATCGGAGGTGCATTATTTGATTAACTCTTTTAAATCAGTCAGTGGCAAACTTTTCTGTGTTTCTTTACATCTTCAGCCAGGAGCTCTATGGGAGGCGACCAGTCTTCTTGGTCATGGCCCCCAGTTGGGAACACTTTTCCCTCAGTTGTTGCATCTCGACTGCAACTCAACTCAACTGTTTTGGCTCCCCAGGGTTTTGATTTTTATGCTTGTTCCAAATTTTCTTGGTAGGTGCATGATTGACCCGGGGTTTCTATGCAAATCAAATCTTTAACCAATGAGATTACTTCCACCTCTACATTTCGAGGTGGGGTTATATCACTTCCTTGGTTTAACCAATGAGGTAACAATATTTCCTCCGACGTAATTTCTTTTCTTCTCTCTGATTACATCATTTTTTTTTTTTTCTTAGGTTTTCAAATTTTCAAATCCTTTCCCAGCAAATTTAGGAACTAAGGATCTGACCTTACCTTAACCTCATCAAAAGTTTTGTCAGTTTTGTTTTGACTACTGCTATTTTTCACTTCCATCGGACAAAAAAAAACCAAGGCTTCTGATCCACTTTCGATTAAACAATGCAAAAATATATTTTTTCTTTCTATTCTCTTCGATTTCCAGCTAGTTTTTCTTTTTTTCAGATTTTACAAGTTTGTAATAAGTATTCTTTTTTTTAACTTAACTCATATTACGATTTCCAAGAATACCATTAATAATAATTTCTTTTGCTCCGTCATATTAAACTTAGGATTACATTTTTTTTTTCTTTTTCACATGCAATATTACAAGGCAATTACGTGTAAAACAAGTATCTTAAGCAGAGCAATTACAGGTTACAATATTGAAAGTAGGGCAATCATGAAAATGAATCAATTATCATCTATTACCCAACTGAAAATATTTTAAAGTTATTTTCATAGTATTCTGAAATTTTATTTTTGAAGTCACTATAAAGAAATAATCACATGCACAATAGAAATAAATTTCCCAAATTGTCTTTCTGTCTTCAGACTGAGCTTAATTGCCTTAGTCGTATTGGTGCCAAATTGCAATACACAGATCTTCGTTTTGAACCTCTTGACATTAGTACAAATGTGGCATTGGAAATGTTTTCTGATAACAGGTAATCTCTCTTTTATTATTACTGTGATAAAAATATTAAAACATTCTTACTGTGTTTGAAAGCTAACATTTTTGCACATATCTTTAATGAATGAGTACAATACTTATTTAATCTTAGAGTAATAACTGTTATTTAATGAACAATAGTGATATCTCCAAAATTGCCTTATGTAATTTGTTGATTCTTAGGTAATTTTTTAAATGACAATATCTAACATCTTTCTTTCTCATAGAGTAAATATGAAAATGCTTATACAGTGTACATTTTTATTAACTGTATCTTTTTTCATGTTAAATGCAATTGGAGCTATTGACTTTTGTTTGAGAGAGAATCAGTAACCAAAAAGTAAATAGCTTTTTCCATAAAAGTTGTTTAACTGATTCTAGCTTATTTGCCTGTTAGCATTTTTCTAAATGTATGCTATAATCATTTTCTTTTCACTAATAAAAGGTAAATATAATCTGAAAGAAATCATTTTTCCTCTTGTTAATTATTTGCAAATCCATTCTTATGATAAATTGATTTGGAATTATTTTGTTTTTCTTATATTGCATTCTCAGATTCAAAAAGCAACAAATTCCAGAAATTGCAGCTACGTCTTTCAATGGCTCAACTATAAGAGTTTACCGGATGGGTGACCATATCGATATCAGCAGGGGACCTATGATTTCATCAACAGCACTTTTAGGAAGATTCAGTGTCACTGCAGTGAGTACATTTCATATCTTGCTCTGCATTAACATCAAAAATACTGTTTTAGAAATAGACTTATGTCATTAATATTTTCTCTTTACAAACATATGTTCATGTATTTTTGCTTTTTGTTCAAGATTTCAGAACTCATTTCAATTCTCATTTAAAACTGATAAATTGCTTTGGTAGTATATTATTTTTAAGTTGATTAAGTGAAACTGAAGGCATGAAGATGCATAATATCACTTTGAACAACCACTACAAAAATAACATCACTCTGAAATAGTTTATGCAGATGAATAATTTCCAAATTCATTGTTTCAAGGTACACCATGTGAATAGCTCTGAATATGGTCCATTGCAAAGAGTACAAGGAGTGGCATTACCAAAACAATTTTGGGTAAGTATTCTGTATGAATTTATTCTCTGTTTAAATTGTATTCTGCATCAAATTTGATGTATATCTATTAAGTAATTGTTTCACACTTTTAAAATTGATATCCTTGTATTCATTGATAACTGCAATAACTATAATTTTCTTCAATTACCTATGTATCTATCTATAATGTAACTAATATATATAATTAATTTCTTCTTGGTGTGTTTGTTATTTCCGGAATGTTCATTAAATGTGACCTTTTTAAGATATGAGAAAATAATTAAACAGCTTAGGATCTTAAAATCTCTATTAGAAAAAAAATTTCATCAAGAGGATAAGTTGTTAGACCAGGCATGTTACACTGAGGATTCCCAGAGGACCACATGGTCACATATGTATTGTCATGACAACCAGTTGTGCTCATTACAACTAACTGGAGTTATTTAATAAATATATTGCAGAATATTTTTGTTATTTAAATTTAGAAACATACAATGTACATACATATAAGTGTTTTAGCAGGATTTATATATACAAAATAATGAAGTAGATTGATAAAAATAAAAAAATTAAACAACATATACTTGCAGTTTTCAACAGCAACAAATACATTTTACAAAAATTACAACAGTTCAAAACTGAACATGATTTTTTTTTGTTTTGAGGTTTGACACCTCCTTTTACTCGCAATTTTTGATAAGTCTGACAGAAATGTCTGTGCAGTTCTGACTTTGATCAGAGATGACAAATATTGATCAGTTATCCTTGTTTTCTGAGAAGAACTTGTTAATTTCATAAAGCAAAAAGAATAACTGTTCACACAGATAGTTAGAACCAAATATTGCCATCATCCTTGTGGCAAACTTTCTGAAGTTTTAAAATTTTCAGGAAGGTATGAAAAGAACCCAGATATTCCTATTTTAAGATACTTTGCTCTGAGTGTAGAATCTGGCTGCATGTCTAATAATTCCATCTGCAGGCTTGCTTCTGTTTTGCCAACATCAAATGTAAATGGTGTTGAGAATAATGCAAACTGATGTTCAAAAGATGAGAAATCAATGAATTTTTTCTAAAATTCCTTTGACTACAATTCCAGGTGATCATCATACTTAACAAAGCTAAGTACAGTCTCCATATTGGCAGTGTTTTTCAGCTCTTTGCACATAGGAAAATGAACTAAATTTTCATTTGATGACTGTGACTTTCATAAGCTTACTTTTGTAATGAAGCACTTGATGTCAGCATACAACTGTGATAAATTTGTTTTTTTACCTTGTACTTTCAAATTAAGATCAGTTAATTGTGCAGCAAAAGCCAGATCTTCAAGCCAACTTTCATTTTTTATTTCATTTGTGTTTTGATCTTTCATCTCCAAAAACAATTATTTCATGTCTTAACAAATAGAATTTTTTTAGCACTTTGTGACATGACAACTAGCAGACTTCTGTATAGAATAAAACATGACCTGATTATCCATATCTTCCAACAACTGACTGAACTGGCAGTGGTTGAGAGCATGGCTTCTTATATAGTTCACTGTCTTTTTGACCAAGCTAAGCACATGATCCAATTTTAAAATCTTTGAACACAAATTTTGCTGGTGAATAATATAGTGAAAATGATGAATCTGGGTACAAGTTCTCTTTGTAACTTGGCAGCAACACCATTATGCCTGCCAACCATATTAGCACCATCAGTAGATAAGCATGTAAGTTTACTCAAATCAAAATAATACTCATGCAGAACCAGCTTAACTCTCTCAAAGATATCCTGGCTTGTAGAGTCATGCATGAGACCAGTTCAAACATTTTTTCATAAATATTAAATTTGCTGTCACAGGCCTTGATGAAGCTTGCAAGCTGTACTATTCCAGTGGTGTCAATGGTCTCATCAATAGCAATAGTAAAATGTTTTGATGACACAGCCTTCAACTGTTGTTTTAAATCACCTGACATTTCATTAATCCGTTCAACAACTGTGCCCCTGGTTAATGAAATGCCTTTAAATAATTATGCTTTTTCTGGACATAGAATTTCAGCTGTTTTTACAAGGTATTTCTTTAAGAAATCTCCTTCACTGTAAGATTTCCTAGTTATGGCTATCATTCAGCTGAGCAGTAATGGAAACAACATTCTGTTTCTGAATTTTTATAAAAAAAAGTCTGTTACTGTATAAAGTTAACCTTCAATTCTTTGAGTTTTGAAACATTCTTTGGACCTTCATATTTATTTATTCATATCTTTTTTGGTTGTGCTCTTTTGGCGTGGCAGTTGAGTTGCTGTACAATATCTTTTCATTCACAGTTGTGCAAAAATACCGTAATTCCCACTTTCTTTGAAACACTTGCCTTTCTTCATTCAATTTTTTTTTCTCTTAACTGGAGAAACACTAGCTATTTTAGGGTTGAAGTAGTTTTTTTTTTTTTAATCGTATCACCCCGAACAAAGGGGCTACGTAATAGTGGAAAGATTGGAAAAGAGAAAGCCGGAAACCCCATCCTAAACAGGGAACAAGGGATGAGCCTCTTAACCTGTTCAATAGACGTGGGTGGAGTGTGAACCAGGCGATAGATAGATCTATCTACTCCAATTAACATTAATACTTTTGAAAAAGGTAATGGCAACTTACTGCAAGAAAATCTTCTGCCCAGTCAGTCGTTTCTCCAAAGTGTGTGTGTGTGTGTAAGTGTGCGTTTAGTAAAATAAAGGAAGGTAAACAACTTGTTGGAGACCACCCACCCATTATACATTAATATTTCGAGATTAAAATCTCATCTTCAGAATGTTAGGGCGATTGTGTTTGAGTCCGAGACTTTCGACAAATGGTCCTCCTGGCTGCTGCTGGTGCGCGCGTGTAGGAAAAAAATAATTTTTAAAATTGATGATGTGGAATCTGAAAAGTTCCTGGTGCATTTAAAAAGAAATAAAGTAATTTTGATAATGCCTCTAAAACTTTTTTTGGCTGACATTTCACCCTTAAATTTAAAAACTTTTGAAATTTTGAAAGAATGTTTTCTGTTTACAACAAATTGTTTTCGTGGTGTGATGAGTGGTGGCATTGCTATTAGAGAGAATTTGTTCTTGTACTATTTTCTCAGCCACTAATAATATCAAATATTTTCTACAACTTTTAAACAACTTAGTAACTTAAAGTTTGTTGATAATATTAAAATTATTTTAAATAAATTTATGCAATAAATGGATTATTCTGTTGAAATAAATCAGAATGCAAAAAACGTGATTTATTTTCTTGAATACAGTAATTTATCTAAATTATAAAAACTATAATTTTGGCTGTTAAATGACCAAATTAGTATTCTTTGTGTAGGCCACAAGTGTGCTTGTGAAGGGCCACACGCAGACTGCATGTTTGACAGGGTTAGACTGTTAAAAAATATCTTCCTTATGCAAGGTGAATAGATTATTAGCAAGTTCAAACCCTATCATTTTTACTTTATTTTTTTGTTTCTAAAAGTACACTAAATTTTCTATCATAGAATCTTATTTTTATGTATTATAGTAATTTTTTATTATCATTATATAATAAACAATAATTCTGACAATTTGTTCAAGTAATTGGGACATGTAGATTTACAAAAAATCTATTTACTTACCATGTACTAATCTTCTCAAAATGGCAACAAAGTAGTATTGATACAAAATGTACATTTTCCTTTTTAATTGTAATAAAAAATTACATTTGATATTTTTTATTGCATATTGGAAGGAAAACATACAATGTATATGTGTGTTTATTTTTTCTATGCAAAAACATAAGAAAAATATCATGCCATGTTATATTTCTGAGTTTTCATAAAAATTATCTTCTGTAATTGTATAAAAATGTATGAAACCTTACAATCCGTTAACATTTTCGAAGTATGAAAAGGAACAATTCTTAAGTTTATATTTTTCTTAGAATTTTCATTAGATAGAAAATGATCTGCAAACATTTTAAATTGAGATTGTCTAATATTTTCAAGCAGCATCATGAAGTGTAAAAGTGTTCATATTTTAAAAAAATAAGAAGAAGAATGAAAGTCCAGAACAAAGAAAATATTTTTTCTTTTGATACAAAACTTATAAAGTTTGAAATCAAAGTAAACTATTGCAGTTAGCAAAGTGATTATTTTTAATGAGTTCTCCTCTTTAAATTCTTTTCATTTTTTTTTTTTTTTTTGTAGCTCCATCAGTGGACATATGAATTGTTAGAAGAGAAAGCCCGCCAATTGGTAAGAAATAATTTTACTTCCTCTATGTTCAGAGTAAATAATCAACTTTTTTGTCTTAATACTGACTGTAAGCTACATTGTCTCAACAGTGCATAGAAAATTTGTAAATGCCACTTAACAAATGAAGTTAAAAGAAATTCTTTCTGTTTGCGTTTCTTTTAATTTTATTTTGGTAAAGGAGATTTTAGATAACGCTAAGTACTTTGATAAACTGATAGAGCTTCTTGTAGCATAAGTGAAGACAGTGGAATCATCTAAATTCAAAATACAGATCTTGACACTTGCTCCTACCAACTGGTCACACAAAAATTCATGGATGTGTTTGGTGTTTCAGAACACCTTGTATACAAGGCTCGCAAATTATTTGGAAAGAGGTATTTTAGCTGTGCCAGAACCAAAAAAGGGGCAAGTCTTTGCCTGCTGATATTGCACAGTTAGTAGAAGCGTTTTACCAAAATGATGAATATACTCAACTGATGCCAGGCAGGAAAGATTACATTAGTATTAAACATAATATTCATCAGCAGAAATGACTCTTGTGCAACCTAAATGAGCTCTTCAGAGCATTCAAGGAACAGAACCCAACAGTACCTTTGAGATTTTCAAAATTTTGTAGTCTAAGGCCGAAATGGTATGTCCTTGCTGGTAGTGTAGGTACACATGTTGTATGTGTATGTACTATCCACCAAAATATGAAGTTATTACTGGAACCACTGAATGTATCATATAAAGATCTCTGGAAATATATTGTCTGTAATACCAGTAGCAGAGAGTATATGATTCATAGATGCCCAAATTGTCCTAAATCATCAGGGCAGCTTGAAAAATTTCTTTATGACACCATGGAAGGATATATTGATAATGCTGAATCAATAGAGTTCTTCCAATGGACAACAACTGATTGGTCAACTTTGACAACACAAAAGGAATCCTGTCTAGCTTACATTGATTTAGTTTTGCAACTGAATAAATTAGCACCTCATTCTTACTTGGCTAAATCACAATCAAGGTACTTAAAGCAAAGAAAAGAGGAATTTAGTGATAGTGAAATTTTGTTCCTGGGAGATTTTGCCGAGAACTACAAAATTTATAGTTCAAGATGAGAACCAGAGTTATCATTGGAATACTTCACAATGTACTTTACATCCAGTGGTACACTACTTTAAGCTTGAAAATGCAATACAAAGTGAATGTTTCTGCATTATGTCGAGTGACAACTCACATGATGTAGCATTTGTTTATATGGTACAGAAAAAAAATTGAGGTAATCAAAGCTACCTTGCCAAACATAAAAAAATATTGAATATTTTACTGATGGTAGTGCAGCACAATACAAAAATTATAAGAACTTTGCCAATTTGAGCAATCATCAGAAAGATTTTGTGCTCAATGCAAAATGGAATTTCTTTGCAACAAATCATGGTAAACAACTTTGTGATGGCATAGGTGAGACAGTGACAATGATAGTGTCAAAAGAAAGTTTCCAAAGACCAATTACCAAACAAATCCTTTCCACAGAATCTGTTTGAATATTGTAAATCTGCAATTGAAGGTATCAAATTCATTCTGGTTGTAAAGGAAGAAGTTGAGGAAGTGAGGAGGAGTCTCACCATGAGATTAAAAAATGCATCCACAGTCCCAGGAACAAGATGTTTTCATCAATTTATCCCACTCGCCAGTGATAAAATAGTTATGAAACAATGTAGCAAAGATGAAAATTATCACCTAATATATGACTTGTATTGGAGCTGGAGGAAAACCAGTAAATTTTTTTGTTTCAAGATATGTTTGTTGCAAGTGCGACAATAAAATTTGGATTGGCATGGTCCTGGAAACTGATATGGAGAATAAAAACTTGCTGATTAAATTCATGCACCCAACTCTTTCATCACATTCATTTTACTGGAAAGATTTTAAGGACATGTTTTGTACCATTAATGAATATTCTGTGCACTGTTGATGTTCCTACAACAGCAAATGGTAGAGTTTATGGATAAATTATCTTTACAAAAAATTATATCCAAAACAATTTAGTCTATATGCACAACAAAATATAGTGTAGTTTAAATGTAACCTTTTAAAGACTTTATATATTCATTTTTATTGACTTTCTTCTGATTAAAACAAAATCAAATATTTTTGTTTCATGAAAATAATTTTTAAAAATTATTTAAAAAATAAAAATTTAAAAAGTAATGAAAGCATTTCCTTCAACTATATAAATATGTTAAGTGCCAACTACAAATATTATGTTTTAAAGATTCACATTTATCTTATGATTTTTTTGAGAATGAAAAAATCAAATGCTTTTTTGTTTCATGAAAATAATTTACCAAAATAAAATTAAAAGAAAAATAAACAGAAAGAATTTCTTTTAACTTCATTTGTTAAGTGCTATTTACAAATTTTCTATGCACTCTTGATTATCATATATGAGGCAATGTTTATCATTTTTTAAAAACCATCTATCTGTACAAAAAGTAATATCTGCAAAATATATTTAAATTATTTTTTTTTTAATTAATAAAAACAATTTTATTGAATAGTTTAAGAAGTTACTTAGCACAATATCAATATTTTAGAAGTCATGGAGCATTAGGATGATTGTCTTTAATTATAATCTTTCTCGGAAATCCTGTACATACATAGAAAAAGCTCTCAAACTGGCAGGGTCATATCTTCTTAAGTAGACTTATAACCCTCATAAAATGTTTTGGTGAACTTGAGTAGGCATTGTAGCTGTTAGGCAAAAAATATTATGAAATTTGAAGAGGACATATTTTAGACTGAATTTAAGCTACATAGGTGAAAAGTTATTGATTTTGGGGTCATGTGTTTGGGTGAGTAAAATAAAATTTTCTATCAAGTGTAGGGTTGAAATAGTTAAATATCTGGATTCTACACTTCTTATTTGCCTTACATACCAAATTTCAGAAATATTGAAGGTATGGAAGTATTTTCCTTTAATTTTTAAAAAACACTGAGATTTGGCAACCTCCACCTCACAATCGTGGTTCGTGGTAACATTCAAGGCAGAATAGCGCAAAGGCTTGTCATTTCCTTTTTCACCTTTTGTTGAGATTACCTGATCCCTCTGCTCAGTGGTAGATTCGTTTTTGAAGTTATCTTCTAGCCTTTGCCTAAAGAAGAAGGACCTACAAGGTAGCAGGTGGTTTTGAATTCAGTTTCCTTCTCCTGGACTGGTTGAATCTGTCTTACCATTTTACACATAGCTAGGGGAGAATTTTTACCTTTTCCAAGGGTATTAGCATATAAGTTAAATATAAACTATTTAAGCCTCACAAGCACAGCTTTGCAGCAAAAGGTTTTCTTTTCTCTATTCCTATTCTAAGGACTCTTAACTTAGAAAAACTGTATATAAATGAGTATATATATATATATATAGATTGTTTAATACTTAGTTTTTGATCATAATAGGGTTAAATCAGTACACATTTGTATTAAAAAGTGTTCAATACAATTATATTGTAGAACTTTTTAATATTATCCATTTTTAAATGAGTTATTTCACTACCAATGTTTCTACCATGAGTAGTGTCTTCTGGCAATTTTTAATAACTGATTTTAGCATTTTTTTTTAAGAACATTCTTATAACGGTGTTTTATTTGAACATTTACGTGGCAGGGAATTTATGAACTCGCTATTTTAAAATTAAAATGTGTTATGGCGTTTTCATCCATGGTTGTATGAACCTAAGAGGTATTTCTTAGTGTGGATGCATTTCATCATAATTTCCGTTCTTTCATTTAACAGTTCATCTTTATTTGGGAATATCTTAATTTCTATCACCTGAAGACACCACTCATGGTAGAAACCTGGGTAGCAAAATAACTCATTTAAAAATGGATAATATATATATATATTTATATATTTTCTAAACATATACTGTTACATATAAGAGACAATGAATGTCTATTATGTTTAATCATGAGCCGTTCTAAACATTGTATTTTGGCTTTAATTTCAGTTGAAAATAAAGACAAAAATTCTCCAACATTTTTCAACTGAAATTAAAGCCAAAATATGATGTTTAGAATGGCTCATGATAAAACATAATAGACATTCATTGTCTCTTATTTTTAACAGTATATGTTTAGAAAATTATCTGCTGCCCTGATACACTAAATATATATATATATATATATATATATATATATATATTAATTCAGATACTTTAATCCAATGGAAAAAAGCAGGAAGGTAAATTCCAAAAACCCGATCCTAATTAATATTAAAAATTTTATTTTAATATTAAAAAATGATACAGGTAGAGAGCTCCATGTAATAACATATTACAGAGCAAATATAAATTAAAAAAGGATTAATTCAATGATGTTGAATGACCATTTCGATATGAAGATCCCCACGGGGGATAACACATCACCTCAGCAACAGAAAAATCCTTTCAGAAACTGGAGAAAAATCAGTTTAATTTTCCTTTTTCAATAGATTTGCAAAGAAAATAAAAAAGAAAAAGAAAGAAGAAAAAAAGAAAAAGATAAAACAAAATAAATCAAATAAACAAGAAAAGAAAAAGTAGACATCGTCTGGTTTCGCAAAAGAAGGAAAGAGAATTGTAACTAAAAATTAACAGATGGCCATGTTGAATTCAAAAATCTAACTTCCCAAAAACGTTGAAGTATTAGAAAAAGGCCTTAACTTAAAAAGGCATAATTATTTTTAAAGGGAATAAAAAGATATAGGATTTAAAATAAAATTTTTTTAAAAAAATTAGGTCATTTGAATTAACCTAATACAACCACAAGTACTCGTTTTCGAACCCTAACCAAAGATTCCAGACGGCACTATCACGTAGATTCTGGGAAATGAAGGAGGAAGGGCAGGACCCTATAATCAGCTGGAAATTAATAGGCTCAGCTTGTACCCCTAAAAATTTTCGTGATAGGTGTCGTCTATGTTTATTGGAGAAGATTCTGATTTTGAAGTATCCTCATCAGGACTTACTTTTGAATCTTAGGAAGGAATTCATTAATAAGTGCCGTCATAGGGCAGATTTTAAAATTTAATTTTTAATTTTAAGTTTTTTAATTTTTTTAATTTTTAACTTTTTAATTTTTAATTTTTCTTTTTATAATTTTTATGTATATGTGTATGTTTGTGTGTGGATGTGCATATTTGTATATATGTGTGTATATATGTATCTATGTGTGAAAAAAATTTTTTTAGCTATTTAAATGCTCTTTTTTATAATATTCATTAATTTTTTATATTTTTTTTATATATATGTGTGTGGGTGCATATGTATAATGTATATATATGTGTGTGTGTGTATGTATATGTGTGCATGTGAATTTTTTGTATATAGGTGTGTACACATATATGTGTGTATGCGCATGTATGTGTTTATACATATATAAGTGTGTGTATGTATATGTATGTATATATATATATATTCATAATCATAGAATTGTGTGTGTGTGTATATATGTATGTATGTATGTGTGTACTTCTATATGTATGTATAATTGTAAATGAAATTTTTTTTTTTTTTTACCTAGCGATGTCTTTATTTAGTTTAATTCAAATGACCTAATTTTTTTAAAAAAATTTTATTTTAAATCCTATATCTTTTTATTCCCTTTAAAAATAATTATGCCTTTTTAAGTTAAGGCCTTTTTCTAATACTTCAACGTTTTTGGGAAGTTAGATTTTTGAATATGTCCAGCATCTGTAATATATAAAAAAATTTTCTTTCTTTTTTTTTTCTTTTTCCCTCCCTTCCTTCCTTTATCTCTCTTATCTCCCACCTTTTTTCCGTGTTGCTTAACCTTACATCAATTCAACACGGCCGTCTGTTAATTTTTAGTTACAATTCTCTTTCCTTCTTTTGCGAAACCAGACGATGTCTACTTTTTCTTTTCTTGTTTATTTGATTTATTTTGTTTTATTTTTTTCTTTTTCTTTTTTATTTTCTTTTTTAATTTCTTTGCAAATCTATTTAAAAAGGAAAATTAGACTGATTTTTCTCCAGTTTCTGAAAGGATTTTTCTGTTGCTGAGGTGATGTGTTATCCCCCGTGGGGATCTTCATATCGAAATGGTCATTCAACATCATTGAATTAATTCTTTTTTAATTTATATATATATATATACACACACACACACACACTCATGCATATATACTTATATTCTTTTCTTTATAGTTAATAAAATTATTATAATATCTATTGACCCCCACCTTGTCTATTCACTTTAGTCTACACGCTATGAAAAGATTTTTTTTGTCCTTATTCAGCATCTGAGATCTAGTTTATGACTTCAGTATGCAAAGTCAAGTGTGTTTGATCTCAGCAACATCAGTAGAGTTTGGAGGGGGTTGTGGTATTTTGGGTAATATTATTAATTTTGGTCAAGGTAGCTTCATTATTCTTTTTGGGCAGAACTGGGTAGTTATTTCCATAGGGAATCTCAGGAGATATCCAATCAACAAGGGTCTCAACCAGGCATAAATGTTTATCAGCTACCATTGTTTCTTCATTATTTTTGTAGTGAATGTAGGCTTAGTGTGGATTTTCTTTGATAAGTTCCACTGCTTCAGTCAAGGGGTCAGTCTTGTTCACGCAAACATGTTGTTTTAGGAGAACAGGTCCATGGTTGCATATCCAAGAGTAATCTTCACTGGGTGGCCTTGTGCTAAAACTAAGCTCTACTTAATAAATTACATCACTTAACCATAATTTTAACTAAAGAGAGGAGCATTTTGCATGAAGATTGGTGTTTATCTTGTTGACATGCAAGATAAATTTTGTATGTATACAAGAATGTCATTTCAACTCGGTCATGCTTTTAAAAAATAAATATACTTTTAGTACCAATTTTCGTTGTCGAGGGTGGGGGAGATAATATAAGAATAATTATCACAGCTAACAATTTGGAATGAATTAATGTTCTTCAGCTTGCATTCTTTTTTATTTGTTTCTCTCTTCCAGAATACCGCACCGTCTCCCAAGTTACATCGAAGATCCAGGCTACAATCACAAAATAGTTTGGATAAAGCACCAGAACCAAGTTAAAATAAATTCCAATTTTTGTTTTATCCTTTTGTATAAAAATTTTCTTTGCAATTAATAATAAAAACTGATACATTTACATTGTCTTGTTTTTCTTCAGCTTGAACTATACCCTGCATTAGTAACACTGCATTTTTACACTTTGAGTTCACATTGTATTTACCTTCACCTTTCAAGCAAGTTTAAACATGTTTATTAAAAAGAAAGGACAAAAGCATAATTAAAAGTTAAATCCTATAAAGCTAGTCATATGTTCCAGTTTTAAACATGCTTTCATTATAAGTATAATGAATAATTAGGGCTTGTTATGCATGACTTGCATTATTTTAATTCTATGAGTTCTTAGCTAAACCATTTTTTTTCATTTCCTTAAAAAAAACTTGTTGGTCAAGACAAGAAATTTTCACTACAACACATCACTCAATAAATCCCAGGCCTAACTATGGAAACTTCAACTTTATTCATCAACATAGTCTCCTTCTAGGGTAATACACTGATTCCAATGCTTTTCTAACAATTCAATGCCTTTTTTGTAAACCGATTTGTCTTTGGCCTCAAAATACACCTCAGTTTCCAATATCACTTCTTCATTGGAGCCAAATCTTTTTCTCTGGACCATTCTTTTGAGGTCTGCAAACAGCTAGTAGTCGCTGGGGGCCAGATATGGAGAATAGAGTGGATGTGGAAGCAATTCGAAGTGCAATTCATGTTGTTTTGCCATTGTTTCAATCATCCTTGTGTTTTCTTGGTGAAAGATCATTTTTTCTTCTTCATTTGTGGCCATTTTGTTGGCAATTTCTTTCTTCAAATGTACCAATAATGCGATATAATATTCGCTATTGATGGTTCTTCCTTTCTCAAGGTAATCGATGAACAAAATACCTTGCACATCCCAAAATATGGAGATCAAAACTTTGCCCGCTGATGTTTGCATCTTTGGTCACTTTAGACAACTTTCACCTGCTGCTGTCCATTCAGCATTTAACTCTGGCAGGAAGTGGTGGATCCATCTTTTATCCATTGTCACATATGAAAAAAAAACTTCTTGTTGTGTTGAAATAGTTGCAAACAACACTCTGAATTGTTGACTTGTTGTTTTTGAGCAACTGTGGCGTCCACTTTGAACAAATGTTCATGCATAATGGTGATTACACTGCCTTCTGATATGTTCAACTCCTCTGCTATCTCACGCAACTTCAATTTTGGTGTTTTCCAGGACAACTGACGATTTTGGGCAACTTGAGTGTTCAGCATCATTTGTGTCTGTATGACTGCATTTAAAGTCAGCATACCACCTCTTAACCATTGTTTCCAACGAAGCAGAGTCTAAATAATACTTATAAGCCATTACAGTGTTTTTCTCATCAGAAAGCAATGCTTTATCAACATGCAAAATTCAAATTTTTCCATTGCTTTGAAAATTTGCAACTGTAGCTTCACTTAAATAACTGTAACTTGTATAATCTGATTGGGCCCAAATTTTTTCATGTGCCATTTGAAGGTTAGTACTTCATAAAAATCGTATGGATTTTTTATTAGTGGTGCCATCTATATTCCAGGCCTGGGACTTATTGAGTGATGTGTTATATCTTGAATGTTTTATATACTCAGATACTAACATCTCAACTAACCCAATTTTTGGTTTTTAAATGAATTCAGGCTTTTTCAGATAAAATAAGACATTAGAAAACTGAGAATTAGTTTTTTAAAAATTGAAAAATTTGCATTTAAAAAGAAAGAAAGAGATAAACATGTAAATATCTATACTTTTTATTACATTATTTTTTTAAAAAAATACAGAAAACAATGAATTTTTTTGTTGTATCATGTAAAAGTAATGTCTATTTTAAGCTGCAGAAAACATATCTATAGATCTTAAATTTTAATTTAGTATTAAAAAATACATGTAAAATTATTTCATTTACACAAAGAAATCAACCACTAAAGATAGTGATATAAATTAGATATTTTGCTATAATCTTAAAACATAAATACAATCACATTTTATAGAACAGGTAGACAAAATCATTTTTTGCTGTTCTATATAAACTCATTAATTGTAGATGACAAGAATTCCATTATCCAATCACTTCCCAGATAAGAAATTATAATTTTCTCTACCCACCTTCAAAATTGATTGTTATTGAAGAACTTTGCAAATACCATTATGAAAATGATCAGTTGAGCTTATATTTATCATGTGACAGAAAAGAATCTACTTGTCACAATTGATTTATCAAATACTTCACAAGAGAAGCAAAAGGTTTCATAATTTACTTCATGTATCAAAATAGAGAAAACCAATTGTGGTAATGTTTTATAAATTTTTTTAATCCAAAGTGTTGAAATATTTTTAAAATCTAAAATCTCTACTATAAAGTGGATTTTTCTTTTTTTTTTTTTTACTTTCCCTCTAAACCATTTTAATGTCTTTATTAACCCTCAAAACATCTTCATATTACAATGTTTACATATCAAATAGAAGTTCAAATTATTAACAATGATTGTCTTTGTAATTAAAGATTATAAGGAAAACACTTTAAAATGGTTTTAGTGGAATGTAATATGAAATTGACATAATTCTTTTTGTTGCCTTCATTACTTTTTACATAATCAGTATATCTTCTACACTGTTAAGCTACAGCATTTCATACAAGGTTAAAATTTTTCTCTTGTATATAAGAAATTATTAGCAATTTCATAAGTATCTTATAAGGGTTTTCTTACCAACTGTCAATGTTAGTTTTTTTTTTTAAGTTTCTTATATAAAAACAAACTAAACAGAATTTTAGAATTGACAAAAGATTGAAATAATGTTTGCACAAAAGGAGGTTACTTGATATTTGTGATATATTTGTTTAAGCAACAGACAAGATAAAAGATGATTTATTGACTAAATCAAGATCATTGTATCTGCTTGTGTATACAATTAATTTTCTAACTTTTTAGTGGTAATAAGCCAACTCACATTCTATGAAAAAGAATTTTAAAAAAATAGGGAAGTGATTGATAAAAACTTTGAGATTAAATGCTTTTCTAATACAATGGGAGGAGAAAACTTATAAAAGTTTAACTCGCAGATACAAATGGGTCTCTCTATTTGGTTATTTTTTTTTTTATTTAAAAATGTAAATACATTTCTTACTCGATCAAGATGCATTTTGAAATCAGTTTTCTTTCCATTTCATTTCATTTTTCTTTTGTTAATGTGCTAGCAGTAACAAAATAAAATGTGAAAATTGCTGAATTTAATCAATTGGATTAAAAGTATTTGAAAACTATTTTCAGACCAAATTTATGATCTCATTGAAGATCACTATCACTTTTGCAACAAATGGATATGTGCTTGAAAAAAATGTTTTCTCTGTTAAAAAAAATAATGCCAAATTCTTTTGAATATACATCTAGATATAGATTCATGTTAATATTTACAAACAGAATATTATATAAAATGCATCTTAAATATTCTGTGTTTAAAACGATAAGGTATTTTCAGGACTATCTTTTTAAAAAAATGCAGCAAGTTAGATATTGACTTTCTCAAAAGCAAGTCCTAAACTTCATGCTGTGAAGGCACAAAAGGATAAATAATCCGGTAATTATCTACTTAATTTTTTATCTCAGCTTCAAATTTAGTAAAAATATGCAATAATTTTAATAATTATATATATATATATCACTTTAAAAATCACAAATGGAAACATCTCTCAAGGGATTCCTTTTGCCAACAACACATCAGGAGAGACATTTTTTAACAATCATCCCCCCTCTTTTACCTATTATTTTTTATTATTATTTTTTATTTTTGTACATATTATTATTATTTTTTATTTTTGTACATATTTTTATCTAATATTTAATCATTTCCCCTCAATTTTATCCCCCTTGCTAATTGTTTACATGCCTCTGTTTCACCCCCCCCCACTACCCTTTTGCTCACATGAATATTTTTTCGTTCTTTGATCACTATCAACGGTTCTCTGATTGTATCCATAACACTTATAGTTCCTCAATTTGTGAGCATCTTATAAATAATAGAAATTGTCCCATGGAGTTTAATGTGGATTAGTTTTCTGTATTGTCCAATTCACATTCACTTTTCCATTTAAAAGTGCTGAAGACTGTTTACATCAGGTTTTGCAAACTCTCACTATTTACATGGCGAGGGTTTGCAAACCCTCACCGTGTAAACAGCAAGAGTTTTTACTGGGCCTTGCTGTGATCAGTCTCTAGTAGTTCATTCTTCTTTCCCCATCATTCATTTCTCACACCTATTACATTTTACAGTAAGTTCTTCCAATTACAAACTTTGATGAGTGGGAGTAAAATTGTTTTGTTTTTTGTGTTTTTTCATTTTTGCACAGACTATAATTACTAAAATAACTAATAAATTTACATATTGAACTTCTTTAAAAATAAAGAGAGATTCACATCTTGTTCCTACTATTGTAAAATATTTGAAAGCACAGAGAACTACAACAATGATAACATCTGTTTAATTATTAATATTGATAGAACATTGAAAATATATCCTATAAAAAGTATTTAGTTAGAATTTAAAAGCCTACAGGATCTCCACCTCGTCTAAAATCAACATTGGCATATATAAAGTTGTCTTTGCGGTGTATACAATGGACTTTTGCTTGAAAGCCATATTCAGTTAAATTGTGTCCCATCAACTTCAGTTTGTCAACCACATTCTGGGAAAAAATAAAAAAAGAAAGAAATTCTCAATAAGAAAAAGAATCCATACAAATTTCAATATATAGAAATTAATATTACCTCTCAAAAAGGTTTTATGATGAACATTTAAAGTGTAATGAATTTGTCTCATTGTGATTTCAAAATAGTCATACCAAATCTTCATACCAAATTTATAAACCTTTGTTGCCTAAGAAAATGTGAAATACATGAAGCCAAATAGCTGTACCTGAGGAAAGGGGGGTTCGATTAAAGTTTTTGGAGGAAACAATTGGTCATGAATTCGCAAAGCATCAACTGCTTGTTTGGCATTATTACCTAGCCATAATAAATTCACTGCAACCTACAAAAGAAAATAATTCTATTAAGACCATTTATAAAGAAATCAGCATTATACAAATACATAAATCCTTACAGCTGCAGCAAACTTGAATAACAAAGAACACTACAACTATCAATGAAATTACAACAATGTATACAATTACAACATGCTAGATAAATTGAATATAGTTTTCTTATTAATTAGATTACCTTCAGTTCTAACCATTACTGTTTATATAAGACTGTGAACTTTACTTTCTAACTTCCAACCAAATAGCATTTGTTGCCAAAAGGTTTTATTTATTTATTTATTTTAGTTTGATTTGACTGCTGTTTATAAAACACCAGCCACTTCAGACTTAAATGAAATAATTTTGAACCCAACTGACTGTGTGTGTTTTAATGATGGCCACATATATGATAACATTGAAAGGCTTATTTACTTAAACAAATCTAAGACAACAAAGTCTATATATTCTATAAAAGACCTGAACTTAGAAAAATTTTCAATTAATTTCAAGCAAACTTGTCAAATGCATTTTTTGGGGATGAAAGAAAATTCAGGAAACATGCGAATCAAAGTTTACTTTAGAAGTAAAACATTATTTTTTGTACTAACTTTTATATATATATATATATATATATATATATATATACTGTTGTTCACAAGAGCCACTCAAGGTGAAGTAAGCAGTGCATATTATGTATATGTAGAATAGATAACCCTAAATTTATGATGATTGGGAAGCATCCTCTCAGAAGTTAGTCCCATAAAATAAAAGTTCCTGGAAACAAACTGTCTGAGTGAAATTTCATCCTTACCAATGGAATACAAAGGGAATGAGGAAGAATTGATGCTGTGTCTGCAGCATGATGCGTCCTAGCTGAGAAGGTTTTAACTGCTTGTACTAAAGAATTATCTTTAAAAATATCTTTTATGCTATGCTTTAAATATGAATTCCATGTCATGACAAGATGTCAAATTTTAGAGTTTCTCTTAAAGGTTTTTATATATAGATCAAGATTTGGATTGGCTACTATTTTGGAATATAATTCTCAACATAATATCCCTTTGTTTTAAATCTTATAGAAAGTATGTATAAGAGCAAAACTCACATATGCCACAGCAGTGGTAATTTTAGTGCCTCCAGAGCCACCCAAAACTGCCAAAACTTCCCCTTTCTGGTTGACTATAATAATAGGAGACATTGAAGACATTGGTCGTTTTCCAGGTTTAATAAAATTCGCTTCTGATGGAGGAAGCCCAAAATAATTAACTGCATCAGGTGAGGAGAAGTCATCCATTTCATTGTTGAAGCAAATATCAGTTTTGCTACCACAGATTTTGGAACCAAATCTGAAAAAAAGAAAAAAGTTTGCTGTTATGCAATTCTGAAGTTTTTAAATCAAATGAAATATTCACTTTGTGGATGAATTCATGATAATAATGCAATTATAAACAAAGAGTCAATTTAATGATTTTTAAAAATTTTATTTCTTTGTGAGTTATGAGCAAGACTTTTAAAATAATCTCTTTTTGCTAACTATTTCTGATATTTGACAATGTAGCCATTGCCTGAAATATGCCTGAAGACATTTTATCATGTGAAATATAATGGAAATTGAGCATCTTCAATTTTCAAAGCATATACTTTGTTACTTCTGTATAATTTGATGTCTCATTTTAACAAATGTAATCCCTCCCCAGTAAAAAAAAAAAAGAAGCAAAGTCAAATAATTTAAAGACATATTTTTTCTATAGAGCTAGACAAGAAACCTGCTCTTCTTTGAATTTAAACTTAATGTTGGCATTGGGATCTAACTTAAGTGTTTGTGTTCAGATTTGTAAAGACAGATTTATTAATAACTATAAAACTTCAACAGTTTCCCAAATCCTCCCATTTCTCATCTCTCTTGCCCTGTTTCTTGCTTGTGACCATATCTAGCTGCCTTCTAATGCTAATGTCATTGAAAGTAAGATGACACATTAATATTAAAAAATATTTGATTTTTACAAGTTCACTTTGTTTTTTTAAACTTACTCTAAAATTGAATAAAATGTACACATTGTCTTTAAGATTCATAATCATATTGGCTTATTATTAATTGCTTCAACAACTGCTCTAAGAACAGGCACTACAATCATGACAATTGTTTATATTATCAATTTTATTCTAGTTTCCAACGAGATGGTAGTAATGATTTAAGACATTTAAAGTTTACGCTAGAATTTTCCCCAATTATTTTTCTTCTTTTGAATGAATATTTGAAAATGTTTAACACAGGTTAAATATTGCTGAATATGTTTTACATTAGAAATTATTGTCCATTGCTCACTTTTCCACACTCAAATATACATTGCAACAAATAAATACACACTATTAGATACATAAACTAAAAATGATTATCAAATGATTATAATATCAATAATTTTTCTTTGGAAAAATATATAATCAATATTTCTTCATGTACCACTTTAGCTATTCTCAAATGTTATTGACATTTTTGCTACATTAAATATATGAATTCCTTTTTGTTATTATTCTCTACTATGCAACAGATATTTTGAAACAGCTGTAGTTTGTTTGTAGTCCACAAAGTACAATTGAAAATAACATTCTTTTCTAAATGGTATAATTTTTTAATCTTGTAAAAAAACAGTTTATATTACTTGCAAAATTTTCAGATTTGAAAATTTTCATTAAGGCATTTTAATATTCAAATGTTATTGGACTAAAGAACTGGATTTAAACTTCTTTTGCTATCAGTTAAATTTGACTTACGCATGATTCAATGTTGAAGTAATTGAAACTGCTGAGCCATCTGGTCCAAGGACATTCAAGTGAGCAGTGCCATGGTCTTCTGCATTGGCAAAGTGTGGATGATAATAATTAATGCCATAGGTTTTCTTATCATTGATTTTTTGTTTAATACTTTTAGCATAACTGAGGGACATCAATTTTGTTACAGTCTGTAAAAGATATATTTAGACCATCATGTACTTCTTGTTTGCTTTACATATGTGACAACATAATTATTTTTTAAGCATTTATTTTTCTAAAGTTTCAATATTCAATCAATAATCATGGAAAACTGATACCATGTGATAATTATCATGGTTAAGATATGATAATTTTGCACAATTGCCAATTCCCGGCTAACCTTTATAAAGTTAACAGGTAATTAACAGGTAGTAATGTTCCACTTTAATTTTTGTATATACTTCTGTCATGAACTCATAATTGGAACAAAATCTATTATGAGTAAGTTTATATATGAGGTTCATTATAGGAAAATTTGTAGATATTTTGAATATTTAAAAAAACCTGTACTGATAGCAAACCAACTTCATATGAATAGGAAATGAATTCAGCAGATATAAAAAAATAGGAAGCAGGTGCAAGACAATTCAAACTATACAGCAAGGCAATTCTGAGAGAACTAGAAGCCCTGTCAAGATTCGTCATTGGTGGCCACATTCTGAACAATATAAGATATACAGATGATACAGAAAACATGGAAAGCAAACTACAAGATCCCCCACCACAGAATGTTGCTAAAGAAAGTGAAAAAAAAAAACTATAATAAAACTACAAGAAAAATGAATGCATGGTCATCAGTATAAAGAGAAGCCCAAAATGCCAACTACAGGTTGGGGATACTAAAATCAAGCAGGTACAAAAATTTAAGTACCTGGGAAGGGTTCTAACAGAGGACAGAAAGTGTGACAGTGAGATTTGAAGGCATTGGGATAGCCCAGGATGCATTCCAAAAGCAAAGCAGAGTATTAAGAGACAGGAAAATTTTATTGGAAACAAAGAAAAGAGTACTGGATTCTTATGTGATGTCTGTGCTACAATATGGCAGTGAATGCTGGACAATATCATCAAGTAGCTACAGAAGGATGCTGAGGAAACCATGAACTGAACATGTGAGCAAAGACAAGGTTTTAGAGGGGATGTAAACAAAAAGTAGACTTATCCTTAACATCAGAAAAAAACATCTGAAGTTTCTGGGACATGTAATGAAGAAAAAGGGCTTGGAGAATCTGATACTCATAGGGCAGATAGAGAGAAAGAGAGACATGTGAAAACAATGTATGACATACTTGCTGGGCTTGAGCAAATGGATGGCAGAGCAGTGCTTGGGAGGGGTAACAAGAAAAAGGTTGTTAAACGCTACAAGGGACAGAGAGATATGGAAGGCTTAATCACCTACGTTCTGAAGGAATATGGTGCATAAAAGAAGAAAGAAGTAGTCAAATGAAGGGGACCTTACTGTGTATGCATGCATGTGTGTGTGAATGATTGAAACAGAGAGAGAGATTGTGAACAGGCATTTTCCAATGGGGTTATTCAGTTGGCAGTGAGACACCATTAAGTGAAATTGTTGACTGTTTTACTATTGCATGCATAATGGTCAAATGAGTAAATCAGCAAAGGATCATGTAGAAATTTTGACAAAAAAATCACTTCTGGCTATTACCCTTAAAAAGGAGGACTTTTCAAACAGTGGGTAACATTAGGAATTGACAAGACAGTTGATGGCAATCCAGAAAAAGATTTTGCATTTGAAGGTATGCTGGGATAAGTGTGAGGTCACAAGTATTTTGAAAGAGACTAAAATGTTATTGCACAAGGTTGACTATTTTTCATTAATATTAAATGGTAGGATCATTTGTAGACAGGGTTTGTAAGGTAGAGATAATTCCACTTCTGCTTTTTCCCCAAGACAAACACATTGACACATCACACATCAAAACTATGATCAAGAACCTTTTAATAAAATCAATAATATTAGCAGTTTAGCAGCTTTTTTATGTTGTTATTAATTTGTATTTAAAGGTGTTTTAAGATTGTTTCTTCTTTACTTACAACTTAATTCAATAGTTTTGATGTAAAAGCAAAATACTAGAAACCAAAACCCTAGACAAAATATATATATATAAAAGGCAATCTGTGAGTCTGTGTGTGACTGTTCCCTATGCATACCTACATTTTTTATGCTATGCCATTCAAACTTTCTAGGGACACATATCTACAGGGAAGCCAGGTCGACACATACTTTTTGAGTTTAAGTTCAACAATTTTTCCTTTCACACTTTTTGGCCAATGGACATGATTGTTTACATTTGCTCCGTAAAACATCTAAGATCAAAGATGGTTGCTGAATTACATCACAGAAATCAAATCACATGTGTCAGACGCGACTAAAATATTTTTTATTAAAAAAAAAATGAGCCTTTATATTTAATTTTTATTCCGACGTTTTAAAAATTCATTTAGTCAACAAAAAAATGTGAATATTTTTCCTCGTAATTTTGAAACAAAAGAAATATTTAAAAAAAAAAATGTTTTTTCAAACAAAAACAAAATATGTAAAATAAAAAGTGGCATCTTCTCCTACTACTAAAATGTTCTGAGTTGCATGGGCAACGCCAGGCTATGATGCTAGTCTTTAATAAATGCATTCAATTTTAAACTATTTTTGCCATTATTTCCAATGTTTCAATTTTTTAACAAATAAAACATTGTTTCTTTTTACAATGCAACATAAAATAATTTTAATATTTAAACTTACAATAAACTTTCATAAAAAAACATAATAAAAACATAATTATTTTACTCACTTCCTTTACATTCCAGAAATTTTCATCACCAAGGTTTGATCTTTCAGCAAAAGCAAATTTAAAAGTTTCCACAATTCTGTGTATCGTAAGGGGAAGATTATCCACATCAGTTAAATCATTTGGTTTTAAATCATAATCTGAAGACAAAAATGAGTTAGTTATATGATATAAACAAATCTCTCTCCTTGCTGTTTTCAGAATATAAAACATAACTATGACTCTACATATATACATATACACAAACACCTTATATATTCAGTTAAAGTAAAATAACATTCATCCTTGATAATGGCTAAAAGTATATCTGAAAGCACTTAGAGAAATAAAACTTTTGGAAAATTTTTACATAATTTATGTTCTGAAAAGAAAAAAATTGTAAGATCACATGAAAAATTATTAAAATAACTTAACCATAAAACTTTGTCATTTTTAATGAAACTTGCATAAAAGAAAAAGGATTTGTTAAAATTTGTCCAATTTATTTTTATTATAATACTTTGTTGGTTTCTAACATAAAATTCTCTTTGGATTGATATCCTCCATAGAATTATCCCTGCCAATTATCAAGAATTCTACTTACTGATATATATATATACATATACGAAGAACATGGTCAAAGCAATAAAAACTGAGAGGCTTTTTAGATCAAGTGTTGATACCTGTGCTCACACTGTTTAAACATGTAAATGCACTATCTCTGATATTGAACACTTTTCACCTAAACAGTAACTTTTAAACAATATATACATACAACTTTGCATTCACATATGAGCAAATACCCTTGGGAAAGGTATAAATCTGTCTCTTGTCCTTCCAGCTTATGTGTTAAATAGCAGGACAGATTGGGTTCTATAGCTTTGGTTGGCAACCAGTCTACCACAAAATGTAATGGCAACCTACTGTGGGAAAATCTTCTGCCCAGTCAGTCATGTCTCTTTTGAGATGTGATCATGCAAGCATGTATCACATAGGGAACTTAACTGACTAACTGATATACATACTGATATACATACTGATATGTGTGTGTGTGTGTGTGTGTGTGTGTGTGTAATACAGAAGGAGAAAGAAATACAAATCTAGACGTATGCATGAAACAATGAAAAGTTCTCAGCTTAGCCATGAAATTCTTAACCAAAAAGAATTTTCATTCATCTTTTATTTTTTCATCCTCTGTACCTTGTTTTATTCTCTCACAGTAACCCCCTGCACACCAGTAGTGGTCCTGATTTACTTGGGGTGAAATGATTATAAAAATAAATTTGATAACCATTTGAATAGATTTTCAAAAGTGGGTTGGGCTGAGGACTTTTCATCATTCTTCATTACATATATATGATAAAGAAATAGATAAGATAAATATATGATAAAGATGATTGATAAACATTTTTAATTTGTTCTTTATCTTATAATTCTGACAGATTCTGATCCATATTTGATTTGATCTCTTATATATATGTGTGTGTGTGTGTGTGTGTGAGGGAGAGAGATTGAATATAACCTAACGTCAAGAAAACAGACAGGCATCAAATCAGAAATTTTCTAAGATTCAATTTTCAGTAAAGAAAAATTAACTTAATCCAGTTAAGTATATGGATCACATTCTATTTTAAGACTATCACAGAATAATGAAACTGGTGATCAGTTTAACACATATATAGAGTGCAAACTTAATTTTAAGAAGAGATTGAAATATATTACCAGAAATAAAAAGTATAATTTGACTAAATGAATAATTATATAATATATTTTATATATGTTTCTAAATAACCAATCGATTTATATTTAATCTGACATCTTTATTACTTTAAACATTATTTGGATACTCATATTTAAATAGATGTGCCATCTTTTTATTTTAAACAGCATGTCTATTTGAGCAATAAAAATGCATTAAAAAGAAACACCTGTGCAACAAAAATAAAAATAGATAAAAAGATAAAGAAAGCCAACCCACTGCAAACAAGCCCAATCCCACAAAGCATACAGTCACACTACTGAACTCCTTATATAAAAACTTGACTCAATAGCAAGAAACCCAGCCCTGATGAATGAAGGCACCATAATGGTGACCTCATGAAACTTCAAAGTTGGCACAAATCTGTTCAGTTAAATTGACAAATTCTTTCCACTTAAAAACTATATATATATATATATATATATTGAACATGTTCAATTTGGTTAGAAATCATGCCTCCTATGTACTGGACATGCAAGTTTGATAGTGAGTTTCATTTTTATTGACTTTTCTTTAAATATGATTGAGATAGATAATATATAATTATTAGAGTGCTCAGACTTGATTTATGCTAAATTCAAATTGTTACAAAATGTGTGTGATCTTTCATATGTTGCATAAATGAAGGAAAAAAAGCAGTATTCTTTTTTTTACTCACTGTCTAAGACATTCAGGATAAACTGTACTAAGGTTCCACTGGAAGGAGGAGGAGCAGCATAAAGAATGTTGCCATTTTTGAGTTCAACTTTAAGTCCTTCCTTCTCTACTACTTGGTACATTGCTAAATCTTCTAAAGAAATGATCGAGTCTGCAATATAAAAAAAAAAAATTAGACAATTTAGAAAATGTTCAATATAAAGTTAATAAACAGAAAACAAATTTTGTACCTTTTCATAATTCTAAGAAGAACATTCAGGAAATAACTTCACTTGTAAACTTAAGATAAGTTGTATAATATGCAAATGCCATTGATAAAAAAGTAACATTATTTACACTGTTCATCTTTATTGCAGTGATTATGATGCTTTGGTTATTGTACACTCTGGTCTTCTTCAGGTGCTAAGAATTTCAAACTGAACCCTTTATTTTGATCACTGGGAAATGTCATTCTCGTTCTGTGTGTGATGCCACTTCCGGATGCCATGTAGTTATCTCTCTTTAACTCAACTCTCTAAGTTATTTGTTCACCAGTGCTGTAGCTTGGTATTGAACTCTTTGGGTTAAGTCACTGGAACTAACAAATGCCTATATCTACTGGGCCTCAAGGACACATGGCCCAGTGGATATTGGTTGGTTACCTTGACTTTGCAGGTTATTTAAGGCCAGGAAATATTTTTATATTGTTAGAATTTGTTTAGATAATAATGGTTTGGTGATACAAGTTTTACTCATTAACCTATAGCTAGAGGGAGAAGAGGTGGATTCATATCTTTCTCAAGGGCATTTATGGAATTGGAACCCAGCTCTCCAATTAACAATTCTGAGCCTTTGTCCATTACCTCACCCACACATACAAACTTACAGCACCTGATATTCCCAAGCAGTCACCCATCTAGGTACTGACCAAGCTCAATATTGCTTAACTTTGGTATCATACAGAAACCATTGTTTCAATGTGATGTAGCCATAAGCACAAACCACTTTTCCCTCTGTATTGAGAGAGCAGTGCATCAAAAGAAGTGATCATTTAATAAAGGTTACTTAAATTATGTATGGCCCAATATAAAAAAATGCAAGTTGAATTACCTTCTTTTGACTACATTTGAATATGAAATTCTCAGAGCAAATGTTTTATTTTTATCTCAAATAACAATCACTGAAAATTTAATGTTATTTTATGCAGAAAAGTTTTTAGTATGTACAATGAAATAAAAACCTGTTTTTTCTCTTTTTATCATTTTTAAATATCTAGAGATCTAGTTTTCATTCTAAATAGAATTAAAAATAGCATACATTTTAAACAGGTTGTCTAAACATAAATAAATTTGAAAATACAAGTGCATCAACATTTGTTCAAAACTATAATAATTAAAGGAATAACCACATAGCAATAGTATTACTAAAAACAGAAACAAGATTTTTTTTATTAGCAATCATTTCATGATATATGAAGAAAATAATTACTGCTGTGAAATTGTTGTATACTTGACCAATTTTATAGATGTTTACAGATATGCATAGAAATTACAATTCAGTTCACAAATGTTAAATGTTTATGTAACAATAAATAATAGAACAGAATAAATAGCTGAGTATCAGTGAGTATACTTTGATTGTCAATTTAAGCAATATGCGCTGAAGGAAATGCATTTAAAAAATAAAGAGGCAATATGTAGAAGTCGAAAATGAGTAAAAATTACCCACCCTGGATCATGAACGACAGTTAAAGAATGTAAGAGATGCAAAACAACTGGAAAGAGGATTCTTTTTCTTGGCAGTTTTTGCCATTTATTCATTAGAGGAGGAGTAATAAAATATCTTAGCAACAATGAACTTGATTAACTTCTAAGTTACAATTAAATTTAACAGATTTCTAGAATGTTGAATGATACAATTTTGGCCTATTTAACTGTTCTACTATAAAACAATATTCCATTCCTTTATGTTTGTCAGGTTTTATATGAAAATTAAAAGTTTTACTCTGTTGCAATTGTTAATTCTTCAAAAGTATTTACAGTGTTGCGGGGCACTTCCCTGTGCCTTTTCTATAAATATCTTAATGGTAATTGTTTTGATGAACTTTCCTTTATGGTACCTAAACTTTAAATTTTATATAAAACTACTCTCAGCGTATATGTATAAGTTGTATCATGAAATGTAAAGGGATATCATGTTTATGTTTCGGTTCCATTCCTAAACTATTCCATATAGATGCTATATACAAATTAAATTGCCTGTATTCCAAAATCTGAAAATTTCAGAAAACCGAAGCACTTCCGGTCCCAAGAATTTCAGATAAAAGATTCTTAACGTGCATTAGGTTGACAGCAAGATCTCATCATTTTACAGTTGAAATGACTAGATGGAACTGGAAGTTCTATGCTAACAATTTCTTCTATTGCACTTTTTGTTTGTGGAACTCTCTTCCAGCTTCTTACTTCTCAAACAGCTTTGATTTTCAAAACTTTAAATTCAATGTCAACTGTTATCTTCTATCTCCTTAATACCTGTTCTTTTATTGTTTTCTTTCCTTAATAGAATAGTTCTCATTCCCTAACGGCCCTTGCATCTTAGAGGCATTATTTTCTTGTTTGGAGTGAAATAATTCCAAAAAATCTTAATGTACATAATATCAAGATAAATAAATAGCCTATGTTAATATTTACAAAATACCTTTTATCCTCTTTGGTGTATTTATTGTTTTAGTTTTGTGACTGACAAGCAGAACAAAAGATCTGGCACATGAAACATTCTATATTAAATTTGATCTGTGACTCAGTATTTTACAATTTCTCTATTTTCATGTAAACAAAAATCTGAATACATTCACACTCTTATATGAATTTAGGTTACATCAATTTTGTTTACTTTGATGCTTAGTTAGATCATCTTTACCATTGTGCAGGTCCATGTGGAAAGAAGCAATAGAGAATTTTGTGATATCACAAGACACTGATCATTTTGGCAATTTTACTATTCCAATGTCTTAACACTCATTTTAAAGGACCTTTGCCCATTTCTACAAAAGGAATCCAAAACCTGTTTACAATAATTGATCTGTTTCTAAGATTCCTATTTGTGTATACTTGCAGAGACACTACAGGTTAAACAGTTATTTAATGCTTTAGTCATTTTTTTTCCATCTTTGAAATGCCCAATATGATTTATAGTGACTGATCCTCTAGTTCTTATCTAAAGAAACTATTTAATATTTATACAAGGGCATTTAAAAGGTTGTGTGTTTTGTATGTATGTTAGGTGTGTGTGGGTTCACAAATGATGAACAAAGAAAAAGTATACAAAAACTTAAAATTATACTAGTTTATTTTCTTTTATAATGACTGTAGTGAAACAAAGTTCTCAATGTCTTTTGGGTATGTTCATTTTCATTTTGGTCCAGTAAGTAAGTACAATCATTGTATTAATGATTGAGCTCAAGTCAGCCTTGTACAGAGTTAGAACAACAAAAGAAAAGTTTATACTTACTTTACCATTGGAGAATTTAAGCATTGTTAGGAAATATTACCATTTTCTTTTTCTTTTTTTAGAAGTTAGGGTAAGTAAGGACAAGCGTCATTTTAATGGTCAAGCTAGAGTCAGTCTTGCACTGAGTTAGAACAACCAAAGCAAAAGCTTGACATATTTCATAGGTGGAAATTTTGGCAGAATCATATGAGTGCTATGCATTGGAAAGTGTAAAGAGAGTTTAGTCATCAGCAGACTAGGAAAACTAACATTCTCCAATGAGATCATAATTATGTAATCATGTTACATTTTGAGGAAAGGTTTTGTGCATAACAACAAATACCATCCTATGTGAAAAGTTGTTTAATTCTTCTCACAAACTTATTCCTTCTTGGATAAAATCTAGCCTAGTTCATTTAAAGAATCACAAATGATTAAGTAAAAATGACATTTCCTTGCCAGAGATAGAACCAAATAGAAAGGGGTGCTAAATTTTTCTGCATTGATATTACCAGATACTAACTGCAAAATAATGTGTTAATAGTGACAAGAAAGACATTACCAATTCTCATAATGCTGATACTAAAGAAAGACATTACCAATTCTCATAATGCTGATACTAAAGAAAGTAATGAAAGCAGTGAAGAAGTACTTGGAAAATTCTACAGGCTATGGAAAATGCCAGAATATTCAAAAGATTATGTTACATAAGGTGAAGTGCTACGTTACATTTTCTTTTTCTATTTTCAGGTAATCAAAAGCCTTAGGAAATAAGCACTCAATGTTTATTGGAGTCACTTGGAGTCAGCTAAGATCAATCAGTTCCTTTATTATTTGTTTTATAAATTATTTTATTATTTTTATTTACATATTTACATTGTATCTTTCTTTAGGATTAGTCACTCCCCATTGATTACCTCATAGTCAATGGGAATTTTTTTAAATAAAAGATATGCATATTTTAAATCAATTAAAAGTATTTTGAAAACAATTATAATATTTTAAAAAGTTATTGCTTATAACTACATAATTATATGTAGTCAATGAAATAGTAAGCAAACTAAATGTAATGTTTATACTCACCTGATCAATTACTAGTTGATTAATTTGACTTTTAAAATCAAATTATGAAATGAAATCAAATGGTTTTCAATAGAAGAAATATGTTCTCTTATGAAGAAAGCATGATTAATTTATAGTAACAAATGTAGAAAATTTAAGGTTATTCAATCCTGTTGTAGCCATAATTTATAGAACAATGGAATTACTTCATTCATTACTTGAGTTTACATTCTTTTTCTATTTCATCTAACTATTATATACCTTCCCATTCAAATTAGTACACTTATCTTGGTTGTTATATTCACATTATTTTGGTTAATGGCCTTCTTCAGGCATCTTTCATATTCAGTAATCTTCTTGGGATTTTGAACCAAATTCTTTATTCAATTCATGGGAGTAGAGTGTTCTTATTCCACTTTCCATGCTCAGGACAAATCTCATAACAGTAAAAGAATTCTCTCTAATCTATTCCTCTTTGTGTCATTTGTCTGTTTCTTCCACTGAACCAGTGTATATGAAATTACACAAATAATTTCCATGCGTATTAGAGTATTAGATATTAGAGTATTAGATATTAGGTTTAATGCTTCCAAATTAAACTGTTCAAGTAGCATATGGCCTAGTGGATTACAGCATTGGTTAAAACATATTTGTTTTCTCTGGGAATTGTAAATTCTATTCCTGGGTTGGGTAGTACAAAGAAAAAATAATGGTCATATAATTTGGTTCGGTGAAAGAAGTAGCCCAGCAACATGAAAGAGAAAGTAGATTGAAAAGTATTAGTTAATACGAGTTATCTCCCTATAACATGGAAATGAATTGAGATCAATCTACCACCATGGATTGAATAAGTTCAGTAAAATTTTTGAGTAGGCGATCAAGTATGACAGACACCTGAAGAAGGCCAAAAATGTTTTGAGAATAACAAACAAGATTAAGGAAAGGCATATAATAATTTCCTATTGAAAAAAATTGTAGCATAACCATAACTTTATCTTACTCTTTTATAATTGGGCAGTTACACAAATTTTATAATAATAAGTATGTTGAACGATCTTACCATTGCTAGCATTTTTCAGATCTTCTATAATAGAACTGGATAATGAACCATTATAAAATGCCAAGTATCCCTCATTGGCAATTCGAGTTAAGGTTTTAGCTAATAGAGGCCTTTTCAGTTTTTCTCCTTCATTGTAACAAGCTCCAGTGTCAGGATTCACATAGGTTCTCCTACAAAACAAACATTTGTTTTCAAACAAGTCATTGTATGGCAATACATTGGTTGCATATAACAAAATACCTTCTAGAAAACTTTCAGAATAAATGCTACCAATTTTATCTTAAATTCTGATAAGACTAACTAATAAATTTTGTAGCAAACACTATTGTAAAACTGATACAAAATTCTTCCAATTCTTTACATGAATTGAAAAATGCAACAATGGCTAATCACATAAAATTACCAATATTTACCAAATATGAAAAAAATTATTTGAAATTATTTTTGCAATGATATCTAACATTTCCTATTCTTTTAATCAGTATCAGTAAGAGCTGATTTTCTGGAGAAAAAAAATTAGATTTCCATGTAATCCATGCTGTCCAGTGTCTGAAAGATTGAGGTTCCAAAAGTTAGTTTAGTGCATAACCTGTTTTAATAGCTAAAATTCATGACACAAATATTGAAAATACATTTCTATGCAACATTTAGAAAAACAAGAAAAAACAATTTTAATATATTTAATTATATATTTATTGTACAGCCTTCCAGTCTTATTACCAATGCCTTAGTTACAACATAATGCAAAATAATTCTTTTAGCTTTAAAAACAGTTGTTTTATAAATACAGTTATTTAGCTTTATGAATGAGTTTCTTAATTGTTTTGTAAGCCTTACTGAACATCAGGAAGAGACAACTAAAGTTCCTGGGACATGCAATGAGGAAGGAGGGCTTGGAGAACTTGTTACTAATATGGCCAGGTAGAGGGAAAAAGAGACAAGGGAAAGCAGTGGATAACATATTTGAAGGACCTGATCAGGTGGATGACGGAACGAGGGTTGCATGGTGCAACAGGAGAAAGCATGCTAAGATAGGGATAGGGAGATGTGGAAGGCTATGATCGCCTACATCCTGAAAGGACATGGCACATAAAAGAAGAAAAAGAAACCTTAAAAGTGAGTAATTTTACTACATCTACAATTGTTTTTCTTTTCAATTCTCTTCTTTATCAATAGTGATATATATTTTAAAGTTACATCTTTATTATTAATATTATTTGTCAGTTTTTATGTTAGGCTTCAGAATAATTTTAAAAAAATATAAGCTTTCTTTGTGCATATTTTTTACAAAGAATGAGAAAGTATTGAAACTGTGTCTCATTATATGCTTACTTAAAAACAAATGAGATGCTTCTAATCTGCAATTTGAATAACTTAATAGAATAAAAATTGTCAAACTTTGTAAAATATTTACAAAGAATTTTTAAAAATATATACAGCATTCAGGTTATATAGTCTAAAACACAAAAATAATTACTTTTGTCACACAAATTATATTGTTATTGAAGAGAATAAGTTAATGAAACAAAACAGTTTTGTAAAGTTCTTTTCTATTTAACTTTCATCATATAATTTTAAGTCCATATAACATTTTTTAAATAAATATTCTATCATAAATTAGAGAATAAAAACTGTACATAGAAAGTTTAAAGAGAAATATTCAAGCTATACATATGATAATAAACTTATCAAATATATATAATTTTTTTAGGATGTTTACATCCTAAAAAAAAAAAATTAGTTGTTCTTACTTGAGATTTGGAGTGTTAAAAATAGTGGTATTCAAACGTTTGAGGGTCTGAGCCAATGAATAAGATACACTGACTCCATTTTTGGCAAGATTAATAGTTGGAGTAAATAAATCTTTCCATGGGAGCTTCCCAAATTTCTTATGAGTGCTCCAAATACCATAAACTTGACCAGGGACTGCTACAGACAGAGGGCCTGAAAAAGAACATATTCAAATGCATCACTAACAATTTTGATCAAATAATATCAGAATGCTTAAAATTCAATTATCTCTTATCAATTTGATATTCATTTCATTGAAATGAAATGAATATCTATTTAAACAAAATTAAAAACACTAATAAATTAGCAAATAGCATGATTTACCAGTGACAAGGCAGAGTAATGAAAGTTGAATGGGACAAAAAAACAAAAGCTCAAAGGGAAAATCTTAAAACAAGATGTGAAAGAAAAGCAACAGGATGGATGAGAAATATAAAAACAAATTAGATATAAAATGATATGGACATGGTTGCAAAAAAGAAGTCTGAGAAGAGAAAGAGAATTCTTGTTAACGGTAACCTTAAACAATTCTATAAAGACAAACAACACTGAGGCCAAATTAGGAGACAATAAAATAGTAAATTTAAACAATGTAGATACAATGATGAGACTACAAATTATATACTAAGAGAATGTTGGCTAAAGGAATAAAAACAAAGCAGGAATAATTGGGAAGGAATGGTTATCATCTAAAAATTATCAAAAAAGACAACGGAATTTTAGCATGAAATGTCAAAAAATTCACTGAGATTTTGAAATTTAAACAGATTACCCAAATCAGAAGACCAGATCTAGAAAACTTGTCAGTCAATGTCACATCAGATGCCAAAATAAAATTGAAATAGAAACGCTGCAAAAATATGAAAGAAATTATTAAAATAAAATTGCCGAAATTGCCAAACTGACTGTTTTAGCCATCATTACTGACAACCTTGCATGTTTGAAAGAAATAGAAATCCAAGAAAAAATTTAAATAATCCAATTTGATTGCATAATTAAAACCTGTTGATGTTATTAAAGGCACTTGTCATGTTCTCTTGTGAAAGTTATTTGTGTGAAATCTCAAGTGTGAATACTATCATCCATGTTTTCTTTCTGAAAAATTATCTATTTGATAAGCATCTAAATTAATATTTTCATGTGAAAACTGTCTTTTCACATGAAAGACTTTCTAAAATGGTTATTTTCATTTTGTTATTTTAGTCTTGTATTGTTTTTATATTGATTCAAGTGTGATAGCAGTAGCAGTCTTAGCAGCAGATAGGATAAAATATCAGCTTTTTTTGTGGTAAATTTTAAAATAATCAAAGTCTCAGAAAATTCATTCATCCTTAAGAGAAATTAATGAAATAAACTGAAACAAGTTGAAACCACTTGGCATTAATGGAAAACACTTATATTTTCAAAAATCTTAGGGGTTTTTGATATTTTACAGAAGTTTAAATATCAACAAATTGCTATAGTTTTTAACGTAAATTTTGAAAATTTCAAACTTTCATAAAAATGAATGCTAATTCATTAGGCTAGTGGGACAATCCCAAAAATCTAAAGTGTTGATTTGTGAATTGTGAGTTCAATTTCTGGGCTTGATAGTACAATGGAAAGAAGGCATGCAATAATTGATCAGAACTAGCAAGAACAAAGCAAGATATTCATAGACATAGACTGTAGATTAAAAAAGAGTTCAGTTCAAAATTCCTTAAAAATAGACAACTAAAGAAGGCTAGAGAGCACAGCAGTTGAAGCAGTGTGATAATAGAAATAAAGAGGAGGATATCAGTCCAAATGTAAGTAATAACTAATTTTAGAAATTCAGACAGAAATTTTTAAAGAAAATATAAAAGTATTGCAATATTTGTTTTTTTTAATTTTACGAAACTTGTGACCATTACTATAATTTTTAAGGTATGTAGCTGGTTGAGTTAAGCAATATGTGAGAGGTGGTAAAAAGCTTGACCAAGAAACAACACCCCTCAAATTCTAATGCTTGGTCAATTGGTTGGATTATGAGAGTGAGTCAAGCCAAGAACTTTTCAGCACCCCTCATATATATTGGCAAAATATGAAAAGTCTGCACTCTTAGATATAAAGTAAAAGTCTGTTTATTATGATAATTTTTTTCTGTGATATTTTACATGCAACAATTTTAATGGTAAGTGCTTTCTTATAATTAGCATCATTGAGTCTTGTATATCCCTGTGTGTAGCAATAGACATGACATAGGTCTCAGTGTCTAGTGTGACGCAATGGATTGTTGCCCAACCTGTCAGCTACTTGCTACTTAAATAGTGCTGGGCTGATTTACATGGAATAATACACCCTCCTAGGACCTGAGCAGTCATACACCCTTGTTCTTCCTGTCACTTTTTCTAATTACTTTTGTCTTATGCTGTTCTTCTGTTCATTCTTCTTGTTGGCTCTTCAATGGCGACATTGATCTTTCTTTGTCCTCCTCCTCATACTTATCTGTTTATTTCCCTTTCACTTAATTCCATATCCTGCTCAATCTCACTTCTGCAACTCTATCTCTCCTTGCTCCTGCACTTTCATTCTCTGCCCTGCCTCACTATTGCACTTTCCTTTCTCTTCACATTCTTGATCTTTCATCTCCATATCCTCTAACACATTCCTACTTCTAAACTGGTCAGTATGCACCAAAATATACTGCTCTTTCTTTTCAATTATGGCTGTATTGTTTCCTTTCTGTAATAGGAAATTAGCCTTCTATGGATTCTCTACTTTGTTTTTTTTATACCATACCTTCTTCCTCATAGCAAAAGACACTATTATGGGGGATCTGATCTGCCTTCCCATTAGCACTGATGGGCTCAATTTCCTTCCTGCATCTGGGAGAGACCTATAGCTAAGAAGCATTTTTGTTAAGAATCCCATAATACCCCCATTAATAGGTGAAAATGCCTTCAAAGTAATTTTCACAGTTTGCACCATTCTCTCTGCTAACCTGTTAGATTGTGGATGGTATGGCAGTGTCTTGTATGGGATGCATTCAATCTGTCTTAACCAGACACACAAACTCTCATTCCAAAACTCAGGGGCATTGTCTGTGACTACCGCTTAAGGTACTCCATTTCTTGAAATTTCTTTGGCCACAAACAATTTTTTTTCTGTCTCATTACACTTTGGACACCTCATAATATACTCCTCAACCTCTTTTGAATACTTTGACCATTATGCTTGCAGTTTTAACCTTCTCTATGTTGCCGTTTGTATTTTGTAGCATGTTCCTTTAACACTTTATAAAATTTAGAGTATAGTAAAAGTCATGGAGTTCTGAATGAACACTAAACTGGGCAAGTTTGCAAATGTCTTACTTCTGAAAGCAAGCATTTGAAAATGTGCTCATTTCTTAAATATTTATAATTCATTTTCTTTATTAGTGTACTAAACTTGACACAGTCCCAAATTATTCTATTTTGCACCATGAGATGCAAAGCACTGATTCATGAAAAAAGGAAAATATCATCAACAGTTATGATATTATTTTAAACAGATATGTTTAACATCTGAACTTTGACTTACCTTTTGTGGAAGATTGATTGAAAAACATATTTTTGGTTGCCAAATGAGGTGCCGTTTCACGCGCATCAATAAAAATAGTTTTCTCTGTTTTTCTGAAACAATAATTTTTATAGTTTGTCAAACCAATTTCTGTAAGACAGTACCAAATATTTATAAGAGTTTTAAATTTTTGCATAAATGTTTGCATAAAATATCTGTAATGATCAGAAACACTTTTTTTACAAGGTAACCAAAAAAGTTCTTGCTGTTTTTTATTTATTATAAAAAAAAGAAGGTCTACAGCAAATCTGACAAAAAAGTAATCCTCATCACCATCCAGAATCTTTTGTAAATGTGTCCCCTGCTGTGCAATGCATTGCTTTCAAAAATCAGGTGTCTTGGATGTAAAGAAATCTGTGAGTGTCTGCCACAAGTCTGCCTCATTTGCGAAGGATTTCCCATGAAAGTGGTTGTCCATGGAATAGAAGAGGTGGTAATCTGTTGGCCAAGATTTGGAGAGTAAGGTGGATGCCACAGTATGTCCTAGCCAAGTTGCGGTATAGTATCTCTAGCCACTTGCAATTAACCATTGTTCGCTCATTCTGTTTCCATAACTCTTTGTACACATTCTAACTGCTATGAATTATATACCCCTTCGTGATGGTTTGGCCCATTGGTAGCAGATCATAGTGCATCACTTGTTGATTAGTCCACTAGATACAAAGTGTGATCTTGTGTGGGTTTAAAGGTGGTCTTGTGATGTGAGGTACCAATGTCTGGCATGCTTGGGGGTGTCATACAAGACCCACTTTTCAATACTGGTGGGCACTCAATCAAATTAGGTACATTGCCAAGAAATCAATGAGAAACAGGCTGTCATTCATTATTATGCTTGTTAACTTCAGACAAGACAGTGTGTAGAGGTACCCACTTGTTTAACTTGTAGGCCTTCTCTACGTGGTGCAGGTGAAGATTGACTAGTTCATTAGAAATCTGAAGAATTCAGCAAGCTTACCACAAGTTTGGTTGTTGTCCTCTTCTATGGCTAGCTTCAGGGCCTCATCATTTGAGACCTGTGGCTGTCCACTGTGGGGTTCATCACAAAGAGACAGATCTGCTGACCAAAACTTCACTGGATCTAACCAACACTTTTATCTACTGGGCCATGTGACCTTGACCCAAAGAGTTGTGAGTTCAATATCTAGTTACAGCAATGGTGAACAAATAACTTACAGAGTTGAGTTAAAGGGAGATAACTAAGACATCTGGAAGAAGCATGATTCATGGAATAAGAACAATATAATCTAGTGATTGAAATAAATGGTTCGGTCCGAAATTCCAATCAGCTGAAGAAGGTTGGAGTGTACAATGACTGAAATATTGTGAATATGGCAATAAAGATGAAGACAACAGTCTGAACAATGTAAATACTACCTCATCTCAGAAGTATAGACAAATAATGATGAAAATGTTAGTCAGAATCAATTTTTGCGTAGTAATGCTTTTGACCATTTAAACTGAAATTGACTTACATATCATAAACCATAATAAAGGATCCACCCCCAATGCCAGAACTCATTGGCATTCCAATGTCCAGACAAATAAGTGTAGCCAAGGCAGCATCAACTGTGGAAGCATTTTTATTCTCTAAAAAGGTCCTGAGAAAAAAATAAATGAAAAGAACATTTACTACACAGAGCAATTTATCACAAGCAAACAAAATTAAATAAATGTATCCCATAAAAATGTTTGTTCATTTTCAATGTCTTAATTTTAAAATGAGAAAATTAACACATATTTATGAATTGAATAATACAGAATATTTACAAATTTTTAATTTTACTAACTTACAGTTAATAGAAACTATATGAAAAAAAAAAACAACAAAAGTTGAATGACTGAAGGAATTTGTTAAATATATTTTAAGTTAATATTTAGTTTAACTTTTGTTATCAATGTGTTGGGTGATGTTTGACTTAACACCATAGCAGGTAGTCCCAACAATAAACACAGAGAATAGGGTGTGAAAAAGACATTATCACAGGTTGCCACAGAGAAACATTTATTTAACATAACCAAGAAAATGTTCAAAATAAACAATATATATACACAGAGATACTAGTTGAATGTACTTCCAATTATGATATTTCTGTATTAATTCCCCACTAGCTAACTTAATATAATGCTGGAGGCTAATCTTAATATTTAACTATATATTAAAAATTAAAGTTAATTTTTTTTTTTTTTGGTCAAGCACATGCCTTACTTGATAGCTGTCATGTATTCATCTTTAACTGATAGATTTTTAGCAAACTCACTTGAGGCTTTTATGATAAAATTACTACTGCTAATATTAAAATAAATATTTTTTATTTGAAAGAAATAATTACATATTAAAAAGATAACTTGTAATAATGTTCCCCACCTATATAGGTTTGCTATCTAAATTTAAAAAGAAAATTGTTTTAATAAAAGTACCTCAGTAAATAACTTTAAGATATTTGAGAAAACTTAAAACACTGCTGGTCTAAAGTGAAAAGTAGTGTGGTTGATTTGTAACTTACTTGCCAATTTCAGAACATACTGTGGCACCAGTAGTCACTGCTGCTTGCTTATATTTTGCCAGTTTAGATGGAGATACAGGAAAATGATATTTAGGTTTCCATACCAATGAAAAATACAGAATGATTATAATGATAACGAGAAGAGCAACGAAGAGCAATACCAACTTGTTCCTGAAATAAAATGAAATAAAAACTTTAAAAAAAATTAGCTATGAGTTCACATAGAATAAATCATAATAAAAGAAGCCCATTAGCAATGGCTATCAAAATCAATCTTTATCACTTTGGTAGTGCTTAACTAAAGATGCTAAATTACAGTTCTGTAAAAAATTAAGTCAATTAAAAATAATTAGAATGGATGCAGGGAAAATCATTTAAAGCTCAATACAAAGTTTGGCGAAATATATATTATACTTTGAATTAAATCTTTTTCTGATTCACTCTATGTCAAAAGCTGTCAACTGGATGTGAGCACTAAGAAAGCAAGACTAAAAAGTTGAAGATCAAACAAATTCCTTCCAAAAAAACAGATAAGCAATATTTCTTTCAGTTCTCTAGGTCAACTGCTGATGTATTAACAATTATTATTGAAAGAGACTATGAAGCTTTAGATAATAATAGTGAAGCTTAGCTGTTGCTTTGGCTATCTCAAAGGCATTTGACAGGGTTTGACATGCTGATCATCTTTACAAGTTGAAAGGTTATGGTATTTCTGAATTAATTTTTGAACCAATTCAATCTTTCTTATCAAATTGTGAGATGAAAGATCTTTTTGCATTATTGTAGGTATCTCCCAGGGCTATACTTGGAACTACATTGTTCCTAATCATCATCAATGACTTTTCTGACGTCATCAGTTCTCAATTTAGCATCTATTCTGATAACAACTATTTACTCCTGTTAATAACAAGTCTGAAATGTTTGATAAGGTCAAATTGGTTGTTGATCTCAAAATTCACCTACAATCTGTTGTTAACTGAGGCAAGGAATGGCTTGTTAATTTTGACACCTCATAATGAAGCTGCTCTTTAATCATCTGAGAGGACCCTTCTTGTCTTCCATTAGCATGGTAGATGTTAACCTTTAGGAAAGTAACTCATTGTACCTTGTTGGACTAATATTTTCTGTTGATATGAAGTAGAAAGGTTATATTAAATCAATTGCTAAATTTGCTGCCAGGAAATTTGGTTCACCATGTCGTGCTAGAAAATATTTCTTGCCATAATCTATCTTACACGTTTATAAATCTACCATTTGTCTATGCATTGAATATTGCTGATACATCTGGTCGAGTGCTTCTGCTATATATTTAAAAATTCTTGATAAAATAAAAAGAAGAATTAGCAATGTTATGGGTCCTGCTCTTGCATCTTGGCTTCAGTCATTTTCCCCTCCTCTGTAATATAGCATCCCTCTGCCTTTTCTATAAATACTTCCATGGTAATTGTTCTGATGAACTATCATCTATGGTACCTAGACTTTATAAATTTAAGCACAGTACTAGATGTTTGTTGTAGTGTATTGACTTGGAATGAGAAATTGGAGAGCCAAGTTCAAATTCAAGTTGAATATGTTACATTCACTTATGTGCAAATACCCTTGGGAAAGGTATTAATCCATCTCTTCTCCCTCCAGTTATAGGTTCAATAGCCTTGATTCATAACCAATCTACTACAGAAAGAAATGGTAACCTACAGCAAGAAAATATTCTGCTTAGTCAGTCATGGATTTTAAGAGATATGATCACCCAAGCATGTATCATGTATGACACTTAACTGTCTGACTATATTAGTGGCAAGGTCTCATCATTTTATAGTTGAAATAATTAGAATTATCCATAAGTTCTATGCTAATAGTTTCTTCTCTCACACTTGTGAAACTCACTTTTGGCTTCTTGCTTCCCAGTCAAATTTGATCTTCAAAAATTTAAATTTAATGACAATTGTTATCTTTCTAATTCCTGTTCTTTTATTGTTCTCTCCACTTAATAGTGTTTTTTTCTTCTTCTCACACACTCAATAACAACTTGCATCATAATAGCATTATTGTCTTGCTTGGGTGAAATTAAAATGCATATTTAATTTTTCTTTTAGTTAGTCGATGGTGATGTCATTATTTCAATATAAAGATTAAAATATCAATCATTTCATCATAAAAGCAATAAACATATCTACAAAATTATATATTTTTTTACATCATTTCAAAGAAGTTTTTTAACATATCTTCCACAGTGTGATACTACAACTTTAAAATACAGTGTAAAGGACAGTTTATCAAATCAACTACTTTATATTGGGAGTGTAGTGAGTGTGAAATAATAACTCACTTCACCCACTCACTTCAAATTTGGGTAAGCTGAGGAAGAAGAGGGAAAGGAATTTGTGAGCTTATATGAAATTCTCTTTGGACCAATGAAAACCTAGCCTTCACAGAAATTCGCAGATCAGCCAAGAAAAAGAAGGAAATAAATTTGCAAGCCTACATGTAATTCTTTTTGATAAGGAGAAAATCTAAATTAATGAAAAGAAAAAATTTAAATTAATGAAAAGAAAAAAATTAAATTAATAAAAAGAGTGTCTGAAGTTATGTGAAAGGATTTGTTTCTTTTCATCACAACCAGTGTTAAATTATATTCAATTATTTTCTCTCAACAATCTAAGAAAGCTAAGTATTTCAAACTAACTCCCTCCATTTATGTTTTTGAACCTAGACAACCATTATCTCTTCTGTGAGCAACAAGCTCTTTACCTTTTTGTTTTAAACATTTTGGGATATTATTTTGTGTCAAATCATTTAATCTGTTGTATGAACATTTCTCTTCAAGTCAATAGGCTAAAACTATGGATTTTAAGAATTCTGATTTATTTTCCCTAAACAAACTACTGACACTACTTAAAGTGCGTAATTTTGTAAATAAAGTCCTTATCTTGTTTTGTTAAAAAAAATTCCCTGTGTGTTTCCTCGCCATTATCATCCTTCGTTAATAATCTTCTTGGTAAATCAACTGTTTAATTTTTTTAAATTAATCCCTAAGCCGCACTTTACTAGGATTATTTGTATTACATTTTTTACTACAAGGTCTCTAAAATTATAAAATAACTTGGCAATGACCTTATATTCAAAAATAAAATTTAGTTTGTGTAAGGTTTTCCTTTTTAGTTTTACTTTTTCTTTAAAAGAACAAAAAAAATGTGCATTTAATTTTATTTTTCTTAAGCTGTTTTTTAACAAAAGGAAATAGCCACCACTTACAAGTTACTCTTTGATATAATCTTTTTTAATAAAGGTTTTTTTTTTAACTTTACTGGATAGAAACATCAAAGATAGTGAAGTTGAAACCCTTCAAGTTTTCCTTTAGAGTAACCAGTGGAGGTTATCAGTTTTTGTTTTATTTTTATCTTTTTATGTGGATCATTGCAGAGGTAGCAGGACAAAATCCTAACCTCTTATCCTAAAAATGAACAAAAAACAAGTCAATAAATTAATCATATGTAAAGTCCTTTGTAAGTAAGTTACAGCACCTTGTGCCATCTTATTGTTGTAAATGCTTAAATGTTTGTGTTATTTTTTAAAATTTTATTTTTGTTTCTCCTTTTGTCGTTTAATTTGCGTTAGTTTCTCCTTTTATCATGTATTTTGTCCCTACAATAACTATTATCAAATTTTTTACTTTAGCCTCTACCCACAACTTGTTTAATTTAGAATATACTTATCAACTGTTACTTATTAATCCTGAGAAATTGACAGTCTGAATTGAAGTCTGAACTAAGTTTTACCATTGTCGTGTTTCTTCTACTCTTCTACATAAACCAGATGTTAACTGCTCCATGACCAAAAACAGAATGACAGATTTGGGTTTCTGCACATGGGAGTGACGCATATCTTCCAATAAAAAAAAATTATCTTCATTACTCATTTAGCAAGGCTGTGTTAAAATATATATTGACTAATATAAAAAGGAATTGAGGAGATGACCAATGAAAGAAGAGAAACTGATAAAAAGTAACAAGCTTATACAAACTTTAGTCTTGTTATAAAAAACTCGCACATCAATTGCTCACTGGACAAAGAGAGTCACACAGAGACCCAGCTTTCAGATCGAACGATACCCTCTCCTACTCTCATTGACCGATGCTGCTGACACAGAATATCAACCAACAGTAACCAACATTCTTTCGTCTTCCCTTTCTCTCTCTTTCTTCCTCTCCCACTCTGCTGCCTTTACAATAGCAATGGGTAGTAGTTTGATATTTTTGCATATATGTAAATAAATTATACATGTATTCTTTTTTTCTTGGATTCACTTTTGTTGATGCGATGAAGAAATTAATCTCTACAGCAGTAACAACAACAGAGACAGTTCTGTCTTCCAGGTCACTCATTCTTTGATTCTGCAACATCATCACCATTTTTAGTTTATAATAGACATCAGAACTTAGACTAAATCATAACATAATGAATTCCTTTGTATTTTACATGCTTTTTTTTTTTTTACAGATAGGCTCACTTATCAACCAGCTCACACTCCTTCCATGCTTATTGAACAGGAGTAATAGTGCAATGATTTAACTGTCTAGCTGTTGGTGATCAGACTAACCAGAAGCTGTGATTTTTTATTGTGAGTTTACTGGGTTGGCAGTTTTCTGGCTGCTACTTTTGACAGGTCATTAGGAGCCTGAACTCTTTGGTAGCACTTTGAGAGGCTGTTCAACAGCCGCATAATATTGGAGCATGAGTAGTGTCATGTTGTGCATAATTAGATGTTCTTGCATATATTTCTGGTGAGAAACCCTAAGGCTACATTATTCATATTCTCAGCCATCCACCGGCTGATGTGTATTGCCATTGACAACAGATAGTTGTGGCAGTTTTTTTCTCTCTACTCAAAATAGACCTAATGGAAATCGCAACAAAAAGAAATCCAGCTAAACCAGTAAACAAAAATCCAACTACTCCTCTCAACCTTTCTTTCTCTAATATTTGTGGTATCCAGTCAAAATTCTGCTGTATAGAATCTTCTCTCCTGGAATGGTTGCTTGATATTTTCCACTTTTTGAAACAAACTTGAATTTTTCCATTGCTAGCAATGAATTCTTAATTCCAGGCTATTTCCCCCTTTACCTAAAAGATTCCAGCATTCATATGCATGACCTTGATGTTTACGTCTGGGATAAATCTTTTGATGGCCAAAGAATTGTTGCTCAGGGTTGCCAACTACTCTTTCATGTGATTCCATTTTTTGATACTAAACTGTTGATACTAAGCTATCTCTTTTTCCTTTATTCACTCACTCTCCTCCTAGAACTGCAGTATATTAGATATAATAGCTGACAGTATACAAAAGACACTTTCTCTCCATCCATCTGTGAACATTTTCGTCTTCAGTGACTTTAATGCTCACCATGGGACATGGCTAAAACATTGTAAATGTACTGATGTTGCTTGTATTCAGATATTAAATTTTTCTATTGCCCAATCCCTTACTCAAATCTTGGACTTCTCTACTTATTTCCTTAGCAAAACCAAGCAAAAGGCTTCTCTATTTAATTTATTTCTTACCTCTTCTCCTTGCTTTTGCCAATTTTTCCAATATTGCCCTCATGGTAACTCTGATAACTCTGTGATAGCTATTGATATTTTGTTCCAATCATCTATTAAACGAGAACCCCCTATCCATAAGACCATCTATCCATTACTAGCCATGCTCATTGGGATTGACTATATGATTTTCTTCATGACACCCCTTGGCCTGATGTGTTCAACCTCCCAATTAAAAATTGCACCACTGAGGTTTCTTGGGTGAAAGCTGGCATGGATACTTCCACCCCTTCTTTGAAATACCATTTGCAACCTCAATCTTCTCCATGATTCACACCAGCATGCTCAGCTGCAATAGCAAATAGGAATCACTATTTTTGGCTATACCAGTGTAACAGCTCTCATCATAACAGGTACCTATTTGTTACTGCTCATAATAAATGTAAGTGAATCCTCAGAGGAGCAAATGTTATGTTTGCTGAGAGAATGAGGCACTGCATAACCACTGATAACTTTTGCTCTTGTGATTACTGGCAGCTCTGTAATAGGGTATTAAATAAGTGCAAGGTCTCTGTTCACCCCCTCTTCAATCAATATGAGGCACTATCATCTTTTGCTGATAAAGCTGAATGCTTTTCCTGTAAATTCTCCCCAAACTGTACTCTTGACTCATCCCTGCCTAACTTTTCTTCTAAAACTGAGTCTCTGTTGAGTGATACGCATACAATCTCTTCTATAGTTTCCGCTATCGTTTCTAACCTAGATTCCCACAAAGCATGAGAATCCGATGGTATCAGTGTAATAGTCATTAAGAGATCCTGAATGGGCTCCTGTTCTCTCTATACTGTATCATAAATGCCTCACTTCCACCTGTTTTCTTGCCTTCTGCAAATCATCATCTATTGTTCCAGTTTTTAAGAACTCTGGTGAGCTTCAAGCTATTTGCCTATTAGCCTTCTGCCTCCTTTTAGCAAACTTCTAGAGGCACTAATCAATGCTGAATTGGTTCATCATCACTCATTGCAGGGCCATTTTTTTAGACAAGCAATATGGCTGTCATTTCTCTAGGTCAACTGATAATGATAATTGAAAAAGAGTCTATCATGCTCTACACTTTTTTACAAATGGTTAAGCTTGGACAGCTAAAAGTCTTTGACAGGGTCTGGCATACAGGTCTTCTCCATCAAGTTGAAAAGTTACAGTGTCTCGGGACACATTTTTGAACTGATCCAGTCATTCTTATCAAATCATGAAATAAAAGTTATCCTGAATGGCCACTCATCTAGATTCTTTTATATTAATGCAGATGTACCTCATTAAGTATGTATGAAGATATAGGCTGGTGCTGAAATGAATAGGCAGATATAAATAACAAACATGTGTTTGTAGGTTTAATGATTTATTCTGTGCTGAATAACTCTTAATTAGCAACAGCAGCTGTTATTGTAAGCATATAAGCTAACTACTGTGGTAGCAGCAGCAAGAACCTCGTTGTTATGTATATAAGACCCCAGGGCCAACACTGTTTTCACTTTTCATTAATGATCTTCCCAATGACATCAGCTCTCAAATTGGCATCTACTCTGATAACACAATCATTTACTCCTGCCTTGATAGTAAGTCTGATCTATCCAACAAGATCAAAATGGCAGCTGGTGTCCAAAACTATCTCAAGGCCATCATTAACTGGGGCAAATAATGGTTTGCCAATTTTAATACCACTGAAACTAAATTTCTCTCCATTGATCATTTGAGAGACACCTTTCTACCTTTCATCAGTATGACTAATGCTGACCTCCAAGCAAGTAACTCATTGTACTTTCTCAGGTAACATGAAATGGAAAGACTATTGAATCCATAAATTCTTAAAGAAAGTACTTGACAAATATTTTTTGTTTTTTGTACATGTAAGTCAATGATTATGTGTAGTGGATAGGGAATTAAGAATTAAAAGTATCTCTCTTCTCTTCTTCACTTTTACAAAAATTCACAATGACGTGTGAAATCCTGATTTTGCTGAATAAGAAAAGGATTGACTCCATACTGAAAGAAAAGACGAAGCCAAATTTCATGATCAGATGTTAAATTAATTTTCTAACCAATGAAAGCAAGTGATTTGCAAAACTGAGAGAAAGTAGTTCAGTGTGAAAAAATGAAATGGCTATAAAAACACAAAGAAAGTCAAAATCAGTCAGTCAGATGGGAGCAGAGAGAGATGACACACTAAAATGTAACAAAAGAAACTTCAAGCCTGTCCCATCACACATTCATTCTCCTTCTTCACTCGTGCTAATTTCTTTTACCTCTTCTTCTCCATCTTCAACATTCTCACAGTCAACAAAGAAGATGACAACAACAACAAGATACTTCAACTGACTCCTTAAAAAGTCACTCCGATAAGTACAATTTCCTTTATTGTTTCACCTTCCTTTTCAGTTTCTTGCCAGCCATAAATAAAGGAAAGACTTTATTAAACACGTTCACTACCTGCAACTAGAATTCTGGACACTTAACTCCTTACTAGTATTTCTCATTAAACATTTAACTCTTACAAATTAATTAACTATATACATTTTCTCTTTTAGCATTTAATTCATGTTATTCTGTTCTGTTAATAAAATTCTACTTTAACATACAAATGAAAATATTCCACATTCCAACATCCAACCTTCCACCTTCTGATGACCTTCTGAATAAACCTATAAGTTGTAGGGAATTCAGTTATGTTTGACACAAGGCCAATTCAATAAGCATTTAATTATCTCCTGACTACTTCATATATATTGGATTGGATTATTAATGACTCAGTTCGACATTAAAATATGAATTAAAAGTTCCTTGAATTATTAATATTAAATTTGTTGTTTCTTTTTATTTAATTCATGAGACTGGGATTTTGTCCACATTTGGCCCCTTCTCTTTGAGATAAGAAAAGGCTGAGATTTTGTCCACATTTGACCCCTTCTCTTTGAGATAAGAAAAGGCTGAGATTTTGTCCACATTTGACCCCTTCTCTTTGAGATAAGAAAAGGCTGAGATTTTGTCCACTGAGTTTTTAATATAGTCAAGCAAGCATTTTTTCAGCTGTAGTGCAACTATATTCAAGCTACAAAATTTATTTTAATTATGACATTCCATTTTTTTTTTCATGCAGTATTGGCACAATTCATTCATTTCAACTTTCAGTAAAAGTTTGGATTAAATAAATACTGCATGCATTATAGCGTAGGGAGCTGGTTAATATTTTTTTGATTCGACCTTGTGTCAGACATAACTGAACTCCCTACAGCTTACAAGTTTTATGCAGAATTATCATCATCAGAATTATCAGAAGGTTTTTATGGTTATCAGAAGGTTGGTTGTCGGCAGGTTGGAATATGTTGAATAGTGTAAGAATAAAAATATACATTTTGTATTTTAAAATAGAAATTTATTAAAAGGAAATATTAAAACAAGTTGTAGAAGCTAATGTGCAAGTAGAGAGTTTAGGGTATCAAGAGTTCGTACAAAATGTTCGTAGTAGTAATTGTTGAAAGAGATAAGAAGAAAGAGAACAAGGTGTGACCTGACCTTATCTCCGGGTCGATTTGAAGTTGAAGTGACATTTTAGATGTTTCATCTCCCATCTGACTGAATCTGATGAAGTCCTTTTATTGTAATCTAGATTTTTCACACTTACTCGAAGTCCTTTTTGGTCTTGCAAGTCGCTCCCATTGGTTCAAACATTTTAACACCTACTTGCGAAATCAACTTTTTCTTTAAGCACATGGTCAATCCTTTTTCTATTTGGAAAAAACCAGGATTTCACACATCATTGTAAATTTTTGTAAAAGTGAAGAAGAATGTTGATTTTAATTAATTTCTTAATCCGCTACATAACTTCCCTTCCATTTGACGGAGTCTGCTATGAATGAGTTTTCCATTGGTATCTGTTGTCTCTTTTTCAAATAATAGTTTTCGTTTTGGTTTGCTGCTTTTTTTTTTTTTTTTATAGGTTGCAATGTGTTTCTATTGTTGTCCATTTTTGAAAATGGACAACAATTATAGAAATTGTTTGAAATTCATAAGAGTAGGTATGTTAGTTTTTCTTCATGTCAAAGGTAACATTTTTAAACGTGAGAATACAGAGAAAATTGAAACATATTTTTCAAGACGAATATAAAATTAGGGATTTAAAAAAAAATTTTTTTACAGTTTTAAATATTTGAATTTGTCAAGCAGCTTGAATTTTTGTAAAAGTGAAGAAGAGAGATAGTTGATTTTAAAATTTAATTAAATTTCTTATCCGTTACACTACAGGCTACACATTATTCAATTGCTGATTGCTTATAAATACTAAAAAAGTTTAAAAGTTTAGTTTTTAAGTTGGAATTATGAATGAATACTGCAACATTAACAATAGTTCATTGTTTTTTTGTTTTGTTTTTTTGTTAAGTATTCATTTTTTTTATTTATTTAATCGTTTTATTTACAAAAATATAAATGGTATTACTATTATTTGTAAAAAATGGGTGGAGAGTGGGGCGGAAGAAGAAAATCCCACCGATGTTGAGAAGCTTATGCACCCACACTCACTTCGAAGAAAAACTCATTGATTACAAACAAAAAAGCTGTTTCCACCGCCTGTTCGCATTTTCATTGTGAAACTTAAGTTCTGTCAATTAAAAAAGCAATCGATCGAGTTAAGTGTCAAACCTATTTTTAAGTTTTTTTTGTTTTGTTTTTTTTACTAAGGTGTTTGATCTTGAAAGAATAATTAACCATTCTATAATCTTTTTTACATGTTACTAAATCATTTTATAATTTTTAATGCTTTCACTGGATTGTCATGTCATATCATACAACACGGTGTAACATAAGTTGCTCCAAACGGGGCCGTATTTTCACGGTTATTTGTACTTAAAATATTTGTAGATGTAGGGATGTTATTGCTTTAAAAAATAAGTAAAAAACAAAATATATTGCAGACATAAAAGGCGTTTTCTGACAAAAGATTACAGAGTAAAAAAGATTGTTTATTTTGGTTGGTTTATGTTATGAAATTGAAAATGAAAGTACGAACACTACAGAAATTATTGTAACTAAACATGACAAGCAAAACAATGGCTCACTGCAAAATATGACAAGTAAAAGTAAAATAATGACACATTAAGTTTCATTTTTATAGAGAGAAACTGTGTGTTTAAATGAAAAATTAAATTTTATTAAAATGAAATAAATGAATGTAAATTACCTTCTTAGGCGACTACGTTTCCGTTGAGTAGAGACATCACTTAGGAGTTGGTATTCGTATTCCCTTCTAAACATTTTCGAGATTTATTTACAGGATAAAATAACTATTTAAATTCTCTTCATTCGATGGTGCAAATCAATGGCTATCAAGTTTGTAGGTAAACAATGGCTATCAGGTTGGTAGGTATTTTAAGTACAGGAAAATATAATGAATTACACCGGATAAGAATGATTTTGACCGGAAGTGAGAAAAGGTACACATCAGTATGGCGACAATTGATGTAGAAGACGAGACAATCCTTACAGCAATTTTTAAAGATTCTTTCCCAGGTAAGTTTATATTATCTTCAATTTTTGTTTTTCAAGATTAAGATGAATATATTTTCATTCCATATTTTTGCTTCTTCAACTAACATATGCGAATCGATTCTAGCAACGGTAGAGAGTTTTGTCAAAAAAGTTTTTAAATCAATTTTTTACACTCATTTTTAAAGCTGCTGTAAAATATGGTAATTGGTATTTGCAACATTTTATTTGAATTACAAACATTACATATAAAAATTAAAACATAATAAAATTATTTTTTCGTTTGCGATCATCTGATAAGAAGATGATTACAGTGGACACTCGTTTGTTTTTAGTTACGTTGTTGTTTTCGAATGCTTTGAAAAAAAATGACGTGGTAAAAGTTTTACTGACACCTATCTATTCACGTAAGACCATGTTCGTAGGAGATAGAAAAAATAAATACAACATCATGTTAAAATGGTTAATGAAGTTATTTTTACACAGTGGAAATCGTACTATGTATCATGCCACCCTAAGGAGTTAGCTTTTTTTATTCATCTGGCTGGACTGGAGCTACCTTTTTGCTATATAAAGTGGGCTTTTGTCTGTAATGTCAGAAAAGAATAGACTATATATTCAAGCAGAGAAAGGAGTGACAGTGTCAGGCATGTAGCGGCTACTATCTGGTATCTATGTAGCAGAGGCAGAAAGTATCTATTATTATCTAGTATCTATTTCTGCAGAGGCAGAAAGGATTCAACAACAGTAACACTCAACAAAACAAGTGAGAAAGGCTACCAGCTGGGTGCTTCCATAGAAGCTGCTGGAGAAGAAGGATGTTAGGAAACTAAACCCAATGAAAACCTATTCTCTTTATGTAGACCATCTTTTCCTAAACAAGAGATATTTATCTCCTTCACATGTCTTTTCAAAAACCTGTGAGTGTTTGTCATAGAACACCTTTTCTAAAAATTTAAATTTTTTGCCTAAAGAACCCCGAGAACCAGCAGTACCTGAGGTTGACATTTCTCATCTTTTAGACCTTTAGAACTGGTGAACTTTTCAAAGCAAGTAAATTTCTTGTGTTTCTAAAAATTGATTTGTTGCTCTAATAGAAAATAACTAATAAAATTTGTTTTTCATGAACTATTTCTAAAATGTAAACATTTATTAAAACCATTCTATGCGAATTACTCTCTTCTCTACCATCAGTTTTACAGTTTAAGTCATACCTTCTTTCAGCTAGAGAAAAATTACCTCGTCTGTTATATTTCTCCAGTTTATTCTACTTCATACTGGGTTTTGCATAGTTTTTTGTCATTCTCTCTAGTGATAAAACATCCAGTTTTTATCTAGTGCAGAAATGTATCTTCAAATTTTCTTATCTGTGTTCTTATTTCAAAATCTTGATAGCACATTCACTGTGCACATGTAGTATTTACCCTTATATCAAAATCAAAGACCATCAGTCTTATTGCTCAATCTTAAAATCCCCACTGTTGTAACTTTAGGCAATTCTTTCCTCATATTGTAAAGAAATTCTAACAGTCTATGACCACATCTTAGAAATTTTTCTAATTAAAATTTGAAGTAAATTTTCGTTTTAGGTCCCGAAGGCTTTCCCCCCTTCAAATGTATCTAAAATAGCATTATTTCTGTGCAGATGTATATGCTGAACTCAAATCAACAATTAGTTATTGAAGAAACCTACCTTTTTTTATCTAAACGTCCAGAAAAAATCAAACTATATTTTGTCTCCCGTAACTCTAACGCAGTCATGTAATTAACTGCTGAATGTCTTTCGGCGTTGGACAACAAATTTCAGTCTATTTTCAGCCGATTTACTTCCTTTACTGAAACTTCCGGCTATTTACTTCCTGTAATGAAAGTAATACGCTATTGTATTTCTACACATATTACTTTCATTACAGGAAGTAAATAGCTGGAAGCTTCAGTAAAGGAAGTAAATTGGCCGAAATTTGTTGCCTACGCAGAACATCATTTTGCAGTTAATTACATGACTTCATGAGAGTTACAGGAGACAAAAAGTGCTAGATATAGATTCTTGAATAAAATAAAAACTTATTGAAAGCACAGTATTCTAATTTTTCCAAATAAATAAAATGTAAGTCCTGGTTATGATGATTATAATTTCCTGTCTATGTTTTTGAAAAGTTTTTGCATATTTATTTTATTTTACAGATAGTTGGAAGGATAATCCAGACTTTGTTCAGTATTTAGCAGAATTAAGTTCCTTTGGAATTGAGAAGTTGAGTAAGTAGTTTGTTTTGTTTTAAATTTATATATTTTATATATAAAATGTATTTTGTAAGTTGACTTTTTCAGATTAAAATTAGCTAATATCAACTTCGTTAAGAAAAAAATAAACATACTGGGCTTTTTTCTATAGTCTTGAAATCTTTCAGTCTTTAAATAAATGAAAAAAGCTTAAATTTGAGGCCCAGTAGTACCAACTTCATGATACAAATATTAGTATATTTACATGTTTTAGGTCGAGAACCAGAGAGACTTTCTGAAGAAAAGAGTCAGATATTGGAAGAAACTCAAGACTTGGCTTTTCACAACTACAAAACGTTTATTCAAACTGCTGAATGCTCTAGAGAAATTTTTGAAGATGTAAGTAATTTTTTTTTATATAACTTGACCTTTTCATTTGTAAGTAAAAAATATCTATACAAATGTTCAGTTAAGTGTCAGATTTAAAATACTAAACTTTTCTCTTGATATTGTTCATATTTATAAAATAACAGATGTATTAAAAATGAACACAGAACTCTGTACATAAAATTAGGCACCTCTAAAGATTTGCTAAAAATCCAGCATAGATGTTGAAAAAAATGCCCAAAATTTTATCATCAAAATCTTTATTAACAAGAGGAAAGATTAAAGTATTTTTTGATAATTAAATTATATTTTTAATCGTTTTTTTTTAACCTTCAGAACTTTGGTTAAATTTTTTTTTCTTGCATAAGCAAGTGACTATAAATTAGTATGGTAAATTTTAGCATCATTTTGTAGTGAAAAATATTGATTTGGAAATTCTTGAAAAAATCAAATAATTGTTGGATTTTAATGAAACTTTCAGAACTCATTCACAAATGAGTGAAATTATTTAAAAATCTTTTCTTTTTTAGAAGATATTGGTTATATATATATATATAGTGTGCAATGGATTTTATATTTACCAAAATTACACAAAAGTATCTTGATTTACTAAGGAATAAATTTATTCAATAAAATTGCCATTGGCTTCAACCACAGCTTCCAGATGACTTCAAAATCTTCTGTGACTCTTCTGGTTTAAGTTGATGAATGCTGCCATAATCCTTGCTTTCAGTTCATCTTTGGTATTACAAGTTTTGTTGGTCTCTCACTCAACTGCGTTCCACACATAATAATCAAGGGGTCTGATAAGTTAGGTGACCAGAGGTAAGAGGTGATGTTTTTTAGGTTTTTTTTTTTTTAATGTTGCGCAGGGGGTTACACGGGGTCGGGGAAAAGGATGGTTAGATATAGGAAATGTCAGAAAGAGGGTGATAGACGGGTAAGGGTACCGAGAATGAGGGTTAGTTAGATGGTGAGAGTGTTTGAGAGAATAGATGCAGGTTAGTGTGTTAGGAGATGTCTATTGACCTTACATTTAAACTCCTGGAGATTGTAGCCATCGAGGAAGCAGGCATGTGGAAGGGAATTCCACAGGCAGGAAGCACGAGAAAAGAAGCTGTGTGGTTGTAAAAATTGTCTGACAGCCATGAATGGGCTCTTCTGCTTGTGTGACATGGTTCAAATGTCTTGCCAGACATAGTCTTCCAGCAACCACCTTTTTGACCCACCTCGAGACACTTGATGTGGGCTTCCGTGTTGAGTCTGAGGCCCTGTGAGAAGATGAATGGAAGTTTAATGTTGCGATCACTAGTGATCACTCCAAATACCTTTGTAATCACTATTAGACTCATTTAGCTCTTTCTGAATCTGCTGCACTATCCTCAGATTAATACCTAAACACTCCGAAATTGGATCTTCTAGTGCAAATGCCAAACAGTACATCATGCCATTTCTAATTTTAAGGCAGAGTGAATTGCATCATATTGGTCTTGTTCTCACAGATGGTGCCTAAGTGACCCTACTATACTGTGCAGCTGACAAGAACAGACAACACACATGCACAAAATTAGAGATATATAATGGCAACAATTTAACCATCGCACCTTGTGCGTGTGTGTATATATATTAAACATCTTTCTTCTACTATCAAGCTCACCTTATTTAACAGTGGAGATGGAGTGTTAAAAGTCTTTTCAAAACTATAAAAACGTAAGTGCAAATTCCAACAGTGCTCAACAAGCAAAGGCTCAGAATAAACACTCCTATTCAAAGCATCACAAAATAAAATACAACTAAAACATTCAAAACACGAGGAAAAACTAACAGCATAAAAAACAAAACTTCCTTGAAAATGGCTAAAGAAATCCCCAAAAGTGCTTGGGACAATGAAAATTATGGAAAAATTTTGTACATCCTTACTTTTACAAATTGGAAAAATTTAAAGATGGTAGAAAAACTAAATAAAAAATTAATTATATCTTCCTTGTCTGCCATATTTAATGAAAGTTGTTTAAAAGAAAGGTTGCTGCCTAAATTTACTAATATTTTTTTTTTTAAACAGGACCCTCAATTACTAAAAATTTGCTCTACATTGTAAAATAAATGCAATAAAACTAAGACATTATTTAATTAGAAAAGCTTTTAACTACTTTTATGAATGAGATATATTCAAGAATTTTTTATGCATAATGAATTTTAACAAGAGTTCTTTACATTTTTAAAAATTTTAATTTGTATATAGTTGGAAACTAAAACAAAAGCTTCAAGAAAGATTTTTCATTTTTAAAAACTAATTTTAAAACTTAGGTATTGCTTTTCTTTGGAGGTATAATAATAAATAAAATAAAAAAGCAAGCTGAGTATATTTTTAGTGCAAATTTTGTTCATTCTAGTTTGTCCACAAAAAATAGAAATTTTTAAAATTAGTAGAACTTTTAATAATTTGTCTCATTTTGAAATTAAATTTTGTTTTTATTTGAATGATAACAGCTTAAAGCTAATTTGTAAAAAATAAAAAAAGTAATAATTTGAAAACAATTTTACATATTGTAAAAAGGTTTTTAACTTTTTAAGATGTTTTTAGAATGTTGCAATGGACACTCACCAAATTTCCATTCTTGGTAACAAATGAAATGAATTTAAAGATCTTTTAAAATTGCTGTATTTGTCTTTTGTTTCAAAGTAAATTAGTAAAATTAAGCAATAACTGGATTTTGTAAAAGTAATACTTATTTTTTGCTCAAAACAGTGAAAATAATGTTTATTTATGCATTGTAAGTTGCCATAACCATATAAAACTTCTAATGTTAACATGTGAAAATGATAATAAACTTTGTATTTTCAATTCTTAAAACCTATCTTTATTTAATAGAAAAATCCCTCATTTGAGAAATTTAAGAATTGCAGTGAAAAATTACAAATAAATTTTCAAAAAATAGATATTCAGTGTAGATGTTTTTTGTCAAATATGAAGAAAAAAATATTGTGAATTATCCAAGTATGAACTCACAACAAAAATATTTTTTGAGCTTTATTACTTTTTTAGTAAATATCATGTTGAACTATGTTTATGCTTAAATTTGAATATTTTTTCTTTACTCAAGTAAAATCTTCAAGAATTTTTATTTTAAAAAATTTTCTCAAACAGCATCAGAATTTCAAATTTTAAATGCGCTAGTGATATTTTAAAGTTGGAGTGGAACTGTTAAAAATAAAAATTGTGTGCAACATTTCACCATTGATCCACCTCAAACATGCTTAAGCACAACCAAATTAGAGCTTGGCTGGAAGCAAAATCAACAACTGTGTAGCAATCAGTTCTTGGCATTCCAAGAAAGCATGTGAAACATCTGACAAATACACAAGCAACAAGAATTACTTTGAAACTTCATGTACAGGAAATGATTGCTAAAAATGTGAGGCAAAAGAAAGAAAAAGAATTTCAAACTGCTGCTAGGAAGCTCTCATTAACTTCACAAACAATCATGATGTTTCTGTGAAGTCTATTAAAAGCAGTGGTTTACAAACACTGAAAGATCAACTTGGATATCAAGATCAACACCAGTGGATGTAAATCTTTGCAACTACTTGGCAGTAGGAAAATCAGTTGATTCATTTCCACCTCCAAGACCAAAAGAAGAAGAAAAGATACTCAGTGATTTTGAATATTTAAATAACTCTAGCAGTTGTGATGAAGAAGAGACGCCTCAGATGACCTTGAGTTACATGCACCAAAGTTAATTGTTTGCAGTATATAAGACTTCAAAATTGGCCAAGTCATTGATATTGCATCTCCATATAGTGCTGTGATAAAGCTTTTCACTCCAGCAAAGAGCAAAATTGATTATTTCTGATGGCCAGATGATATTGCATAAGTGGAATCAACATTTGTCTTCAGGTGGAACTTTGATGTCATACCTGTTTCAAGTGATGGCTGGATATAGAGTATTCCAGAAATATTAGCCATATGAGAGGCTTATAAGGTAATTCAGTTAGCAAATCACCAAGAGAGAAAATGCAGGGGAACCATTCACAACATTCAGAAAGTCTTTTCTATTAGTTTAAATCTGAATAAGTTTGAAGCACTATTATAAAGTATTTGTTTTCCTTTTGTAAAACAAATTTACAAGTTTTGTAGTCATTACTGTCTTGTTTTGATAAGTCGAAAATGACATAGTTTCACAAAATTTTCTAAAATGTGAAATCAAGAAGTAAAAGTAGTTTTGTTACATTTATAACTGTAGTACAGCATTATAATGTGAATTGTTTCAGCTAGAAATATTTGCATCAGTACTTACCATACTGAGGCAGTTGTTAGCCTAATGCAGTCCATGGTACAAACATACTAGCCTACTTTCTAATGCTGATACACCACAAGATTTAAGGTAACTTTTGTATGACTCTTTATTTTGAGAGTAGTTTTTAAGATTTCAAAGTTGCCTTATATGTTGTAATATATGGTAGCTTCATCCTTTTGTTTTACTATGGGGTATAGGAAGTTGAAAGGCATTACCTGTTGAAATAAAACTTATATGATCAATCAAATTTGCCCTTCTGTATCTTTTTTGTTTTTGAGAAGGTAATTTTTCCAATGCCTAGGCTGGTCTGATCTAATAACTATTGATTCTATTATCATTATCTTTCTTTTGCTTCGACTACTTATATGACATTACATTTATAATGATTTTAAACTTATTTGAAGCGTGCATCTTCAGTTATACACTGTTAAAATTGTTTTTTGCTCATCAACACCAGAAACAATTTTTTTAGGATCGATCATAACTTTAGCTAATTGAGCTACCAAGATAAATTTGGTACCATATTTTATAGTTTGTCAAGATATCTATGCCTATATTAAAGGTTTTTAGATATTTTAAAAGTAAAATTTTAGTGTAGGATACATGTTTGAGTCTGGATTTTTAAATTTTATCAAGTGGTTTTTACAAGAGAAACATATAACAACTAAATAAATATATACAGAATCTATCTGTGGCATTATATATCAAGTTAAAACCTGAGTAATAAACATTAACATGAACTATAAGAATTTTGTTGCTGTGTATCAATAGAGAAAATGTTAATTTGGAATGATTACATTTATTTATGTAAGGCAATGTTGTAGGTACCTCCACAGTTTAAAATTAATTTTTAAAAATGAAAAATTTTTTTTTTTTTTTTAAATTTCAATTTCAAGCTAATAGATCAAATTTAATATGATGGTATCCTTGTGATAATCCTTAAGAAATGTGCTCTCAAACCAGCTCATGTTCTCTCTATTCTGTATAAATTCTTTACTACCTCTTTCTTTCCTGCTTGTTGGAAATCCATTTCTGTTGTTCCAGTCTTTAAGGACTCTGGTCATCTCTGGTCTTTCCAACTATTGGCCTATTTGTGTACAGTTTGCCAACTGACAATTCACAGAGAGGACAATTAGTCTTTCCAAGTTCATTTTTTTTTTTTTTTTTTTATAAACTGTCTGTCCATGTGTTGGTGGATGCAAATGTTCCGGAGGCATTCTGCTAATTATATTGTCAATTGTTGTCAGTCTTTCATTGCACAATTTTCATTGTTCACACCTCCAGTAACTTTTAGATTCTCTAGTTTTGTCAACAACATAGGTGTATCTCTCAAATAAAAGCTTTCTACCCTCTCATTCTGTCTTGACAAACTCCATGATGATGACTGAAGGGTTTAGAAAGAATGTTCTTTAGAAAAAAAAAAAGCTGGATTAGAGCTTGAACTTGAAAAGACATAAAGCATTGAAAAATTGTCTGGCTACCAGGCTGTTAGCCTTTATTTGACCTCTTTTTGGTAAACTGCCATAGGCCTTAATCAGTGTTGAATTAGCTAAGAATCTATTGTTGCACTGCCATTATTTCAGATAAGCTATATGGCTTTTGTTTCTCCAGATCAACTGCTGATGTATTAACGATTATTGCAGAAAGAGTTTATCAAGTATTGGATAAGAATGGTGTACTCAGGCTGCTGTTTCGGCTATCTTCAACACAGTTTGGCATACCAGTCTTCTTCACAAATTTTTTAGCTGATTCAGTCTTTTTTATCGAATTGTGAAATGAAAAACCCTTTTGTACTAGTGCAGGTGAACTTATTTTGTTTTTAATTTTCATTAATATTAAAAGAATGGCTTGTTAATTTTAATGTCCCCAAATCAAAATTGTTCTTTGTTAATCATCTAAGAGACCCCCTTTTTTGCCTTCCATCAGCATCGCTAATGCTAACCTCCAGGAGAGTGACTTGCTGAACCTTCTTGGAAATGGATTCAATATAGTTTTTCCACACCATGTCAGATGTGGAAAAAATGTATTGAATCCATTCTGCTGTTAAAAAAGTCTGTTCACTTCATCATGCTAGACCATTTTTTTCTCTAGAATATATCTTACATATATATTAGTCTACCATTCATCCATACTTCAAATATTGCTGCCATATAGAATCCAGTGCTCCTGGGTGTTTGAAAGAGCCCGCGGAATTTATGAAGCCCGCATTTCTCCATCTAATAACAAGGACAATTACCGGACCTATATTGGCATGTCCGCGGGCTCTTTCAAACAGAGGCTTTATAATCACAAGTACTCTTTTTCGAACTCTAAACAGAGATTCCAGACGGCACTATCACGTAGGTTCTGGGAAATGAAGGAGGAAGGGCAGGACCCTATAATCAGCTGGAAATTAATAGGCTCAGCTTGTACTCCTAAAAGTTTTCGTGATAGGTGTCGTCTGTGTTTATTGGAGAAGATTCTGATTTTGAAGTATCCTCATCAGGACTTACTTTTGAACTTTAGGAGGGAATTTATAAACAAGTGCCGCCATAGGGCGGATTTTAAAATTTAACTTCTAATTTTTAATTTTTAAATTCTAAATTTTTCTATAATTTTTAAATTCTAAATTTTTCTATAATTTTTTTTTTTTTTAAATTTTTAATTTTTTAATTTTTTTAGTTTTTAATTTTTCTTTTTATTATTTCTATTTTTTTCTTTTTTTCTTTTTTAATTTTTTATGTGTATGTTTGTATATATATGTATTTATGTATGTGGGCTATATGTAATTTTGGAAAAATTTTTTTTAGCTATTTAAATGCTCCTTTTCATAATATTCATTAATTTTTTATATTTTTATATGTATGTGTGTGAGTGCATATGGAATATATGTATATATATATATATATATATATATATATATATATATGTGTGCATGTATGTGTACACATGTATATTGTGTGTATATGAATTTTTTGTATATAGGTGTGTAGACACGTGTGTATGCGCATGTATATGTATATAAGTATGTAATAAATTGAATGTATGTGTGTGTATGTATATATGTATTCTTAATCGTAGAATTGTGTGTGTATATATATATGTATGTATGTGTGTACTACTATAGGTATGTATAATTGTAATTAATTTTTTTTTTTTTAAATTTTTAGTTTTTAATTTTTCTTTTTATTATTTTTATATTTTTTCTTTTTTTTTCTTTTTTAATTTTTTATGTGTATGTTTGTGTGTAGATGTGCATATTTGTATATATTTGTATATATATGTATATATATGTATGTGGGCTATATGTAATTTTGGAAAAATCTTTTTTAGCTATTTAAATGCTCCTTTTCATAATATTCATTAATTTTTTATATTTTTATATGTATGTGTGTGAGTGCATATGGAATATATATATATATATATATATATTGTGTGTATATGAATTTTTTGTATATAGGTGTGTACACACATATATGTGTGTATGCGCATGTATATGTATATAAGTGTGTAATAAATTGAATGTATGTATGTATATATGTATTCTTAATCGTAGAATTGTGTGTGTACATATATATATATGTATGTGTGTACTTCTATAGGTATGTATAATTGTAATAAATTTTTTTTTTTTTTTTTTTACCTTGTGTTGTCTTTATTTAGTTTAATTTCAAATGACCTAATTTTTTTAAAAATAATTTTATTTTAAATCCTATATCTTTTTATTCCCTTTTATTAATAATTATGCCTTTTTAAGTAAAGGCCTTTTTCTAATACTTCAACGTTTTGGAGAAATTAGGTTTTTGAATTTGTCCAGCGTCTGTCATATTTAAAAAAAATTTTTCTTTCGTTTCTTTCTTTTTCCCTCCCTTCCTTCTTTTATCTCTCTTACCACCTTTTTTCCGTGTTGCTTAAACTTACGTCGATTTAACACGGATGTCTGTTAATTTTTAGTTACATTCTCTTTTTTTTTGTGAACCCAGACGATGTCAATTTTTTCTTTTCTTATTTATTTGAATTTATTCTATCTTTTTCTTTTTCTTTTTAGTTTTCTTTTTCTTTCCCTTTATTTTTATTTTATTTTATTTTTTAATTTCTTTGCAATCTATTTAAAAAGGAAAAGTAGACTAATTTTTCTCCAGTTTCTGAAAGGTTTTTTCTGTTGCTGAGGTGATATGTTGTCCCCCGAGGGGATCTTCATATCAAAATGGCCATTCAACATCTTTGAATTAATCCTTTTTTAATATATATATATATATATATATATATATATATATATACACAAACACACACACAAACCTCTGGCCATAATTATTAAGCCACCCCAGTTTTAAAAAAAGAAAAATGTATTTCATACTATTTTTAGTATATATTGCCAAGTTGATAAATCTAAAATGAAAATAGAATGGTTCTTTTGTTGTTATTACTTTGCAAAATTTTACTATGCAGCCAGGAAGCCTTTGTTTTGGCCAGCCAATAAGAAAAGCCTAGCATGAGGAAGAGAGCACAAAAACTGGATACCAGAACAGTTCATTTGATGCACATGTTATTGTGCAATATTAACAAAAGAACCATTCTATTTTCATTTAGAATTATCCACTTGGCAATAAATACTAAAAATAGTATGAAATAACATCACTTTCTTTTTAAAACTATGGCCAGTAGTGCATATATAGTAGAAACATCAGACCAGATGTGTCAGCAATATTCAGTGCATGAATGAAAAGTAGATTCATAAAACTGTAATATAGATTCTGATGAAAAAATTATACAGTATGAGACAGTGAAACAACTTTCCTAGCAGTAAACCTAGCAATTGATTTGATACAATGATTCCACTTCATCCCAGTGGAAAACATTAGCCTGAGAAGGTGCAATGAATTACTCTCCTGGAGGTTAACATCAGCTATGTTGATGTGATAGAAAGTTTTTTTGCCTCTCCAAGATGATTAAAAAAAGGTTTCATTTGGGAGGCATTAAAATTAACAAATCATTCCTTGCTCCAGTTAACAACAGATCATTTATCAAACATATCAAGATTGGAGTAAATAGTTGTCATCAGCATAGATGTCAAGAACTGATGGTATCAAGAAAGTCACTGATGAAAATTAAGAACAACATAAGTTCAAGGATAGGGGCCTTGAGACACCCACATTAATGCAAAAGGATCTAGAAGAGAGGCAGTTGAAGACAGCTTTCATTTTGTAATTAGATAAAAAAGATTTAATCGGATCCAAAAACTTTTCTGAAATGTCATAACCTTTCGACTTTTGAAGAACAGCATGCCAAACACAAACACCTTTGAGATATTTAGAGCAACAGCCTGAGCTTCATTTTTCTTATCTGAAGCTTGGCAAATACCTTCAGCAGTAACTGTTAACACATAAGCAGTTGATCTAGAGAAGCAAAAGCCATATTGTTTGTTTGAAAAAAAGACCTTGCAGGGTGAGATGCCTAACCAATTTGGAGTCGATTAAAGCCTCTAGGACTTTACCAAAAAGCGGTAGAGGATTAATAGGCCAATAGTTCAAGAGGATCAAATAGTTTGCCATAGTTCTTAAAAACAGAAACTATAGAATATGATTTCCAACAAGCAAGAAGCAACAAGACATTTATTGTAGATTTTAGAATGAACAGGAGCTATTTCAGGGCCACATTTCTTTAGCACTATAGCAGGGATATCATTATATCTGCATGCTTTGTACAGATCTAGTTTAGAGATGATAAGCAGACACCACAGACAAATTTATATGCTCCAGATGAGTCAAGAGTAGAATTAGAAGAGAATTAATAAGCAAAGCATTCTGCTTTATCAGTATAACACTTCAAATTGAATGAAGGAAGAAAAGATAGAGGACTTACTGTTATTTAACAGAGCAGCCAGGAGCCAGATAATCAAACCTGTTAGAGGCTACATGGTCTTTCATTATATCAGGGAACAAAGTCTTAGCCTCAAGGAGGATTTGTTTACCATTATAATGTGCAGATGCAAATAGATGTCTATTGTGATTAGTACTATCATTTTGGTACAATTAGAAAAAGGGATTTCTGTGAGCTATAGTGGATGTGTGTTGTGGAGCATTGGATATCGGCTCGGAACGAGAAATCGGGGAGCTGAGTTCGAATTCCAGCCGAATTCATTGCATTCACTTACGCACAAATACCCTTGGGAAAGATATTAATCCATCTATTCCTTCCAGTTATGGGTTAAATAACAGGACAGACTGGGTTCTATAGCCTTTGTCGGCAACCAGTCTACCGCAGAAAGCAATGGCAACCTACTGCAGGATCTTCTGCCTAGTCAGTCATGTTTGTTTCGAGACATGATTGCCCAAGCGTGTATCACGTATGGCACTTAACTGACTGACTGATAGTGGCTGAACAGGCAGATGCTAACAAAGAAGATTGTAGTTTACCTGGTATTTCTGAGATGGCACAAAAGGATTGATGCTGGCTTTTACCCAAGAAGAAAGCCTAGTAAAACATTCTTAATAGGAAAGCTAAACATTTCACTCGAAAGGACATTGCATAGCAAATCTCAAAATTTATCCCAATCAGTATGCTATTAGCAAAAAGAAGTGAATAGGGGGTTCATGTGAAATAAATGAGTCAAAAGAAATATCAACAGACACTACAGAGGACAGAATTGGAGTATATGACAAAAACCAGGAGAGAAGGTAAGAACAAATTAAGTTAAAAACATGTTGATCTGAATTATTTTGGAAATCTATTTGACTTTGAAACTAGGCAATGAAAAAATTGAAAGCCTGAATAATGGCAACATAAGGAACATTAAAATGATCAAGACACTTGACATGAGCATTAAAATCCCCAAACAAATAATATATATATATATATATATATATATATGTCAGTTAAGTGTCATGCGTGATACACGTTTTGGGTGATCACGTCTCGAAAGAGACATGACTGACTGGGCAGAAGATTATCCCGCAGTAGGTTGCCATTGGTTTCTGCAGTAGACTGGTTGCCAGCTAAGACTATAGAACCCAATCTGTCCTGTTATTTAACCCATAACTAAAAGGAAGAGATGAATTAGTACCTTTCCCAAGGATATTTGTGTGCAAGTCAATGCAAGGAATTCAATTGGAATATATATATATATATATATATATATATATATATATAAGAGACAGTCTCTGCCAATTTGGTTCAATAGTAAAATATTCCAGAGATTCTAAATAGTTGTTCCTTTTCAACAAATTATTCTCAAAAGAACTAATTTCAAACTAGAATAAGAGGGCTTGTTTTATTTAATGAAACCTAATAGCAATCAAATCTGTTTATGTTGTTCTGCTTCTTTGTAAGTTATCCAAGAATAAAAGTTTATTTGTAAAATTAATGAGACATTAATGTAAAAAAAGAAAAATTTTCAATTGAACTTTTTTAAAGCTTAACACTTATATTTAACTAAATGAAAATATTGAGCAAACCTGCTTTCTTAATTGACATTAAAATATTAGAAATAGTATTTTATACTTCAGTGTACATGTCATTTTTTATGCAAGTTAGTATTTTCACAATAAAATTGGTATTAAACAACTGATGCTGGTGAAGGTTTTTGTGATATACCATTGATCTTTGTCTCAACCTCCATTGTGAATCAATATGAGAAGTTTCTGCATTTCAACTTGTACCACTCTCTTCAGGTGGCGCTTCAACCTAAAGAAGGCTGACTGGAAGTCTTTTTGCAGATGACTTGTACTTATTCATTACTGACCTACTTGCTACCACCAACAACTATAATGTTTTCATTGAGTTACCCAAGATTTCCAACTTCCTCATGGAAGGCAGGCAGAAGTTAATTGAAAGTAAAGACATGACACATAACAGCAGGAAAGACTGAAAGGTTATACAGATAGTGAGAAATGACTACACAAAGTCCTAGCCAAGGTCTCAAATTACAACCAATCAGATCAAAAGCCAAGATAACCCAGATCACCATCTTCAGATACTGACTTTGCCCAAGATGCCAGGTGTGCCCACCCAATAACTCTCAGGCTGCACAAGAGCCTTCACAACAAATGAATTGGATGCGGCAATCAAAGCCATGAAAAGTAAAAATGCTACAGGCCTTGATGACATCCTTATCAAGCATATTAAACACCTGGGCCCAGTAACACTCACATGGATTCTTGAGATGCTCAATGTATGCATGAGCTCCAACAAGATCTCAGAGGAAAGCTAAAGCTACTAAGTCCAGTAAAGATCCTGCTGATATCAAGAGCTACAGGCCAAATGATCAGTCTATCCACCTAAATAAGACATCCCTCAATAAGTTCTGGGCCTGACATATAAATGGCACCACTAATAACAAATCCATATGATTTTTATGAAGTACTAACCTTCAAATAGCACATGACTAAATTTGGGCCCAATTGGATGATTAGTTTACAAATTAAAGTTATTTAAGTGAAGCTACTGTTGCAAATTTTTAAAACAATGGAAAAATCTAAATTTTGTGTGTTGATAAAGCATTGCTTTCTGATGAGAAAAAATACTGTTCAAGCAAAGCAATGGCTTGTTAAGTGTTATGTTTTATATATATATACACACACACACACACACACACACACAAACTTCTGGCCATAATTATTAAGCCACCCCAGTTTTAAAAAAAGAAAAATGTATTTCATACTATTTTTAGTATTTATTGCCAAGTTGATAAATCTAAATGAAAATAGAATGGTTCTTTTGTTGTTATTACTTTGCAAAATTTTACTATGCAGCCAGGAAGCCTTTGTTTTGGCCAGCCAATAAGAAAAGCCTAGCATGAGGAAGAGAGCACAAAAACTGGATACCAGTCAGAAACAACAGTTAAGCAGTGTATACTGACTTTAACCGTAGTTGTACACACACAAATGATGCTGAACATTCAGGTTGCTCAAAATCAGCAGTTGTCCCAGAAAACACCAAAAAATTCACAAACTCGTTTTGGCTGATCATAAATTGAAGTTGTGTGAGAGATCAGAAGATTTGAACATATCAGAAGGCAGTGTATTCACCACTTTGCATGAACATTTGTCAATGAGAATGCTGTTTTCAAAGTGGATGCTGCATTTGCTCACAGTCAATCAAAAACAACAACACGTCAACGATTCAGAGCATTGTTTGCAACTGCTTTCCTAGAAACAAAATGGAGTTTTTGCATAAATATGTGACAATGGATGAAACATGGATCCACCACTTCACTCCAGAGTCAAATTAGCAGTCAGCTGAGTGGACAGCAGCAGATGAAAGCTGACCAAAGATGCAAACATCAGCAGGCAAGGTTTTGGCCTCTGTATTTTTGGATGTGCAAGGTATTTTGTTCATCAATTACCTTCAATAGCGAATATTATATAGCATTATTGGTGCATTTGAAGGACTAAATCGCCAAAAAATGGCTAAAAAGGAAGAAGAAAAAGTGATCTTTCACCAAGACAATGCACCATGTCACAAGTTGCTTGCAACAATAACAAAACTACATGAATTGCACTTTGAATTGCTTCTGCATCCACCCTATTCTCTAGATCTGGCCCCTACCAACTACTGGCTATTTGCAGACTTCAAAAGAATGCTCCAGGGAAAAAGATTTGGCTCTGATGAAGAAGTGATATTGGTTAAACTGCAACATATTTTGAGGCCAAAGAAAAATTGGTCTACAAAAAACGCATTGGATTGTTAGAGAAGCATTGGAATCAGTCTCCTTCTAGGGTGATAAACGATGTTGATGAATAACATTGAATTTTACCTAAAAGTTGTTGTTTTATTAGTTAGGCTGGGGATTTATTGAGTGACTGGAAAGTGAAAGGAGTCAACATCAGTTTTTAAGCTGAAACACATTGGATCAAGTCAACAAAGAATTAAACTTGAGAAAAAAAAGGTGTAATTGAATGGAAAGGCCTAACCATTCAAAATGGGCAACACCAGCAGTGTATGTAAATAAAAAAAAAAAATTAAAATATGTGTTCGTGCGGATTTTTCAACAGGGTGAAACAAGTGTTTAAAACCTCATAACAACCTATTACCAAGTCCAGGGAAAATTTTTGAGAAGTTACATTATGGAAAAACTTTTGCTTCTTTCTGAAGCATATTTAAAAATACGAGAGTTAACAACTATTAATACACACAAGAGACTATAAATTCAATCAACTTCATTTTGGTATAAAAGTGGTTCCAACTATATTTTCACAAGCTATGGATATTATGCTTGCAAATTGTGATTTTGCAGTTGCTTATCTTGATTATATATTAATTAGTTTTTGAAAAGATACAAGAGTACAGGTTTAAACTCTGTGAGGAAAAGTGCGAATTGTTTTTACCTAAAATCTTTAACAAAAATGGTTATCACCCAGATCCATCAAGGGTAAGTGCAATTGAGAATATGCCTCCCGCAACAAATGTTACTAGGTTACAAACATTTCTGTAACTAGTAAACTATTATTAAATTTATGTACTTAATATGCAGAATTTGAGAGCTCCACTGAACAATTTGCTTAATAAAAGCTTAAAGTGGAACTAGACTGACAAGTGTCAGAAGGCATTTGAAGAAATTTAAAAAAAATACTAATTCCAGACTTATCATTAGTGCACTATGATCCAAAAGCAGAAATTGTATTGGCTTCAGATGCTAGTGATTATGATATAAGAGTAGTAATTCTATATAAATATAAAGACGGTAACATGAAAGCTGTTACACATGCTTCATGCTTGCTACTACTGGCAGAAAAAAAAGCTACAGCCAGATCAAAAAAGAGGTGTTAGCAATAATATTTGCAGCGAAAAAATTTGACCAATTTATACTGGGAAGGACTTTTCGGTTTCAGTCAAACCACAAATCTCTATTATCAATTTATGGTTCAAAAAAAGGAATTATTTCATATACAGCAATGCTGGATGACCATCTAATTACAGTTTTAGGATAGAATACCAACTGTCCCAAAAATTAGGACATGTGGATGGGTTATCAAAATTGATACTAAAAAATACTGAACTGTTTGAGAACACTGTCATTTTAGCATCAAAAAGTGCATTGGAAATTGAAAATATATTATACAGTGTAGTACATGAATTACCAGTTACCCTGGAAGAAATAAAATTAAAAGCAGAACAAAACATGTTTATTGTGGAAAGAAAAAATAAAAGAAAGTAAGAAAAATCATAATTTAGAATTGAATGCTTACTTGCTATGATGGAGTACTGATGTTTGCACAAAGAATAGTAATGCCTTGCATATTACAAAAGCAGATATTAAAAGAATTTCAAAATGGACATTCAGGAATTTCAAGGATGAAATCTCTTATGATAAGCTATGTATCAGTCAGTTAAGTGCCATACGTGATACACACTTGGGTGATCATGTCTCAAAAGAGACATGACTGACTAGGCAGAAGATTATCCCACAGTAGGTTGCCATTGCTTTCTGCGGTAGACTGGTTCCCGACCATGGCTATGTATGTATACTAGACCAAAATGGATATTGAAAAAGTAATAAAATCTTGCAGAGGTTGTGCTCTGGCAGCAAAATCATCTATCATAAAATTACAACCTTGATCAAAGATACTCTGTCAAGATGCACATAAATTTTGCAAGTTTAATAAATAGGTCACATTCTTTTCTGATAGTGGATAGCTTTACTAAATGGCCTAAAAGTTGTAAATATAAAAAAACAACTTATACAGTTACAGTGAAATTTGAGAATATGAATACTTTTTTAACTTGAATAAAAATAAGCATTATCAATAGAGCAAAGTACAAAGAAAACATTTCCATGTATGCTTTTCTTTTTCATCACCTCCAAATTTTTTTACTATGACAACTAATGGCAAAATAACTGATCTTGTCATGACTACCTTCAATGTCAGGAGGGTTTCATAAGAGAACATTAATGCAATAAAACAGGTTTTACTAGTTAAGTCTACCAAGTCTATTTTTACAAAAACATTTTCAGATGTTTTTATTATGCTAATATTTAATAACCTGTTCTCTGAGGACATTTCTGATGGAGATTGATGACACTTAAAAACTATATAAAGACCAATATGGGATTTGATGGAAAAATTGTCATCTAAATTACATAAAAATGAAAATAACACTGACATCTTATTTTAATTTACTAAAATTACACAAAAGTATCTTGAATTACTAAAGAGTAAATTTATTCAATAAAATTGTCATTGGCTTCAACCACAGTCTCCAGACAACTTTGGAATCTCTTGCATTTCCTCTGGACAGTTTCCTTTTTGGTGAATGCTGCCACAGTTATTGCCTTCAGTTCATCTTTGGTGTTACAAGGAGTTTTGTTGGTCTCTCACTCAACTGCACCTCACACGTAATAATTTAGGGGGTTGTAGTCTGGAGAGTTTAAGGGATGATGTGTCACATAAATTGTCTTACAGTCATGATTGGGTCCTTCTGCTTGTCTGACATGGCTCAGAGGTCTGTTTCCAGACATAGGGCCTTTCAGCAGCCACCCTCCTGAGCCAGGGCAGCATTACCTCCTCAAGGCACTTGATGTAGGCCTCTATATTAACTCTGAGCCCCCCCCTCAACAAATTCAAAAGCTTTTATCAGAACCATCAGACTGAGTTTACCGAGCTGCTACACCTTTGTAATCACCATTAAACTCATCCAACTCTTTGTGAATCCTGAAATACTTTGAAATGTTTTTATTGGAACTTCTGGCACAAATGCAAAGCAGGACAGCATACCATTCCAAAATTTCTGATGGAGTGCATCAGGATGTGCATTGTGGTGCATTGGATATTGGCTCGGAACTAGAAATCGGGGAGCCGAGTTCGAATTCCAGCTGAATTCATTGCAATTCTCTTATGCGCAAATACCCTTGGGAAAGGTATTAATCCGTTTATTCCTTCCAGTTATGGGTTAAATAACAGGACAGATTGGGTTCTATAGCCTTGGTCGGCAACCAGTCTACCGTAGAAAGCAATGGCAACCTACTGTGGGATAATCTTCTGCCCAGTCAGTCATGTCTCTTTCGAGACATGATCACCCAAGCGTGTGTCACGTATGGCACTCAACTGACTGAATTGCATCATGGTGCTCCTTTTCTCACAGATGGTGCCCAACTGACCCTACTATACAGTGGAGTCAACAAAAACAGAACACATGCAAAATTAAGAATATAAAATATACCCATCATACCTTGTATATTGATATTCTTTCTTTTAAGTGTTTCAGTTTCCAGTTTTTATTAAAGAGTTTTGTTGCTAAATCATGCTACTACTTCTACTGAAGACAAAAAGTAGTCAAGTCTTGCAAAAGCACTCTGGTAACTTACCTAAGTGCAATTCATTGTTTTGTGTTTAGAGTCAATTAATCGAAGTAACATTCAACTGAAGCTTTTAATATAAAATAAATATTATTTTTCTTGATCAGGTTTCAACACGTTTCATTAATGTCAGAAATGCCCATTTAAAATCTTTTAAACACAGTTCTTTGATATACAGATTAACTGTTACACTGCTGTTACAAATTTTATAAGTATATAAAATTGAATGACGTGTTCAAAATAACTCTAGATTAAATCTCAAACATTTTTTCACTTTGCGAGGAAAAACACTTGTACTGTAATTTCAGTAAACCATGAGAGAAGATATAAAAATTGATGTTTATCTGTTTTTTCAAAGAATTACAATAGTTTAAGGAGTAGAAAGCTAGAAAAGCATCCAATTGTAACACATAAATTTTAAAACTAAAAATAAAATTTCTGTGTATTATCCAGGAGGAATAATACACAAAAACGAAGTGAAAGGTAATTTTTAATTGCATTAGGTCCCCCCCCCTTTCAGATTTCTTATTGTTTAGTCATGTTAAGCTTTCATGAATAAGTAATCTTTTCTATTCTCTAACCCTTTCCATAACTGCTTGTCAAAAACAATATATTTTCTCTTGCAAGTTGTGACTTCTCAAATTATCTAAGATGATATATAAAAATTATTTTTAAAAATAATTTTTTTTGTATACATTTCACAAAAATGAATTTATTTTTGGATTTCATATTAAAAATGATCTTTGCTTATATTAAATGCTTCTAATCTCATAGAATATAATTGTGAAATTGATAGAAAACTTCACACATTGACATATACTTAGTGAAATGAAAGCCATACAGTTTATTTGAAAGAAGGCTGTGTGAAGTAAGATGCTTAAGCAATTAGAGCTACTAGTACTTTGCCAGAAATGATGTATAAGACTAATAAAGTGACAAAATTGAGCAGTCAGAATGTTCAGTGTTCTTAAAAGACAGGAACTACAGAAGGATTTTCAACAAGCTGTCTCATTCTATCAGTGAAAAGCAAGAAGCAGTGAGGTATTTATTGTAGAGTTTGGAGCCAGTTCAGGATTACATTTACCTGGGACAATTGCAGGGATACTGTCAAATCTGCAAACCATGTGGGGATCAAGTTTTGAAGTGATAGCATAAACCATGCATGAAACTATATGTACATCATAGTAAAAATTCCATTTATCAGGAAAAGATATTCCTGAAATGTCAAGAATAGAGTTGGAAAAGAATTTCCAAGCAAAGCATTCTGCTTTGTCAACAATACATAACAATACTTCAAATTGATTGAACAGAGGAAAGATTGAGGATTTGCTCTTGTTCAGCACACTCTTACAGATCTGTCAGTCATCTCTTGAATCAAACTGGTGAAAGACTATACAGTGTCTCATTCTATCAGTGAAAAGCAACTTTGCTTTGTTGGGAATACACATACACTCATTCTGAGTGAATACAATGAAGTGTCTGTAATCATAGGAACTATTGCATTGGTATAGCTGGAAAAAGTGATTCCTGTGGGCTATAGCAGCTGAACTGGCAGGAGTAAACCAAGGAGAAGATTATGGTTTCACATGGTATATTTGTGCTGGCACAAAAGCTTCAATGCTGGCTTTCACCCAAGAAGAAACATCAGTGGTACAATTCTCAACAGGAAGACTAAAAATATAATTCCATGTAGTGTTGCAAGGAAAATCATTAATGTCAAACTCTGTATTCTTGAATGCATATGGAAAAAATGTGTTGTACTTAACTAATACATGTTGCTGATATATAACCCTTGTTCCTTGTTGTCTTCTTCATTTTATTGGTAGGTTTGCATAAGACTCTTACGCCAAACTTGAAAGTTTTTGTGTAATATAGGTAATTTTTATTTCCTGAATGACTTCCGGCAAATTCTAATTTGAATACAGCTCCATTCTAGTTTAATTGTTGAATATGTCTCACCATACCATAGTTCATACCTCAAGTTAATCTTCCCTTCATATGTGTTTTGATTAATGTTAATTTGTTACTTGCACTCAATTATTTCAAAGGATAAATTTGATTTCTACTGACACTAAATTGGACAAGTTGTATTCATCCATCACTTGCTTTGGAGAATGGATGAATCTTTGTTATCGCCATCATTCAATGTGTTTGGCAAAACATGCTTAGAAAAAATTAAAGCAAGGGATTAGGTCATGACTACTAACCCAAGAGAGATTGTTTTATTGGTTTTCAATTTCTTTGTTTTTATCCTGAGAAGTTGATGGGTGTTGACAGGTAACTGATTCTGGGGAGGGAAACAAAAATTCAAACTGATAATAATAGAAATGTTGCATCTAGAGCAGGGGTAGGTAAACTTTTCAGTGCAAGGGCCCCATTCAAAAATTCACAATTTTATAGAGTCGCATACTATATTAACTAAAATAATTAATATTGAAAATAGACAAAATAAAAGGCTTTTAAAGAAAAAAATGCAATTTTCATTATTAATATTTTAAAGAACTAAAGAAGATTTAAATGAAATGCATGTATTTGAAAGATAAAGAAAAACAATGCTTACTAATAAGTATTTTCAAGTAGGAACTTCACATGAAATACATTTGAAAGACAAAATAACCCTGTTTTTTAAAAAAAAAAATCAGTTATTTTTATTAATGCTATAAAGTAGAATAACATTTATTTGAAAAACAAAATAACTCTATTTAAAGGAATAAAAAAACAACTTTATTAATATTTTAAAAGTGGAAACTTCAAATGAAATGCATATTAAGTAAATCTGTTTAAAGGAAAAATTAATTTATATTTTAAAGTAAAAACTTCACATGAAACATATCTTATTGAAAACAAAATAACACATCACTCAATAAATCCTGAGCCTAACTAACAAAACAACTTTTAGGCAAAATTCGATTTTATTCATCAACATAGTCTCTTTCTAGGGTGATACACTGATTCTAATGCTTCTCTAACAATTTGATGCCTCTTTTGTAAAATGATTTGTCTTTGGCCTCAAAATACACCTCAATTTCCAATATCACTTCCTTATTGGAGTCAAATCTCTTTTCCTGGAGCATTCTTTTGAGGTATGCAAACAGTAGTCACTGGGGGTCAGATCTGAAGAATAGGGTGGATGCAGAAGCAATTCGAAGTGCAATTTATTGCGATCAACTTGTGACACGGTGCGTTGTCTTGGTGTAAGATCACTTTTTCCTTCTTCATTTGTTGCCGTCATTTGGTGATTTCTTCCTTCAAACATACTAATAATGCTATATAATATTCACTATTGATGGTTCTTCCTTTCTCAAGGTAATTGATGAACAAAATACCTTGCACATCCCAAAATATGAAGGCTAAAAACTTGCCTGCTGATGTTCATGTTTTTAGTCACTTTGGATAGATTTCTCCTGCTGCCGTCCACTCAGTTGACTGCCAATTTGACTCTGGAATGAAGTGGTGGTTCCATGCTTCATCCAGTGCCACATATTTATGCAAAAACTTCTTGTTGCGTTGAAAGAGTTGTTGTTTTTGATTGACTGTGAGCAAATGTGGCATCCATTTTGAACACAGCTTTCTCATTGACAAATGTACATGCAAAATGGTGAATACACTGCCTTCTGATATGTTCACCTCCTCTGCTAATTTCATGCTACTTCAATTTACGATCGGGCAAAATGAGTTGTAGATTATGTTAGTGTTTTCCAGGACAACTGCCAATTTTGGGTGACCTGAGCATTCAGCATCATTTGTGTCTATACGACTGTGTTTAAAGTCAGCATACCACCTCTTATCCATTGTTTCTGATGGAGCAGAGTTTGAATAGCACTTATGAAGCCATTGCTTTGCTTGACAGTATTTTTTCCCATCAGAAAGCAATGCTTTGCCAACACACAAAATTCAGATTTTTCCATTGTTTTGAAAATTTACAACAGTAGCTTCACTTAAGTAACTGTAATTTGTAAACTAATAATCTGATTGGGCCCAAATTTTGTCACATGCCATTTGAAGGTTAGCACTTCATAAGAATAATATGGATTTGTTATTAGTGACATCATCTATATCTCAGGCTCAGGACTTATTTAATTTAAAGAAGAAAAAATAATTTCAAATTTACTAATATTTGGCAGGCCACATGAATTCCTTTGGCAGGCCACATTTTGCCTGTGGACTGGAGTTTGCCCACACCTGATCAAGAGGAACACCTATGAGATTCAACATGATATCTAAGTCAGCATTTATGGGCAGCAACAAGAGAACTGTTGAAAGAAAAACCTTCTTCACACTTCACCCCGCCATCTACATTGGTGGTAGAAACTACAGAGAGAAGACAGGATTCTACTGTCTACATCAATGATAGAACAAGAAGAGCCCTGGTGTTCATCACAATTACTGAGAAACTTAAGATCCAAACCATCAGGAGCAGGCAAGAGTTGAAGTTGATAATAAAAGAGGGTAGAAATCAGTCATCAGAAGCAGCAGCCACTATCAGAGTTTTTTGGAATTGAAATGTTACAGGATGGCAGAAGTAATGTTATACAGTCACAAGGATGCAAGGGGTTACTGAGTGTGAAAAAATCTGAGGAAAAAACATTAAGAAGAGAGGATGATAAATGAGCAGGAATTAAGGAAACAAAAGATGACCACTGATGTTGCCTTTAAATTTTTGAAGATCAAAGGTTGATTGGAAAGCAAGAAGCTGGGGGAGAATTCCACAAGTATGAGACTAGAAACTATTAGCATAGAACTTAGTTACATTTAGCAATTTCAATTGTAAAATGATGAGACCTAGCTGCCAATTTAGTACTGCACTTAAATTCATAAAATCAAGTTCTCAAAGAGATAACATTTACCATGAAAAAATAAATGCAAAAGGTGTATAAAGGCTATGTTATGACAGTAGAAAAGTGATGGAAGCCAAGATGTCAGGATTGATGACATTACAGATTCTTTGGATTTTGTCAAGAATCTCTAAAATACATAGCAGAAGTACTAGACCAGATGTGGTAGCAATATTCAATGCATGGATGAATGGTAGACTTATAAAAGTCTAAGATAGATTCTCATATGACAGTGAACCAACATTCCTAGCTACCAATTCAATATGATTGTTTCACTTCATGCCAGTGAAAAATATTAGTCCAAGAAGGTGCATTGAGTCCCTCATTTGGAGGTTAGCATCAGCCATGCTGTTGGTAGGCAAAACAAGTTATCTATGACAAAAGAGAGCAGTTTTGTTTTGGTAGCATAAAAATTAACAAGTGATTTCTTACCCCAGTTACAACAGAATTTAGGTCATTTTTTGAAATTAGTGGCCAACTTGACCTTATCAAACCTATCAGACTTACTATAAAGAAGGAATAAACAGTTGTCATCAGCATAAGATACTGAGTCCATAACTGATGAGATTAAGGTCATTGATGAAAACTAGGAACAGGATAAAACTAGGTTCAAGGATAGCACCCTAGAAGACACCTGCATTAGAGTAAAATAAATCTAGTAGAGTGTCTGTTCAAGATGATTTTCATTTTGCAATTTGATAAGAAAGATTGAATCAGTTAAAATAATCATTGTTAAATATCATAACCTTTCAACTTTTGAAGAAGACCAGCATGCCAAACCCTGTCAAATGCCTTTAAGATATTCAAAGCAACAGTCCAAGCTTGACCTTTCTTATCTAAAGCTTTACAGGCGCCTTCAGCAGTAAGTGTTAACATATCAGCATTTGACCTAGAGAAATGAAAGCTATATTGTTTGCTTGAAAAAAAAAACTTTCCTCTATGAGTTTGCCAAAAAAAAAAACGCAGAATTGGTCAATTGTCATAAAAATTAGATAGTTGGATTGTTCTTAAAAACAGGAACTTCTGAAGAGAATTTTGAACAGATAGAAGCAGAAGCAAGAGATAGAAGCTAGAAGCAACAGGGTATTGTTGAGATTCAAGAGAACATGAGCCATCTAATGTGTACATTTCCATCATATCTGCATGCTTTGTGCAGATCCAGTTTAGAGATGATAGCAAGAAACATCAATGTAATTCTATGCATATTACACAGTATAGACTGATTTCTAAATGGAAAATCTGGCAAAAGTACTCCTGAGTCAAGTAAGATTGGAAGAAACTTTAGGAACAAAACGAGAGATATAGAGGGCTTATTTAACACACTATTACAGAGCCACCATTAATCATGATAACCAAAATTGCTATATGCCGTCTCATTCTGTCAATGAACAAAGAATTAGCTTATTGAGGACATTATGGGCTATAATGGCTATCTGAGATAGCACAAAAGGATCGATGCTGACTTTTACCCAAGAAGAAAGCTTAGTGTCACAATTCTTAATAGGTAGGTTAAAAATTTCACTCCAAGTAGTATTGCACAGATCATGAAATTAATCCCAGTCTGTTTTTAACAGAAAGAAGTCTTGTAAATAGGAGGTTCATTCCTAATAGATGACCCAGGAGAAGTATCAAGACAATTCAACATGAGCCAAATTAACACCAAGAGAACAGGATTGCAGTATTTGATTATAATGAGGAGAAACGAATCTAGTAGAGAAGCAACTTGATCAGAATTATTAAGGAAATGAGTAGGGAAGTCTGATAATTGACTGAAAAACTGAGTAAAAGAAAAATTGAAATGATGAGCATTAAAATCACCAACCACAAAGATGTTTGAAGATAAATGTAGAGAGAGAGAGAGAAAGATAGATTGCTATACTGTCAGATATTTTGTCTATGTTATGATCCCGAGAAGGGGATGACAAAAAGATAATCAACTAAAGATAGTTAAATGAAAAAAAAGGTAGTTAAAATAAAGAAAGCACACCCAAAAACCATCTGGGGCCTCACAAGATTATTCTTTTGCCGTTGGAAGATTGTTTTTTGTATGTAAACACCAAGACATGCATCTGTATCCTATAATCATCTTGGCAAAAAGATAAGATTAGTCTGGAATAGAGAATTCATTGGTAGAGACAGAGGTTAAATTAGTTTCACACTTGTTAAGATATCTAGAGAATGTTTTAAGAGAAAACATTTTACACAACATAAATTTGTACAAATATGAATATTGGAGAAATAAAGGTCAAGAGTAGGGGATTTTGTTTTGTTTACTGATTTACTCATTTCTTTTAATTGTAGCTGTTATGAGAAGATAAATTGCATTTTTAAGCAGATAAGGCCAAAATAATTATCCCTATTTGTCTATGGCAATATAAACCCTCTGGAAGGTGACTAAGAATAAAGCATAATGTGGCATCAGGGTTGTCCAGCAGAAGTAAATACAGGGACACCTATCCATGTGTGACATGGCACTGATATTATGAGACTATTGACCAGAACAGCCTCTCTAAGCTATACCAAAAAGTTTGGGCTTCTTACTACCAGTCATGTTGCAGCAACCAGAAAAATGTTGCAGCTTTAACTCTTAAAATAATCTTTGTTGGGTGTGAATATATCTGCATATACTAAATTTGTAAATACTCTTACAGCTAACTGAAGCCACCTAAGTTTTATTAAGATTTATTAACTCCTCTAATCATACTCTAGTGTTGGTCATTATTTCTGACAAACAAATTTGCACTATTTGATTTCAATTAAAGCAGTTTAAAAAAAAAATCACAGCCTCACAAGTCTTGTTAGGTATACAATTCTAGGTACCTCCACTCATTTTCGATACTTTTAAATTGAGTTTTAAAAATAAAAAATTTTCTCAACTTTTATTTTAGTTTTAATTGAAAGCTATATATTAAATTTTCTATTTCCAGTAATCAAAATACTCTGGTGTATTTCAAACAGAAATTATATTGATTGGAATCTAAAATTTTGAGATTTTTTTTTATTTTTATTTTTTGGTTATCGACATATTTGTTAACAAAAGTTAATTCTCTGTTTTTAAAATCTTGCAAAAATAAAATATACATCTGTGATATATTATTTTTGGAAAATTAACAAATTCAAAGTTAAATTAGTCTGATTTGCACAAGTATTAATTTAGAATAAAACTAATTCTTTAACACAGTGTGTTGATCTTTCTGACCTTTTCCTGTATATTTCATATGTGATAACAAACAGACATATGTGACATAAGTGTATGGTGAGCTGAATTGTCAAAATTGTCCAAATTATTTTCCTGTAAGGGAGAGAAACCATGAAATTGGAGAATTGCTTAGAAACCAGTACAGTTTTTTTAAAAGATGCTTCTAAGACCATTTAGAATGAGGTACTTAACCGCCTGCTACAAATATGCCATGAGAAAATAAGGACAGAAATTATGGAAGCTTCACTTGTAGCCATCATGGCTGATGACACAACAGATGTTTTGGGACACACTCAAATGGTTATTGTTCTAAGGTATGTGTTGAATGAAGAGCTATTTTGGGGTGTTTTAGGGATTCTTTATTTCAGAAATGGACAAAAACTGTTAGTTCAGACATTTGATGGTGTAATGAAAGGCAAAAAGAAGTTCAAGCAAAAATAAAAAAGCAATTTATAGTAGTGCATATTTCCTTCACTGTTATGCACATCAACTTAATTTAATAATGAGAATTGCAGCAAGTATTACACAGAACGCAAGAATATTTTTCTCTATTATTATTTTTTATTTTTTTTTGCTGTTCTAACATTCTTCACGTGTGTCTATCCTTTACAAAGTGGAACTTTAACATACAGACCATGAACAGCAGTTCATGTTGAAGATTTAAATTTACAACCTTTAAAAAGCTGCTGTAATGAAATTCAGTCAGCATCAAATGCAGATCAAACCATTGCAGAAGCAATAGGAATTTTTACAGTACTTAAATGATGATAATTTTATGTTTTGGCTAGAGAACGTTTTCGATTATGTCTTTGAGTTTCTTATTTCGAAAATAACAATTTTGAAATGTGTTATTCATTGACTTTAAATACACCAATTTCACAAGATTAGTTGTAACACTTATGACAGACACAAAAGAAGTGTGTGACTATGTTGATATCATGGACAGATATTCTTCCACTAAACACTTAAATTGTTCAACAAGAAAAAGCTTCACTAGTTTAAGACTGAAGCATATCCCATGATTGACAAAGCTTGAACTAAACTAAAAGTATTCTATTGAAGATCCAATATACATGAATATTGCAAAAATTGAGCTGCTGAAATTTATATTGGAAAATAATCTATAACAGTCATCGAGTGATCAAGGAGAAAATTATGAATTGTTTTGCTCAAAGTAAAACAGGAAGAATGGATTTCATTTTTAAAATAGCAGAACACTTCTAAGTTATTATTTTTAATCTGTTCTTTCTTCCCTTATTCTCCTCGACATTTTATTAGTTTCGCTGAGTTTTTTTTTTTTTTTCACAATTGAATCTTTATTTCCTGCTTCAAATCGCCAATGCAGTGTAAAACATTGAATCAGGGTTAACATCCTATATCCCGTTTATATAAGCTCTCGTAACATCGGGATCTGTATCGACCACCCGTTCCCGTTAAGTCGTTTGTAAAAAAAAAAAAACTTAAGAAAATTGGCGTTTTAGTGTTGCTGGACTGAATTTACGCTACTCGTTAAAAACTTAAAAACATAATGACACTAACCGAGTAAAAAGGTGGGGGGCGCAGAAAACTGTTTTTGTACAGTTGAGTTTGAGTAGATTGTTGTATTGTATGTTTTTTGTTGTGTTTGTATTTATAAAAATATTTGCTTGTATTTTCAGGTCTATCTGAAATTTGGATTTTTGGTATTTTTATTTTATTGATCTGATTTTTTAATGATGACTTTTTAATACAACTTAAAAATAATTTATTTATGGCAACTTGAATTTGTAATTAAAAGAGTTTTCTTTTACATCAAATACAAAATTGAGTTTGACATTTGAAATCTGCAAAGTTTCTAACAATTTCACTTTTTAAAGTAAAAATTTCCAAATATTTCAAACAAAATAAAGAACATTTTATTAATCAGAATTTTTAAAATACAAAAAGACGAACAATCTTTCATTTTCATATTGATATTATTAATTCAATATTCACTCTTACAAATAATAAATTAAAAAAAAACGTAAAAAATAAAGAAAGTCTAATGTCAACTCTTTTTTTTTTTTTTTTTTTTTACCTTTGACCTGATTTATTCTGATATACTGGCATTTCATCCGCAGTGTTAACATTTAAAAAAATTTCATTTGAGTCAATGAATAGAAAAAAAAAACTTTTGCTAAGTTTATTCAAGGTGAATAATTGTCAAGTATCGTGTTTAGTCGAAAAATTTACTCTGACAATTTGAGAGCAAAATGTTTACATGATTCTTTTTTTCAATAATGTTTGCTTACTACTTGTGAAAAAAAGAAGGGAAAGATTTTCTGACGTTTTTGGCATCTAAAACGTCTCCTCAACTGTATACATTTTTAAAAACTTTTTTGCCGTAAATACTCAGCATCGCTGTTTTAAAAAATCCATCTTAAATCCGTCTGCTCAAGAATTTTAAACTAATATTTCCAAAAGTTTTTAAAATTAAAAAAATCCTTTGATAAACTTTTTGGAGCAAAAAAGACATTTTTTTTAATCGTTTTTCTTTTAAAAAAGTAATTTTCAATTGGCCATATTCATCAATTTATCAACATATTTTTCTTTAAACATTGTACTTAATTTCTAAAAATAATAAAATTACAAAAGTAAACTATTTATTTTTTTCTTTGGCTCAGCCAATATCACACAGTGTTACTGTTTGTTAGTAGTTGAACGTAAAAAAATGTGTGCGCATTACTTGGGACTTGGTAGAAATCAAGTAGAAAAATAAAAAATGTATTTCAACTTCAAGTTTATTAAAATTTAATTTCAGATTCTGCTAATCATAAAATGTTATTAGGGAAAAAAATCTTACCTTTTAGGGCACGACATAGTTTTATTTTATTTCTTTTTGGTTTGTATAGTTTTTCTTTTCTTTTTCTAGTGTCCGTCAGTAAAAATGTTTTGGCGATATCTGATCACACACAGTGTTTAACGTTTTAAATTTTTATAATTGTATGTATAAAACACGTGTTGAAATGGATGGTGAAGGGGCGTATCGAAAATGACACGTTCGGTTTAGCAGTAATAAAATGAGCACAAAAATCAGTCGACCCTTTCTTTGTCATTATATTCCGCTCAAATATTTTTCACCATAATCAATATCTTCGTTTCAAAATCAAATGTTCCGTCGATTTTCCTTTTGGTTAAAGCTGTGATCGGTGACCAACTAATCTCGGGGTTTCTTCTCAAATTTGTAAGAACTTCTTTCTAGGAGGTGCTTCCCAGAAAAGTGATACCTAAGTTTAAAATGCATTTTAGAAAAATATATTCTTTCACATTTTAAATAAAAGTTCCATAAAAATAAGCAAACTTAACTTTGAAAATTCAAGAGATTTTTAAATTCTAATTCCTATATTTTAAATGTCAAATTGAGACAAAAAAATCGCTTGGAAAAAAACAAAAAAACAGTATAGTATGAATGAAAAAGGCTTACTAACTTACTAAAAACGAACCTTTTCTATCAAAATGATTTTTTATTATTAAGAGGAAATATCTTTTTTTGTGGGAGAGGGGGGACTATTTGAATTTTTTTTAATGATAATTTATATGTGTGAATTAAAAGGTCATGTATTTCAGGGTTTCTTCCCCTTACAGATGTGCGTTGTGGTGCATTGGATATCGGCTCGGAACGAGAAATCGGGGAGCCGAGTTCGAATTCTAGCTAAATCCATTGCATTCACTTACGCACAAATACCCTTGGGAAAGGTATTAATCTGTCTATTCCTTCCAGTTATGGGTTAAATAACAGGACAGATTGGGTTCTATAGTCTTGGTCGGCAACCAGTCTACCGCAGAAAGCAATGGCAACCTACTACGGGATAATCTTCTGCTCAGTCAGTCATGTCTCTTTTGAGACATGATCGCCTAAGCATGTATCACGTATGGCACTTAACTGACTGACTGACAGGGGAAAAAATTGTACAATTATGTCACTTGTGATTGCCATACATTTATTTTATCTGGTATCTATCAACCTGTCAACACATTTGAAATACAGCAGATAGGTCAAAAAATGTTCAACTCTGTGATTAAGAAATACTTTTATTCTAAATTTCATGATAATATTGTGTTTGGACATCCATATTTACAAAACCAACTCAAAAAAAATATTAGAATTCTTTTTAAACTACTGGGGGTCATTGAATTGTAGTGTGTATTTCCATTTATGATTAGTAATTACCCTTTTAATTTAATAACTATAACTTGAACAATACAAATTAACACAGAATTTTAAATGATTTATAAATTATTTTAATTAAAATTTTAAAAGTATTTTCTGGGAAAGAGAGAATGTCAAGTCTCTTATTCCAAGTATTTTGAATGGCTCAAATGAAAAATAAGACTTTCTCCAGTGTGTAATCTGACAAAAATTTACTTTTATTAAATGACATTAAAAAAAAAATAATGATAATGCATTTACCAGTCAAACTTGCACAACATTTTCATTTGTGTGCTAGATATTTAGACAAGATAACAGTTCTAATTACAATTCTGTTGGACTCATAAAAAAAAAAAACAACTATTATTATCAACAAAATATTTATTTACTTTCATTCTGTTGAAAGGAGTGAAGAAGGAAAACTTCCCACAGGTCTCACTGGGTTTTTGGTCTTTTCTTTTTAGACAATAGTTCAGTTTTATATAGGTACCTCTGCAAAATCACTTGAAAAACAGCATAGGATAAAGGGAAAAGGCCCCAAACTAAATAAAAACAAAGTTTTATCGGCAAAATGTTTATATTATCATTAAGAGGATAGAGCAAAGAATTTTTTAATTATTTCTAACACGTTCAAAATGTTTGTAGAAAGTCTGTTTTTTTTTCTTACATCACTGCAAGCCCTAAATTGCCGCAATGTTAATAAGTAAAAAAAAAACGTAATATTGCACAATGCACTTTTTTGACAGTGAAAGACACATTAATTTGGAAATTCTCGCAAAAATCAAACAATGGTCGGATTTTGATGGAAATTTCAGGACTTATTCCTAATTGACTGAAATCAATGTTGAAATAATTATTTTGTATAAAATATTGGTAAAAATATTTTTTGTTTTTTTCCATATGTTACCCCCCACCAATTAATTTCCACAAATGCTTAAAAATTCGAATTTTGTCCACAATAAGCCTAATATAATTAAATTCAGGAGTCATTATAAAAAGTTTAAAAATTATTGTTAAATTTCTTCCTCAACGTGTTCGGCTAGGGTATGTAATTAATGCATGAAGACTACAATTATTAATCGGAAATTTAAAAGCTTAATACAAATGATTGAGCCATTGGATTTTTAAAATAATTAAAACATTTTAATTGTGTGCATTTTTACTGCCCGTATTTTTGTTTGTACGGATGGCTGTACATGATATTTATCATTAAAAGGTCATGTGATTCAAGGGTTGTCTTCCCTTACATAAAAAATTACATTCGTATATTTTTGTCGCCTTCAGCCTCCCTACTTTAGCCTTGTTAACAAATTTCGGTTGTCATTATGTCACTCGACACTTGAGATAAGTAATGTAGATCGGATTACCTTAACTGACAAAAACTTTTAGCGAATATTTCAGAGAGTAAGCAAGTACATTTGTATGAAAACAGATAAAGGTAAATTTTAACTTTAAAAATTAACTTCAATAACGTGTCAGCGACGTATATTTTATTTTTGACAGATTTTTAAAACAGGAATGTGGCTACTGTTTAAAAAAATGTGTTGATCAATCAAAAAAATGGCGGTACTTTCAATTTTTTTTTTAAATCTGAAAAATTTTAGATTCCAATCAATATAATTTCGCTTTAAAATATGCCAGTGTATTTTGTTTACTGGAATTACTAAATTTAATCTCTTGACTTTCAATTAAAACTAATTTTAAACTTAAAATATAACTTATTTATTTTAAAAATTTCATTTTAAAATCAGGTATTGAAAATTTATACTGAAAAGTGGAGGTACCTAGTTTTATAAAGATATTCAAAAATGAGATAAATCTCAAGTTCTCATAAATTCAAAATCAGGGATAATATCTTTAATTTTTTGATAAACTTTCACAAATAGAAAGATAATCATATATATATCTCTAATTCTTTAGAATTTTTCATTTTTTGTTTCTTCCTTTTCATGTTAGTTTTTCTTTGAACACTAGAGAGCATAACTCACTCTCCCCATTGGTTAAAAAAATCACAAAATGTATCTCTTTAAAACCATGCCTCTTTTCAAACTTTATTTTTGTGGGTTTTGAGCATTGTTTTTATACAAATCTTTAGAAACTAAATTCTATTCATATATCATGATTTTTTTAAAGCATCAGGCCTTTTTTTAAATTTTTTTTTGCATCACATACACAAAGTTTTACACATTAAATTTTATAAAACCATTTTTGACTGTATGCCATCATTTTTGCACATTATTTAAAGAAACTGTTAGTAACTTTCTTTTATTAAATGCTTTTTTAAACACCCCTCTCAAAAGAAAGTATAGACTGAGCCTATTAACTTCCACTTTATCTGTGGGTTTAGGCCTTCTTCCTTCAATTCCCAGTATTTTTGAGAGAGGGCTGTTTGAAACCTTGAAAACATGTTACCTACTTACCTATTACCTTAAATTTTTAACATTAAATTTTACCTCTTACATTAAATTTTACTGCAAACGGTGATCTAATTAAAATTTAAAATTTAATAGAAAAAAATTGATTTCCTAAATCCAAAATTAAGATTAAATATACAAAATTAGATTAATTATAAAAACTCTGCTTAAATACAAAAATATTCTGTACAAAATAAGCATCCCACCCCTTACCTGCTCTTCTAAGAAATCCAAAGGATATAGTCTAATCGCAAGATAATAAAAACTTACATTCTAACTGCTAATGTTAAATCTGTCTACAAAACTCACAGACGCTCATTAATCAACCATATTCACTACCCACACCACTTTCTTCAAAATTCTAACGGTCAATTCACAAGACTTGTTCCCTTATCACTAACCCCCACCTACATCCCGCACACAACTGACCAAATATAAGAAAAGATGCTTTCCATTCTTGTCCACACCACCTGATGAGACATTGTAGTTTCAATGTCGAAACAAATGTACTATTTGTAGTGGATATATAAAAAAAAATTCTGTACATGTTCTAAGATATAATTTATAATATATATATTATAAATTATAACAAACCACATGACCTGCGCTATAAGTGCATATCTGTTGCTCCATTTAGCTCGACATGAAGAAGGATATTGAAGTAATATTACATGATCAACTTTTTTCTCTATGTACTCTGTCCACAGCAATTATGGCTTTCTATAACTTCCCATTTTTGCCATCCATTTATTCAAGCCCATCAAGTATGTTATGCACTGTTTTCCTCTGTCCCTCTTTTCCTCAATCTGTCCCATGACTATCAGATTTTTCAAGCCCTCCTTCCTCATGTGTCTCAGAAATTTCAACTATCTCTTCCTGATGTTAAGTATAACTTTGTTTTTGTTTCCATTCTTTGTGTAACCTTGTTGTTGCTCGCATGTTTGATCAGTGGTATCCTCAGCATCTTTCTGTAGAACCACATTTCTGTTGCTTCAAGTCTTGTCTTCATCTCTGAGGAAATTGTCTAACATTCACTGCCATATATGAGGACATATAACAATTCAGTACTCTTTTCTATCTCTTACTTTTCTGCTTAGCTTTTGGAATGCATCTTTGGCTATCTCAATGTGTCTTCGGATTTTAGTGTTTCACTTTCTGTCCTCTGTTAGAACACTCCTGAGATATTTACATTTTGGTACTTGTTTGATTTTAGTATCCCTGATTTACAATTTGTACTCTAGGTTCATCCTTTTGCTAACAACCACGCATTCTGTCTTTTTGTAGCTTTTGTTTAGTCCTCTCTTCTTGCTTTCCTTCGCTACCTTCCGTAGGAGTTTTCATAGTTTACTTTTCATACCTGCTATCAACTCTATGTCATCTGCATATTTTATGTTGTTAAGATTGTGGTCGTCAACAACAAATTCCATCAGGACATTTAATTCTCTCAGAATTGCCTCACTGTATTGGTTGAACAAGTCCAGTGAGAAAACACATCCTTGTCTTAACTCTTTTCTATTTTTGTGTATCTGGTGAACTCATTTTCTATCCCTGTACAGGTGGTTTGCTGCTGGTATAGGTTCTTGATTGTTCTGATATCCTTCCCAAGTATGTCAAGGTTGCTGAGCAGTTCTAACAGAAAATTTATCAATGTAATTTAAGATAGAACATGCTTTTAATATGTTTTTAATGTCTTCAGAAAGTGAAACTTGATGAAAAAATGACAATAGTTTGAATTTTTCTTTTTTTTCATCTCAACATCTCGCAGTTGTATATCTTGCTGCTATCATTCTAGAATGTAATGCATAGTGTTTTATGATAAAATATATCTAATGTCCACAGATAGCTGGATATGTGTTGATCCTTCTATCTCTGGTATAGAATTAAGAGATAAAAGCCTCTTCTCTCTAGATTTGCATTTTAATAGTTTTTCTTTTTGCTTTCTTTTTTCTCTTTCAAAATTTAATCAATATCTGATAATCTTACAACTAGTAGACTCTAAATAATTAGTTATCTCTTCAAAAGTTATTAAAAATCTTATGAAATATAAAATTACTAAACCAAGTAACATCTTCTTTCAATTCAAATGGTAGAAAATTCTTAAAAAGTTGTATTCTGGTTGAAAATATTTATATTTTTGAAAGATTAAAGAATATATATTCAGGTTTCAAATAAAAAGAAAATGTCTAAAATTAATTAAAATCTTTCAAAATATTGTCCATGGCTTTTATTTACCTCTTGCCACTTATCACTCATCCACCACTTCATACCTGTATATTATTTTTAATTCTTCTAATTATCTCTTATATTTTTCCCCAAAAATTTGTTGTGAATCTTTCTTGATAAATAAGTGATCAGGTTTTTTTACTACCAACCAATTGAACATTGAAATCAGTGATTAACTTGGAGCTTTTTGTCTTTTTTATATCTGTATCACAATTGGGTTGTTATTGTAAAGTGACTTTTTCTTAGTTTATTTAAAATGCTATAAAAATTGTATTACCAAAACTTATTCCATTATTGCAAAATTCATGTTCTTTCTTTTTCAAATTTTCTTGAATAAGTAATATAAAAATTCAATATTTTCATTTATTTTTAGTGTAGAAATATCACATTGTATGCAGTTCTTGAACAGAAAAAATATCATTGTCACATTCAAAGCCTATACTGTCAAATTTTATTAAGTCACACAGTCCAACCATAGCTTAGATATCTCTAATTTAACTATATTTATAACTAAAATTAACTGAAAAAAGCAGTTTTGGTGTACTTCTTTGCCCCCTGCATAGATGTTTCTTTTTGTTGACTTAAGTGTGTTAGTTCAGCTGCTTTCATGTCCTTAATTAATGTTAATATTTAACTTTTTTTTTTTTTTCAGTGCATCATCTTCAACTATTTTCAGTTCCCATTTCTTGCTTTTAATTTTTCTCAAATTTCTATTTGTGACATTCTTAGAGAAACATTTTCACATGTTAACATTTTCAATTACTTTTTTGATTCTTTCATCAACTTTGTCATTTTCAATGCCGTATTCAGTTTCAATATTCCAAATGTTTACTGATAATCATAAATGTTTCACTGTCTCTTTTATGCTTTGTTCTATTTGTATACAAAATATCTACACCTCTACATCAAGGCAAACATTCCTTGTGTCTCTTAGCAGACTTTCCAGTTCTAAGACCAGTAACTCATTTTGAGACTTTCATTTATATTAATCATCAATCCAGTCCTACTCTAGTTTACTTTCTCTCCCTACAGTCTCTCTTTTTTTATTATAAAGAATTAGCATTTAGATTTTTTACAACTATTTTCATAGATATGCTTTCTCAAGTTTTACCCAATGACCTTTTTGTGAGCACATTGGCAAATTACCCCCCCCCCCCCATGTAAATTATCCATGACAATGTAACCTTTCTCTTTCAACCAACTGACATTTCAGCACGTAGCTGGATGTCACTAATGACTTTTATTGTCTACTTTGCAATAGATAGTTAATATAAAGTTTCTCTCATTTTAGATAATTTTTGTAAGCATTTTTGTCTTAAAAGACTTATCATAACCACCAAGAAATCAGTGGGTAAGGTCTTTTTATTCATATCAAAAATTAGCATAGTTTTCATCTGTATATGTCACTATATTTACATTCTAACTCTTGTAAAGCAAATGCCACCTGATGAGTTTTTTTTTTTAATGTGGCTTAATATTTTATTTACTTTACTCATATGATCAACTTTTGTATTTGTGATTATTAAGTTCAACTGATAAATTGCAAAATCTTTATCAGGGTGTGTGGTCAGTAATTCAATTAAGCTGTCTCACAAAAATATCTAAGTATTGTCTCCTCAGTAATGGTGTCATAAATTTATTAATTTTTTTTTTAAGCTAGCAGTGTATTTTCCATTTTTAATAGGCTCAGTAAACATGTGCGTCGTGGTGCAGTGGTTATCGACTCGGAACGACAAATTGGGGAGCCGAGTTCAAATTCCAGTTGAATTCATTGCATTCACCTATGCACAAATACCCATGGGAAAGGTATTAATCTGTCTATTCCTTCCAGTTATGGGTTAAAAATAACAGGACAGATTGGGTTCTATCGCCTTGGCAGGCAACCAGTCTACTGCAGAAAGCAATGGCAACCTACTGCAGGATAATCTTCTGCCCAGTCAGTCATGTCTCTTTAGAGACATGATCGCCCAAGCATGTTTCACGTATGGCACTTAACTGACTGAAACATGAGGGAACAGGTAGATGTAAATAGAATCATTTAGTCTTTATGTTCAATGTATTGAAAGCAGCTCATATTAAATATACCTCTCAATTTTTCTATAATGTAACTTTTTAATATTACCCCCTCTGTGATACTGCTGCAGGCCAGACTGCTGCCCTCAAGCCAGATCCTGGTCGAAACGGCACCAGATGTGACACCTCAGCCTGGCTGGCCGTCTGTTCGCCCAGCGGCAAACAGTTGTGATACTGCACAGGGCACAGTAGCCTTTATGTGATGCTCGTTCTCGCTGACGGTCGTGACACTGCCACCCGGTTGCGACTATCCTGTCCGATGATGTCGCCACAAAAGCTGGACTACAGGACGTCTTTTGCAACAACGGGCCACTGTCCCACGTTGTGATTAGATCCCAGAAGTCTCGTCGTGCAATTTCAATAGTCGTCCCTTTTAGCCAGTCCGGACACTGGTGTACACTTATGAGTTGAAAAAAAATAAACACAGCACCAAAAAAAAAAATTAATAAAATAAATGAACAAAGTCGAACATGCCTGGAGAGCTATGTAGAATGTCTTTATAAAGAAAAAAAAAAAAAACAATGTCTGTTTTTTTTTTCCAAGAATACAGTTGTCGAAAATGACATACAATCATCGGAAATGATATACAGTTGTTTAAAATGCTGGTTGTAACAGAGAGAGAAAGTTCACCAAAAGCATCAAAGCTTCTAATCGTTAATTGATATGTTTACTCTAAATTTCGTTAGCGTTGAAATGTACTTCTAAAACAGCAGTTCTTTTGGGTTCTTGACGGAATCTGATGAATCGGAGCAGTCGCTGGTGGAGTGTGTGTGGGTACGGACAGCGGTGGCACTCTGCCGAAAATCTGAACAATTAGCTCTCCAACTGAACTTTTCGTGTCGAGCATCTATTTTTATAACCAATTTCGATCCTCTCTGGGGATCCGGCCGGCTCACAGACTTCGGCCAATTAAAATTGGTCTCCGCCCCTTTGATTTGCGGATGTCTTAGCTCGACCAATGAGATCATGCCAACTCACACCGAACCAAATCCAGCTCGGGTCATTTCGGACTGTTGGGCTACACAGCGACCTTGACATCTGGGTGACCTTATCAAATCACTCTGACACTTGTTTTGTCTATGCTTTTCAGATTAGCAGAATACATTTCAAATCTAAGAGAAATCCATATTGAACATGAAAAGAGGCGTAAATCATGAAAGACGAGAAATTTATATTTATCCAAAACAACTTTATTTTATGCTCCCGTGTTTTTAGAAGCACTTGATGGTTTTTTGCTTTTTTTTAATCATATTGCCCCAAGCAAGGCGGTAATGCCACTGAAGCGCAGGGGGCTATGTAAGAATTGAGGATGAGGAAGAGGAGAAAAAAAATGAAAGAAAAGATTGGAAAAGAAAAAGCCGGAAACCACATCCTAAAAATTTTTTTTTTTCCTAAGCTCACATCGTGTGACGCAATAAAACACTAATAATATCACCAATATTAATTTCTCTCTCCGTTGTTTTAAACCAACCAAAGGAAGGCATCCCTGTGGGAGAGGTGAAAGCATCACCACGTGAGATAGTGTCACACCTCAACTGATCATTAACAAAATTTTATAAAGAATAACAACTGCCTTTTTCTTTTTTTTTTTAATCATATCACCCCAAGCAAGGCGGTGACGCTACTGATGGGCATGGGGCTACTTAAGAGTAGAATGATTGGAAAAGAGAAAGCCGGGAACCACATTCTAAACAGGAAACAAGGGATGAGCCTCTTCACCTGTTCAAAAGACATCGGTGGAGTGTAAACCGGGCGATAGTTAAGTCTATCTACTCCAATTGAAAAAGAAAAAGTGAAAGATTTGGAAAGAAAAAAAGAAAAAGTGACTTATTAAGTTTTAACTTAGTTAAAGTCAAGTCAAGTCAAAAAATTTTCTAAAAATAAAATCAAACCTACAGTTAGACATGAAAAGTTTTAAAATTAAGCAAAAATATTGGGCAAAAACTGAGAAGAAAGCAAAACAAAATAATATGGCATACTTATTCAAGTGAATCCCAGTCGGACTGCCTGTTTTCCTCCTCTAAATTAGAAGATTTCAATAAGGTTGTCAAACCTGCTTATCAAAATGAACTTAACCATTTGGCTAAATAGAAACCTTGGACAATTTTTTCTCAAGTATGTTAGCTACCTCGAGAAACATTACCAGTTGTAATTAGTTTGTTCTGGTTAGACTAACGGAGTGACATGACTGATGAAAGTAAGGACCTCGTCAGTTTCTGACCTCACCAACATGGAGGATTGAAACTACATCTTATGGTGATTAAAATTCTGGACCCACTTCACCAAAACAGAAGCAACAAGGATTTGCAAATTACTGTATACTAATAAATGCAAAAGGTGTAACTAGAAACTGAGACTGGTGTTGCAAAATAAAGAAATCAACATGATGAGGATGCTGTTGAGCAGATTTTGCATGTCTTTGATAAGTGGTTTAAGAAAGATGATCTTAGTGTTGTATGCGAAACATGGTGTGCATTTAAAAATCTTTTTAAGGTCAGATATCATGGATCAATTTCTCAATATATTTTTATAAGAAAAAAATTAGAGCTGAAAAAGCAAGGCCTGAAGTAGTTCTAGCTATGCAGCTTATTGACCCTACTGGATTGAATAAAAAAGATTATACCAAGAAAGTGGAGATCTATAAGCAAATGGAGAATGCCCTTAGAAAATTATTTCGTGTTTTAAAAATTATTTTTCTAAATATGCTTTCTCAAGTTTTTTTCAATGATCTCTCTTTTTGTGAGTACATTGGCCAATTATCACTCCCCGACCTGTATCTATTGCAATATTTTGCCCTGTCAGCAGGGCTTCAGAATATGCTGATTGCATCTCTGCAGTGAGTAAAAGTCCTTCAAAAGGACTACCTGTTTGTCATGGGTGGCAACCTTTGATAGTTGAGGCTTTTAGGAGTTGGGCCAAAACTCAAATACACCACTTTAGTCTCAGTCTCTACTTGAGCTAGACAGGTGGTTGGAGAAGCCCAATCCAAACAATGGGCTTGTCACGTCAAGCTCTGAGTCAGAGTAACAAAACAAACAAAATGAACTCACATTTACCATATCAAACATTAAAATGACTTAGTAAGTGGTGGCTGCAGAGTTGGACTGGGAATCTAATATGGTTGTTTCAACCTTCGAGGAAAGCCCACTTAGGTGAATGATCCTGGATATAACAGGTGCTTTGAACCTTCCCCACATTTGAGTACACCAGTCATGCAGCCCTGTTGGAATGAGGTGAATGGGATTCCACCACTCTCATCATCTCCCCAATCTGGGGTTCCAAGGTAAGTGGGGGCATGGCTGATGAATAATAAGTATGAGCACAAAACAAACTAAGAGACTACACATTGATATAGACACAGAAAGTGATACAGGAATTTTTTTTAAATTCATAGTAACAGAACAAACATAAGATAATCTAATAACAAAGTTGTTATCTTTTTTATTTGGAAAAAAAATCTTAGCATCTTGGATAACTCCAAAAATGGTTAAGAAAAGAAAAAACTCGAAATGATATTTGTCTATACTACTGAGATGAAGTAGCATTTACACTATTTGGATTATTGTCCTCATCTTTGTTGCTATTTTTACAATGTTTTGGCCGGTCTTCTTCAGATGCTAGGAATGAGAATAATATACCCCAGTGATCATAATAAAGGGTTTGGTTCGAAATTCCAAGCACCTGAAGAGGGCTAGAGCATACAACAGTCGAAACATTGTAAAAATGATAACAAAGATGAGGACAACAGTTTGAATAATGTAAATAGTGTAGAAATGATATGTTACTGAAAGAAGTAAAAAAAAAAAATGTTACACTGAAATGTAAGGATGACCAAATATAAAGATATAATGATATAAAAGTAAGGATTTACCCAAACCAATTTTGAAATTCCTCTAGAAAAAATTAGCCAAGCAAATCAAGTTATACCAATGAAAATCTAATATCAAGAATTAAAAAAGCATATTGAAAACATTATGATCAATAAAAAAAAACTTGGAAATAACCTCTATCACTGAACCAAAACTATCCACAAACAATGTAAATCCAATACAACATTCATTGACAACAACCTCTCAATGACAAAAAGAAAGGAGAATATAGAGCCATTGGATAACTGTAGACAAAACAGTGATATTTTGAAAACTTTAAAAAACACCCATAAGCACTTGAAACATTTTGAAACATTCAGTTTCAGCATTAAGTGACCCACAGGAGTTGATATGCTAGTAAAACAAATAGTCAATCAATCAACCCCAGTGTTACCTTTCTCCCTCTCAATCAACTGGCATTTCAACACGTAGCAGGATGTCACTTGAGATTCTTGATAAAAATCAAAGAAAGATCTATTATGTAATTGATCCTGATCTGGCATCTCGACTTCAGTCACTTCCTTACAGATGTGATGTGGCTCACTTCTGACATACTACTAGATTGGCAACTAGGTCTCACTGTTTTACTGTTGAACTAGTTAGATGTAACCACCACTTTTATTCTAAAAATTTATTGTTTCACACTTCTCACCTGTGGAATGCCCTTTTGACTTTTGCTTCCCTGCCATCTACAATCTTCAAAAATTTAAATGCAATGTCAATCAACAATAAAGGAATAAGGTACAGGAAGACAGTCATCTTGAACACTGTTTCTGTATTGTCCATTCCTCACTCCTCACTTTCACTTTCTGTAATGGTATTATCATCTTGCTTGTGGTGAAATGATTAAAAAAAAAAAGCAATTACTACTTCTATTGTACTAACTAAATGTTTATCTTTGCATTTTAATGTCCAGAAATCTAGGCTAGCTTGCTTGCTTCATAACAGAATACAGTTGCATCCTTTGTTATATCAAAAGTGAATATCATAGATTGTGAATGGTTTGTAAATATATATATTTTGGGTCTTTTATATTATATATATTTTTTTTTTTTTCATTTATAAACAAGTTATTTCGCTACCTTGGTTTCTACCATGAGTGGTTTCTTCAGGCAATTTTTAATAACTTTTTAATTTTTTTAAATAACAGTTTTTAATAATAGTTATTAAAAATCATCTGAAGACACCACTCATGGTGAAAACCAAGGTAGCGAAATAACTCATTTATAAATGAAAAATATTCAAAAGTTCTACAATATAATTGTATAGAACACTTTTTAATACAAATGTGTACTGGTCTAACCCTATTAGGGTCAAAAACTAAGTATTAAACAATCAATATATATATATATATATATATATATATAGTCATCTGCAGACATCTGTTTCGCTGTATCACAGCTCATCAGTACGGTTAGATTCCGATTGCTTTTAACTCAGGATCAAAACCCGTCCAAATTGGCATCAGTCAGCGATTTTACCTCTGGACTATGGGCGCTCAGTAGAAGAAGGCAGACTTTTTAGCATGTATATTATCATTATACATGCCCAATAGCCAGAGTGCTCTAATTCATTACTGAATGAGCGATGCGTACATGCCAGAGTAGCTACTGTTTTTCAAAGTCTACCATTCTTCCAGAGTGCTCAATCAGGGTGTGAGAAATGGTGTATGGGTAGGTATTAGAAGGCTATCACAATGTGTTTACTATATTAAAGGAAAGTAAAAAGGTGTTGGGTATTACCTATTTATTATTCAGTAATATTTCAAGATCAAAATCTCATTTTCAGAATGATAGGACAGCTTGATTTCAAGTCCATCCTTTAAATGAATGGTCCTCTTTTGCTGCTGCTGCTGCGCTCATTAATTGTAGTGAATGTGTTTGTGTGTGTGTGTGTGTGTACCTGTAAGTGAGTTCATGTATGTGTATTTATAGTTTATATAAGCATGCATGGTAGTAGGATATGGCTTTTCCACCTCTTTTAAGTAATAGCACATAGTTTTACGATTTGATGATATATCTTTCTGCTTTGATTTATGGTTTAGTATGTGCGCGTTAGCCTGTGGCAGGGTTTAGCATTTTTCGCATCTCTATCAGAATGATAGTAGGTGCCGTTTTATGACCTCATGTTATGTCTATCTACTTTAATTAGAGGCGTGTTTATTGCTACATTTTTTTTTTCCCTCTTCGGTATTCTATTCTATTCAGTATTCCTTGTGTGATCTTGTGTGAGTGTTATGTGTGTATACTTCTTGTATTTTTTTTTTTTTTGCCACTTCTGTGATCATTTTATATATACATATATCTACATGTTCTGGTGTATAGTGTGTTGGAGTATGGAATTTGTGGGCACGCGTGTGTACATACATTTTTTTTTTTGTGTGTGTGTGTGTGTGTGTGTGTGTGTGTTCTGGCTTGTAGCATGGTATACTTGTTGCTATTGGTCATGTGTTTATAGGCATGTATTTGTGTGTGTTAGTCTGTGATTGCGCCTTACTGTTGTGGCCAGTGTGTTTCAGGTGCGTGATAGTGTTAATTATTCTGTTATGTAAGCTAGATTGAGTCCCTGTCTATTGTTGATCTGTGGGTGGAGTTTAGCCATTTTAAGGACACTTTTATTTTCCTAGGTTCCGCTCTCTTGCTTCAATATTGACTATTATGTTTTTGTCTGTGTTGTTTACATTTTTTTTAGGTGCTTCTGGAATGATGATGCATGTGTAAGTGTTTTTTTGATTCTGATGTGTAACAGTCTGGTGGTGCTGCTGACATAAAATTCCTTGCATTTGGCACATTGTATGTGATATAAGGCATAGACCTGGTGGCATATACCAGTGTCGGTAATAGGGCAATTGGCCAATATACATGTGGTGTCGTTTCTAGTATGTTGTTTGTTGTAGTTGTAATTGAGGTATCTTCAAAGGGTTGGGCTGTAGTGGGCCAGTTGTATGTCCAGTCCCTCTCTGGATAGCTCTATGTATTTTCATGGTGATCTTTTCGCTGGAGTGTGGTAACCTCAGGACACAGGTGTTAGAGGGGGTGTGGCAACTTCAGTCTTAATTGCCTTTACATTCCAGGTGACCAACAAAAGACTTGGGGTAACCATTGGTCTTCGGTACCTCCTTGAAATGTGCAGTGTGTGTGTTTCTGTCTTCTTCATTGCTGCATTTACCCCGGATACGTGCAAATTCATTTCTAATGTATCCAGTCTTTGCGCTAAGAGGGAGGGCTGATTTGTGGTGGCAAAACATGTCTCTGCTGGTAGGCTTTTTGTAGAAATCGGTGTGGATGTTGCCTTTTTTTCGATACTTTCAGCCAGCAGCAACAGGCATCCATTGTTATCGGGATGTTTGATGGTGAATTTTATGTTGCTATCCATAATGTTGAACATTGCCGCCATTCTATTCACCTCATCATGTGAAGAGGTGAGGATGAGTATGTCATCTATATATTTTGTCAAAAAGAAGTAAAAATGGCAGGTGTTGAGAGCACGATGTTCCCGTCGATTCATATATGTGATGGCAAGCAATCCTGATAGGCTGGACCCCCATCGGAAGGCCTGCTTACTCTCATATATATATATAAAAGACCCAAAGTATTTTCTGTTAATGACTAAAAAAAATAATCCTGAATATTTGTATTTTTTATTTTTATTTTTTTTTTTCGGTTCTTATCTTTTCTGCCTAATTTTTGTGTAAATTGTTCTTAATTATCAAATTTAGGTTTGACTTATACTAAGTTAAAACTTAGTTAACTTCAGTCACACATTTATTCTTTTTTTTTTTTTAATTGGAGTAGATAGTACCTTCTATCGCCCGGTCTCACACTCCACCCCCTTCTTTTGGACAGGAGTAGAGGTGATCGCCTTGTTTCTTGTTTAGGAAGGGGTTCCCGGTTCATCTCTCTCTTTTTCGGTCTTTATGTCGGTTCGGCTGGAAGCTTTTTGCAGTTGGTGAGTATGGTGGCAATGTCTCTTCATTCTGAGGGTACCGGGTTGGCAGTTTCCTGGTTGCTGCTTCCGACTGGTAGTTAGGAGCCCGAACTCTTGCATAGCGTCTCGAGAGGCTGCTCTGATCAACAGTTGAATAATATCGGGGTTCCTGTAGTGCCATTTCGCGCATGGACGGGCGTCCCTGCATGAATTTCCGATGGGCAACCCCGAGGCCACATTATGCTGCAGGCGGCGCCATTCACCATCCTTCACCTGCTGCAATTAACGACCATCTGACCCTACTCTAGACCTCTCTCTATCCACAACTATAACCAGCATGAAATTAAACAAAATAGCAAGCCTAAACCAGCTAGTCGTAAATCGCCCAAACCTATCTGCGTTACCTTCACAAATATACGAGGTATTCGCAGTAACTTTAATAGTGTAGAGTCTTTCCTTCTAACTAACTCACCCGATATCTTAGCTATATGTGAGACTAACCTTGACCCTTCTATCCCCACTTCAGAGCTGTTCGTTCCTGGTTACCTTCCTCTCTTCAGGAAGGACTCCAATGTCCATATGCATGGGCTTGGAGTATATGTCAGCGAACAACTCCCCCTAGCCAGGGTCACATCTCTTGAATCCCTTGATCATTCCTTCATGTGCTTCCGTCTCTCACTTCTAAGCTCAGTTAGCTATCTCTTCTTCCTCTACCACTCCCCCTCCTCTTCTGACTGTACGTTACTTGATTGCATCTCTACTAACATCGACAGGGCCATTTCTTCTCACCCATCTGCCCATATATTTGTGTTTGGCGATTTTAACGCCCACCACACCAAGTGGCTTGAAAACTCAGCCACCGACCTTGCTGGGATCCACATCATGCACTTTTCAATAGCCCAAGCTCTAACGCAAGTGGTGGACTTCCCCACTCATTTCTCTAAAAACCCTAACGGAAGGGACTCTTTACTTGACCTTTGTTTTACCTCCATCCCAGACTCCTGCACTACCAGGGAACTCTTCCCCCTTGGAAACTCTGACCACGCCGTAGTCTCCATAAACATATCAATCCGCACTAACTCTACCCAAGAAAACCAGACCAGCAGAATATCATACTGCTACCAAAGAGCCGACTGGGACTCGTTCAGGGACTTCCTCTGCGACGTCCCCTGGAACAACGTCTTTGATCTTCCTGTCGAAGACTGTGCTACCGAAGTCTCCTCTTGGGTTAAGGCTGGCATCGATGCTTTTATCCCTGCCAGAAAATTCCAACTAAAACCAAATTCGTCCCCCTGGTTCTCACCCGCTTGCTCGGCCGCTATTGCTCACCAGAACCATTTCTTCCGGCTCTATCGAAGCTGCTCGTCAAACCAAAACAGGCGCCTTTTCACCTCAGCACGGAACAAGTGTAAAAAAGTACTGAACGAAGCCAAGAGGGCGTTTGCTACCAGAATTAGGCAACGCATAGCATCCTCTAAGTTTGGCTCCAAAGATTACTGGCGTCTCTGCAAAAGCGTGCTCAGCAGGAACAAGACTTCAATACCCCCACTAATCAATGAATTTGAAGTTCTCAGCTCCCCAGCCGACAAGGCTGAATGCTTTGCCCGTAGATTCTCAACCAATTCGACACTGGACTCGTTAGGAATACCTACACCAGACTTCCCACCCAGAACTAAGGCTCAACTAAATAACGTCCACATTTCACCCTCGCTGGTCGCCAAGATAATTGCGCAACTTGACCCACACAAAGCGAGCGGCGGTGACGGAATCCCAGTCATAGTACTGAAGAAATGTGCCCCAGAACTCTCCTCTGTCCTCTCTAAACTCTATAACTTCTGCCTATCTGCTTCCTGCTTTCCTGCCTGTTGGAAGTCCTCCTGCGTAGTACCTATATTTAAGAATTCTGGCGAACCCTCAGACCCCGCCAATTACCGTCCTATTAGTCTCCTTCCAATCTTTGGCAAAGTTTTCGAAACCATTATCAACGCCGAGGTGATTCAGCATCTTATGGCCAACGGGCTTCTCTCTGACAAACAGTATGGGTTTCGCTTCACCAGGTCTACTGCTGATATGCTAACGACCATTACCGAGTACATATACCAGGCACTCGACAAGAATGGTGAAGCCCGAACCATTGCCTTGGATATCTCCAAAGCATTCGACAGGGTCTGGCATGCTGGCCTCTTGTGCAAACTGCGGTGCTATGGGATAACTGGACATCTGTTTGACCTCATCCAGTCCTTCCTCTCTAACCGCACATTGAAGGTGGTATTAAATGGGCATGCCTCCCAAAACTACCAGACGAACGCGGGCGTCCCTCAAGGTTCTATCCTAGGTCCCACGCTCTTTCTGATCTACGTTAATGATCTCCCCGACACCATTAGATCCCAAGTTGGCATGTATGCCGACGACACAACAATCTACTCCCGCATCGATCAGAAACCAGGTCTGGACGACAAAGTGAACCTCGCTGCCGTACTTGAAAGGGACCTCCAATCCGTAGTGACCTGGGGTAGGGAATGGTTGGTAAATTTCAATGCCTCCAAAACAAAGCTGTTATCAACTAACCACCATAGACAATCGCATCTACCCCCCATTAGCATGGGACAGGCTAGCCTCCCAGAGAGTAAAATACTACGCCTCCTTGGCCTTACACTCTCGGTGGACCTCAAATGGAATGACTATATTGAATCCATTGCCAAATCTGCTGCTATGAAAGTCGGCTCCCTGTGCAGGGCCCGGAAATTTTTCCCACCTGAATCTATTCTGCACATATACAAATCTACCATCCGCCCGTGTATTGAATATTGCTGCCATATCTGGTCGGGTGCCCCTGCTGCTCTCCTTGGGCTTCTTGACAAAATACAAAGGAGGATCTGTAACGTGGTTGATACTGACTTGGCAGACCGACTGCAGCTGCTCTCACACCGGCGTGATGTGGCTTCCCTGTGCCTCTTCTACAAGTACTTTCATGGCTTCTGCTCCGATGAGCTTAGATCACTGGTGCCGCCTAAGCACGAATTTACACGAGATACTAGATTAGCAACTAGGTCCCACCCTTTTACAGTTAAACAAATAAGATGTAACCGTAAATTCTACTCCAACAGCTTCTTTTCTCGTGCTTCCCGCCTGTGGAACTCCCTTCCACAAGTCTGCTTTCCCGACAGTTACAATCTCCAGGTGTTTAAATGTAGGGTCAATAGATACCTCCTATCACACTAACTCCCAACTATTCTCACAACACTCTCATCTACCCAAATCCTTACCCGCCTATCACCCACCCTCTGTCATTTCCTATATTTAATCAGCCTTTCTCCACTCTACGTAGCCCCCTGCACAGTAGTGGCAGTGACATGCCTTGCTCGGGATGAAACGCTTATAAAAAAAAAAAAATTTCCATTAAAAACACATAAATTTACAGTTCATATTATGATTCATTGTATATATTTGTATTTAACACAAAATATTACAAATTTAACTGGTAATTTTTTATGAACATTCATTAATGCATTTATTACAACTGATTCTCATTCTAAAATTTTAAGGTCCTATAATTGTAGGTTTTTATGAATTTAACATATTTGTATTGTGTATTATTTCTACTCTTGAAGATAAAATAGCACTTGAATGGATTTCAGTTAGTTTAGTGCCATACGTGATACACACTTGGGTGATCATGTCTCAAAAGAGACATAACTGACTGGGCAGAAGATTATCCTGTAGTAGGTTGCCATTACTTTCTGCAGTAGACTGATTGCCAACCAAAGCTATAGAACCCAATTTGTCCTGTTATTTGACCTATGACTGTATGTCATTGATATTTTAGCACTAATTCTTTTTTCTTTTTTATCATTTTATCCCAAGCAAGGCAGGACAACCACTAGTAAGCAGGGGGTTACAGTGAGAAAAAAGACTTGGTACAGGGGGAATTGAGAAAAGGATACAAGATGAACAGGATTCAAGAAAACAGAAAATGGCAATTGGTGTTACATTTATATTTTTGGAGATTGTAGCTATCAGGGAAGCAAGTAAATGGAAGGGAATTACACAGGCATGAGGTGTGAGAAAAGAAACTGTTTGAGTAGAAGAGGTAGTTCCATTTAATTATTTCAATGGTAAAAGATGCTAATCTAGTAACGTGCTTAAATTCATGTAGTTGGAGCACAAGGAGGGGAAAAAGCTTGTAAGAGCAGTTGCCTTGAAATATATTGGAAACAGTTATTTTATGTATATGTTGAATTTGTGGCCTACTGACTGCATTTCAGTTACAATTAAATTTTCTTTTCTCTCTTTTTTGCTAGTCAGTTTAATGATGTAAAAATTTGTATGATTTTTATGCAATCACTTGTAGCAACAATGTAAATATTTCTTTTTAATAGGCATTTCATATTAATAAAATCTCTGGTCAGTTTGGAAGTAATGAATTGATCTACCATAATCAACCAGATATAATTAGAATTATTTTTGTTTTTACTTTTTTTTTAAATTTAGTTCCAAATTATTGAGAAACATGTTGAGAATCTTCTGGAAAAACTGCCTCCATTTTCTAATGAGTGTGAAAACATTGCAAAAAGAGCCCAGGAGATCAATTCCAGGTAAGAAAATTATTCCTACTAAATACAATGTTTTTGTTCTACTAACTTTTTACATGTATTTGTGGAGTTTGATTTTTTGATTGAGTTGAAATTAGCTATTTTTTTAGTTTAGTTTAAAATCAGTTTTCATTCATGACTTTTTATTAATTGATATTTGTTTTTCAAGTTAACATGCAAAGTTCTAATGAGAAAGTTTTTTTGTTTTGTTTTTCTTTTCTCAAGAAGTTCATTGGTTTTTTTTGTTTTTTTTTCAGGCAACAGAAATAAATTGTCTGAATAATATAATGAACTATAATCACTTTATTGAACCATTTATGAATTTTATTGTTCTGCTATTTTTTTCTTTTTTGCTCTGGCAGTCGTCGAATGAATAGCCTGACACTTCAACGGCACACACAACTGTTGGAAATCCTGGAAATGCCCCAGTTAATGGACACCTGTGTACGAAATGGTTATTATGAAGAAGCTCTAGAGTTAACAGCCCATGTCAAGAGATTAGAAAAGAAACACTGCAACATTCCAGTGGTTGCTGTAAGTAAACAAAAACAAAGAAAAAATACAATATATATTTTTCAGTGGATAATATGTGCTTAGTTTATTGAAAGATAAAAACTATTGTCATTTATGTATGTTTTAAACCTTAATCAGTTCTTATAACATTAAACCAAATGTTATCTCTTAAAGCTTAACTAATAAGTAATTTCAAATAAGCATTGAAGTTGCCTAACAAGCATAATTTCCTTAATTTGAATTTTTATAACTCATTTTCTCTTGTATGAAACTGGTTAAAATTGATATGGTACATAGTTTTGATATAAAAATGCTTTTTTTTTTTTCATATGGAATATTTGCAAGTTTATTCTTGTTGAAAAACAATATTTACACTAATTAAAATTGATTGTGTAGAACTGGCTAAGATCAACTGATCTTTTAATCTTTTATAGTAATTATAAGGGTCATGTTTGCAGTTTCATTTCAGTCTGTGATTAACTTTTGGACAATAAACTATGCAGATATATTTTAAAAATATTTTCAAAGTTAATATGTATGAATTTAAGTTTTTAGTGATCTTTATAGAAAAAGATTTTCTAGTTTGGTGGATAGTTTTTTTCCTCAGTTGTTAGTTTTATGGTTTAAGTATTCTTAACAGATGAAGTACTTAATATTGTTAAACATTCAATGAATCAGCAATTTTTAATGGATATATTTGGAATCTAAGGCACTAAGTATTTGGGCATTCTTTGTTATGTCTCAAGGAAAGAGCAGTTTAGTAAGAACTGCTATTTCTAGATATATTTCAAAGTGATCAGGTTGATGCAACTCATAAGCCTGTGAGGGCAAACCAATTATGAGAAGGGAAAACTATGATTTCAAACCTCCAATGCTTTGTGGCAAAACCCAATCATAGAAAAGGTTTTGGGAGTAAACCCCGAGGAAAAATCTGCTGCCAAAATTCCCAAAGGCATTTCAGTGTTGCATTCAACATTTTTTTCCTGGCAAATCTTGAAATGATTCCAGTGCCAAGCAATATCAGCTTCTGCTTGGACAACATTGGTGATGTGGCAAGCAAAGATGTTTTTTATTGGTAATTGTTGATCTACATAAAATACTGTCTCTGCCTGTTACCTGGAGAGTGTTGCTTCATCATGTCAGCAAGACACAAGCTGAATTCAAACTTTCCAGGTACATATCCATGGTCTCTTCATACTGATAGATGCCACAAACAATGGAACTATAATCAAATTATTTAGTAACTGTTTACTTACTTTTTATATTTCAGAAATATTAGGTTGCTCAACAAGAAATTAAGAATTTTAAGTCTGTTTTTAGAATTTTGGAAGACTATTTTAAATTGATAGCTAAGTTTTAATAAATGTTCATTATATTAATTCTTACCACATTTTTTGGTGAATCTTGAAAGACTTACACTTGACAAATTCAACATGTTATGCTATTTTGAATGTGAGCTAAGACATTGTAAGGCTGAAGCTACAAGGAAATATAAACTCTGCATTAGAAAAGGCACAATAATAAGAGTTTTGACAGTCTTGTCCTCAGTCAAGGCAAGATGTGAGAAATTGTTATATGAATGCATTGTTGAATTTCAGGTTGTAATTCAACAAGAGGGAAGATATTCTACCTTCCAAAATTACTGATCTAGGCAATGTTGTCATTGGTGTTGACTCCTGAGTGACTTGTACTTTTTTCACTTGCTTCTTTCTTATTTAAAAGTTGTAATTGAAATGTTCAATTTATTTTACCATAAAAATTCGAATACAATTGGCCTTACCCAAAGTTATGCTTTTGGTTTGAGAGTAGGATAATTGACATGATCAAATCTAATAAATTGTCACTTGACTTTTTCTAGTTACAGGGCAAACTACTTCAGTAAGAAAGATGGTAAGTGGATTGCTGTAAGTCAACCTGAGCTGATTGCTTTATTATTGAAAGGTTAATAGAATTGTCATCTCTAATTAGCCCAAATAGATTTCTTTTATTTTTATCATTCACTTATTGGAAGTTTTACACTACTGTTTCAGAATTGCACATGGTGCTTTTCATGAGAAGAATGTTGTTTTTAAGATTAGTGCAATACTTTCTTCCATCTAAGGTTTCTCTTTCCCTCTAGTCTCAAATACTGAAGTTTAATCTCTGCAAATTGTTTCTAGTATAACATTTGCTACCAAATGCAAATATTTAATTTGTATCATCTTGGTTAAGTTGTTTTTAGGTTTTGTATTTTGTTGCTGAGGTTAACTTGAATTTTCCATGAGGTGCTAATTTCTAAAATCGGTATCATCATACTTCTCTGTTGGTCTGCATGGGTCTGAAATCACCAGAATGACTTTGCCTATTGCTCTACCAACTGTGAAAGAGCATTACTTTTGTGGTAGCAGCAATTATCTGACTATAATAGTTGTGGTGGTTATTTCACATAGTTCTTTACTAGTTTTCTAAAGTTAATTTATTTTTTTCTATCATCATAACTAATAATCCTTTTGCCTTCTCATCAATTCTTTACTGTCAAATAGTTATAACACAAATGTTTTGTTCAATTTAGCAACTCTTGTCTTCTTTGTACCCTCTATAAGCAATGTAGATAAAAATATTTTCTTCTCCATTTAGACAAAGCTGTTACACTCTATGGGTCCTTAAAAGGCTAAAATTGAATTAAAACAATTGACCACCACTAGGAGAAAGCAAGTAGGACTAGAAAAATCTATCAGTTCAATTCTCCTTTTTCTTGATTCATTAAGGAATCATTTTATGAGCTCTAACAACAAACATGCTTGTATGCCTCAACCACATGTTTATTTCTATGTTTTGTATCTCAATTGAATTAACTGATGTATTTATTACAAGAAATTCTGCTCCACTATTTTAACACTGTTTTTTACATTAGAACCATATATTGCAGTGATAAATATTTTATTACTTAATTTACTATGGAAACAAATACAGTTTATGCTTTAAATAATTTTTACCATGTTCAAAAACACTGTATAACATAACTGGCAATTTTTGATAGTGCATTACCTACCATTTTCTGAATCTTTTGAAAAAAAAAAGAAAATTCAGATATCATGTTACTTCCTCTCATGTTCAATGTTTTAACAAAACACATCTTTCTTTCTTATTTTTAAATGAGAGAAGCATGTATAAATGTATAAAGACGGTTTGGATTAAAAACAAATATATACAAATAATTCTACATTTGTGATAAATTTGTTGGGGAAAATTGGAGGAAGGAAAAACTATCGGTCTTCATTATCATGTTAATAACTTAGCTACATTTAGTGATCTAAACAATCTTCATTGTTCCTTTCACTATAATGCTACATTTAATCTGAATCTTTCATGTAACAACAAAAAGTTACATTCTTTCTATTGAAATTCTACCTAAACCCATATTTGCAATTTCTAATGACTGCAAAACCAAGTTAACCAGTTGAAAAATGTGGGGGATGTTTAGAGATCAAATAAAATTTAAAAAATAAAATAAGATGAAAAATTTGCACTTTTAAGATTATTATTCAATTAAAACAAAGCTCAAAAACCATTCAAAGTAGAGGATTACAGAATGAGACTGTTGTAAGAACATAAGAGGAGGAAGTAAGAAGTGCAGATTATGAGGATATGTAGGATAGATAACGACCTTAGACTTGAAGTGGTTAAGATCATAGCAATCAGAAAAGTACTTTCAACAAAGTAAGAGTTCTAGAAGAAGCTACTTGAATGGAACTTCCAACTACTGGTAAGCAATAGAATATGAAGAGAATGAAGAACACTCAACATTTTGTATGTGGCATGGTGGGTTCTAGCTGGGAATGTCTAAACTGGAAGAGCTAAGAACTATTTGCTTTGAAAATCATGAGAAATGGAAATATAGGAAACTAAAATTAATAAAAGCAACCAATAATCATACTTTCTTTAGTTAAATTAGCTTAGCCAAAGTGAAACAACACTATTATACCTTAACTGTGGCTAGAATAACAAGTTTTTCTCAAAAGGGCAAAATTCTTAACTGTTTCAAGATGTCACTCTTAGTCCCTTTTCACGTGATACAATCATACTGCATTCATACACCTTTTTGCCAATGTTCAGGAATAACAACACTCTTTTACCATCCTGACCTTAACCTAAGCTCATAAGTGATCAGATGATGAGATGAAGCAGACAGGTTGCTACAAATTCCTTCATTTATTTCTGCCAAATTACTATTTATATCATTTTTAAAAAAAATTTAAAAACTAGAAAAACATATTTCTTCTAATCAAGCACTGGGTTCACATTGCTAGAAATGGAACTGGATTCCAAAGCAAAAAATAAAGTGGTTCCTGAAATGTGCAAACCATGATCCAACTAGTTTAGGACTGCACAAGGAAAGATGTGCTTGATATCATTATCACTGCAACAGTCATTCCAACAAAAACAACCAGTCTCATTGGGAAAGACTTTTTGATAACTTAGAATCCAAAGCCAAAGGGAATGATCTCCCACTCTCATCACATTAATCAAATTTTCCAGCACAGCCTCAGTGCATTTCTGATGTAAGGAGTACTCATTTTGAGATAAAAAAAAAAACAAAAAAACAGGCCTCTCAGCCTTTCAAACACAAATTTTTCAAAGCTGGAAAGACTAACTTGAAATATCAAAAAAGTTCATATTAACCTTTTGCTTACCTGCTTTATTAAGTTTTTGAAAATCAGGGCCAGCAATGAAACAAGTGTATGCTAGCTAGGGTATCAATTACAAAAGAAATATTCAACCATTTTCAGCATTCTCTAGATTTCATCATTTATTATGAATTTCTTGCAGTTAGTCACCAAACAAGGAAAGTATTAGGATCACCATAAAAAAGGGTCAAAAGTTACCACCCTTGAACCATTCAAGGGAGTCCATTTCCCAGCTCATGAGTGCATGAGAAGGGACTTCCGGTAGAAGCTAGCAAACATGGCAGGCAGAACCTTGCCATACTCTCTATAAACACATCCTTATTCAACATCCACAATTGTTTGCTGTAATCATGTTTCCACAATAATAAATTCCCTAATTATTTCCTATACTCGGCAAGTGTGTCATTTTTCCATAACTGTTTTATTTTGTCATGGTAAAAACATAACAGAAAGTTGGTTAAATAGACATTCAAATGAGGCAAAGGTAGTCATGAAGTCAGGTATCTTCATTTGTAGTCAAGTGTTATCAGTTTGGTAATATGACACTGATGATCTGCTTATCAGTGACATTCCAAATTTTTTCTGCATCTCCATTGTCTCACCAGGCATTCTTTTAATCTATTTATCACTGCCACACATGATCTTAGATAAAGAAAGTATAGCTACTTTGCCTACAAGTGTAGCCAATTCGACCTAATCTATCTTGGTTGAGTTGGTTGCAGCAGCAAAAAGTTTTAATTTTATTTTCAGGTGGTCCTACCATTTATTCCTAAACACCGTCCCCATTAATACCAACTTAGTATTTGCTGATCCCAGAAATCCTTTGCATTTAGCAGGGATGTATTAAGTTTCTGCTAACCAGTTATCTTAGGTTTATTTAAAACTTGACTAGCATATTGTCTAAATAAACTATACTATAAAAATATGTACTATCTAAAAACCTTAAGTCAATTAAAACTTGGCCAATAAAACTGGAATTCTGAACAGAACCTGAGCTGCCATCTTCTATTCAAATTCATTCTAATTATTTTGGGTGGTTATTTTAGGATTTACTGATGAAATCAAATTCAGCAATAAATTAACTCAAAATTTTACAGGGGGTATTTTAATTGCTCTCACATCTAAATCAGAAACAAAAAAAGCCTTCTAATCACTTACCTACCTTAATGGTGATATGAAAGTGTCAGTTGAGAAAAACAACAACAAAAAAACCCAGATTGCTCTCTGCTGTTATTGGACACATAAACCCTAGTGAAGTAAAACACTTTCTCATATATATTCTCATATATGTATAACACTATTTTTGCATGACAGAGCGAAAGAAATTATTATTAGTTGTATTATTAATTCTACAGATTATTTGCTCCAATATGAGCAGAGAGGAAAATAAGCCTAATAAGTAATAAAATTGTTTATTCGGTTGCAATATGAAGGCAGCTATTAAAATATGAAAAAAAAAATATTGCAGAATGAATATTGAAAATCTTGGAAACTGGCTGGATGAATTGAAAAACATTTTGCAGGTGTATGTGGCAAGTCAGACAGGGTCATCCCATTGGCAACCATTATATGAAAGCGGAACCCTTACAGCTAGTGAGGCCAGAAAATAAGCTGTAGTCAAAACATTGTTTTGGGATTGTCAAAACTTTTGATGAGATCAAGTAAGGTTAAATCCTCAAATTATCGAATTTGCTGTGAACAGATTTTAAAATCTGAAAAATAAATGATGTAATTGGTTGAATCAAAAGGGAAGAAGACAAAAAAAATGATGTCACTAGAAATATTGCTACTTCATTGGTTAAACTAAGGGAAGGAAATGACTCTGCCTCAAAGTGCGAAGGCGGGGGGTGATTTGATTGGCTAAAGACTTGATTTGCATGGACAATGCTTCCGCCAAGAAAATTTGGGACAAGCATAAAAATAGAGCCCCAGAGAGCCAAAATCAGAGAGTTTGGGGTTTGTAGTCCAGATGTAACAGCAAGGCCATGACAGTTCCCAACTGGGGAGCCACAATCGTAGAGACAGACAGTTGCCTCTGACAGAGTTCCTGATTAGAGATGTACAGAGATAATTGCCCTGCCATTGGGTGCCAACTGTAGAGACAGTGACAGTTTCCACACCAAGAGGGCTAACTGTAGAGACAGAGATGGCTGGCTCTGATAGAGACCTGATTGATGACCGAAAAGTGTTAGTCAAACAATGTGCCTCTAATAGAGTCCTGGCTGAAGTTGCAAACAAACAGAGAGAGCCAAAAAAGAGATAAAGTTAAACAATGAACCAACCAGTTGCCAGAGCTAAGACCGATAAGACGAATTTACCGCCACACACACACACAAAGACTAATCTTTGTCAGTTTCCGTAAGGCTTCGGTGAAAAGCTCGAATAAGACATTTTGAATTGTCACAACTTGAAAACTGACAGACATTACCAACCAAAAGCTTGAATTAATGTTAAGAAGACAAACATTACTCTTAGATGAAACTTTCGCTCTGTTGTAAAGATAAGAAATTGGTAACTATTATATTGTAATATTCTATTTCTTTTTGTTGGTTTTTTGTTTGTATATAAAGACTTTTTCCACAACTCATTTAGGCGTCATTCAATTTACTTTAGGTGCCGTTTTCATTAACCCACATGTGCGCACACATCCAGTCTGGAGACAGCTTTTTTTTTTTTCTTTTTTTTCTTCTTATAATCATATTGCCCCAAGCAAGACATTTTACTGCCACTGTTTTGCAGGGGGTTACATAGGAGGAAAGTTATGAGAAAGGATGACATGTTATAGGAGGTGTCAAGAAGTGGGTAAGAGAAGGCTGAGAATACTGATGAAAGTGGAGTGGATGGAGAAAGGAGCATGAGAGAGAGAATGCAGGTTAGTGAGATAGGATATGACTATTGACTTTACATTTAAATTCTTAGAGATTGTAGCTGTCGGGAAAGCAAGTAAGTGGAAAGGAATTCCACAGGCAGGAAGTGCGAGAAAAGAAGCTGCTGGAGTAGAATTTGTGTTTACAATTTATTGGTTTCACAGTAAAAGGGTGGGGGACCTAGTTGCTAATCTTGTGGTTCAAGTAAATTTATATATAGGGGGCACCAGTGAGCTAAGTTCATCGGAGTAGAAGCTGCAAAAGTATTTGTAGAAGAGACACAGGGAAGCCACATTGCACCGGTGAGAAAGTGACTGTATCTGAGCTGCCAAGTTAGGATCTATCACATTACAGATTCTCCGTTAGATTTTGTCAAGGACACCTAGGTGGATAGCAGGAGCACCCGACCAGATATGGCAGCAGTATTCAATGTACAGGCAGATGGTAGATTTATATATGTGCAGGATTGTTTCAGGCAGAAAAAAATTTCTGGCCCTACACAGAGAACTGACTTTCTTAGCAGCGGATTTAGCTATGGATTCTATATAGTCATTTCACTTGAGGTCTGTTGTGAAAGTTAAGACGAGGAGGCACAATGTTTTGCTTTCAGGGAGACTTGCCTGATCCATTATAAATGTGGGGGGGGGGGGTAGGAGCAATTGTCTGTGATGGTTAATAGATAGCAGCTTTGTTTTGGAAGCATTAAAATTCACGAGCCATTTCTTACCCCGTTCGCCATGGATCAGAGGTCCTTTTCAAGCTCAGCAGTGAGGTTTGCTTTGTCAGCCTCAGCAGATTTTTGATCGATGCAAGAGTAAACTGTAGTGTGGTCAGCATATATGCCTACTTGGGATCTTATTACATCTGGGAGATCGTTAATGTAGATAAGGAAAAGCATAAGACCTAGAATAGAGCCTTGAGGGACACCCGTGTTCGTAATTATAGTACTGGGAGGCATGTCCATTCAATACTACCTTCATTGTGCGATTTGAAAGGAATGACTGGATAAGGTCAAACAACTGAACAGTTATACCATAACCTCACGGCTTGCATGGAAGGCCAGCATGCCAGACTCTGTCAAACGCTTTGGTGATTTCAACTAGTAAGATTTCAACGTAGCTTCCTTAGGATCAAAATTCACAGTGCGGGCGAGGAAGAACACCATTGTAATAGATGACTTGAAGACCAGCTACTGTGTTGAAGCCATTATGATTAGCAGCCAGTGACCAATGGTACTATTCAGAATGAACAAAAATGAAGTTTTTGTTGCCTGAAGGGAAGATTTGGTCCATTAGTTTGACATTAAAGAAGATAGATGTAACAGTGAAAATGTCTCAAGTGTCATCTACCTACCCCCAGACAGCTCCAGGTGTACAGATCCCTGAATAAAGAACCTTGTTTAATAGAACTAACATACTTCTTGTCTTTCTCACTAAGGCAACATCTCAAAGGATTTTTTCTGCACAATCTCACCTTCAGTTTTTTAATTGAACATATACTGGACCTTTCCCAGCTTTGCTTACACTGTGGAACAGAAGCTGACCAGGATGTTTATTTTGGAGGAAGGGTGTTAATGGGCTATATATAATGAACAGTACTACATAATAGATGTGTGTTGTGGTGCAATGCATATCAGTTCAGAATGAGAAATTGGAGAGTAAAATTCAAATTCCACTTAAATTTGTTGCATCACTTATGTGCAAATATGCTTGGGGAAGGTATGAATCCATCTTTTCTCCCCCCAGCTACGGGTTAAATAGCAGGGCAGATTGGGTTCTTGGTTGGAAACCAGTCTACTGCAGAAAGAAATGGCAAATGGGAAAATCTTCTGCCAAGTCAGTCATGGATAAAAAGCGTGTATCACATATAGCACTTAAATGACTCATTGATGAGAGGCAGAAATGTGTTGTGGGATGATCTTGAAGATAGCCCAGAGGTGCTTCCTGATAATCTCATTTGATATTAAAGAGCATTTGAGAAAGGTAGGTTTACTCATAGGACATATATATAAAAACTGAACAAATTCTTGTGAAAAACTGATGGATTGATGTTTGTCAATCATGAATTTTTATCTTTTGTCTATGGAATGGGAAGATAGTTTATGAGAAAACAGGAAAGTTGTTTAGGCTCAAGATTAGTGGGTGGATTCTGGGAAAAATTATCTGACCAGATAATTTTAATTGTTCAAGAAAATCAAATTGGTGATTTAGTCAATATGAACCCACCCTAAGTGTGGGAGTGGGTAGTTTTTGAGCCAATGCATACATATGAATCCGGAAGGAAATTTGAACAAAAATAATTAGTTATTTTTAATATTTTTATTTCCTAGGTCTATATTTTTCTTCAACAAGGTTCTAAGTTCAAAATATTTTTGGTATCAACGAAATTTTAAATTTTTTATTATTATTATTTTTTTTACACTACCTACCAAGTCTGCGAGAAGACCTAAGGCAGGTAGTTGTGTATTGTTATGGCTACATTTTATAATTTGTTTTTTTACCTGCCATAACATCACTAACATTACATGGACAAAATTCTTCTTAGAGTGTGGGCTGTATTTATCAAGACAATTTTTTTTGTATTTTTCTTAAGCTGGGATTTCCAGGGATTTTTTTAATGTGTTGTTTTGTTCTTTTATTTTATTATTCCAAATGCACCTACTATTACTGGTACAATTCTTGTTCTCGATTTCTACATTTATTTTTATTTTTATTTCCAGTTTGATAGTTTTTCAAATTCCTTGATTGCTATGTTACAGTCTGCTGTGCAAGCCGTATCAATTAGTTGGCAAGTTTTTTCTTTTCGATTTTTAACAATTATGTCCAGCCTTTTTGCTTCAGTTTTCCTGTCTGTAAGGATGGTATATTCCCATAGAATTGTGAGGTCTCCTATTTCTGTAACTGGTGCTGGGTGATGTTTTACCTGTGTTTGTTAATGTTTTCCAAAGTGTTTGCACATTGTCCAGTGTAAATATTGCCCCACTCTATCATGACAATTTTTATATACTTTTGGCACAAGTACAGAACATCATAAGATTAAATGGTGTATGATTTCCTGATATTTGTTACAGAACCTGAATTTTGGATCCACACTATGATATTTGCCTGAAAGTTCCTAGTGAAAAGACTCTGGTTTTGCACTGCAAGTATAAAGCCTTTCATTTCAGCCTTTAGTCCAGTTGCTCATAACCATCAATAAGTGTTAACTTTATCAACATTGGCTTTATTAGCACGTTCTGGATATTAGCCGTGCAGATTTTTGTCTTGCCAGTGTTGTTTTATCTGTTCAAGAGCTTTATTCTTGGCTTTCTTTTTCATATTTTTTGCTGCAACAGTCGGTTCTTGGGTTCTATTTTGATTTTTTACAGAATCTACTAATGTAGATTGCATTTGTATTTACAACCTACTTTAATGATTGAATATTTTTTCTTTCTGTTTTTGTGCTTTTTGACTAATTGTGTCATCCAATCTTTTCCATATATGTTATTAAGCCAATAGTTCTTGTCTTTTATGACAATTCTAGGTGAATAAGACTTCTTCCACATTTTTTACAGAGTATATAAAGATGGTCTGTATCAGCCTTTAGATGATGCATGTTATACTTATAAAGAAGCTTTCTTGTCTTAGAATTCATTTGTCTGATGTCATTTAGAGTCCAGTTCCAGATGTTGAAACTATATTGAACCACTGGGAAGACAAGGCCATAATTCTATTCTGTATTATCAGTTGCACCCTTCTATAGTACTTTTTTGCATTATTTCTTTCATTTTTATGATGAATTCCTTCACCTTCATTTACACCGAGATTCTTATAAGTTTCTTCTTGCTCTAAATCTTTGTTGCCCCAGGATTTCAACTAACAGAGGATGTTTGTAGTGATCCTCTTAAGATTGTGGCTTTAGCACATTTATCCAAGCTGAATGTCATTCCAATGTCATCACTGAAACATTTTACTGTTTTCAGGAGACTTTCCAGCTTACTAGAATTCTTACCATACAACTTTAAGTCATCCATGTAAAATACATGACTTATTTTCTTATAGCCATATTCTGTCCTGTTAAGTTCACTGATTAATGCTATTAGGGGAAATAGTAAAGGAGACAAAGAGTCACCTTGAAATATTCCTCTGTTGATGTTTATTACACTAAACTTATAGATTCCATTTATATGTTTGAGGTGAAGTGTTATTTTCCATATACTTAATTTGGTGTAATTGATGATGACAGGTGATATCTTGTACATATTAAAGACTTTTAGATCCAGGAATGGGGTATCAAATGCTGCCACTGCCTACTACTATTAGTACTACTAAAAATAACAATAGAAGAAAAAAAACTCAATATTAGTAGTTTTAGATATGAGCAGTTAGCCCAACTGAAATCACTGTAAGTTTTTACCTACTCTTATAAATCTTATACAATTATAAAGATGGTCCTTCTTTTTGTTGAATGTTAATGTACCTGCTTTATATTCTGTAGTGTTAGATTTCTATAATTCAAACTGCCAAAGATTCCCAGTTTACTAAAATGTTCATAGAAAAATACAAATGTATCCTTCATCCACAGTATCTTGTCATGATCCTTAATGTGATTTATTTTTTAAGGTCAAGATGTATTATATAAGTAACATATTTGGATTCTATACTAATGTCAAGTTGAATTTAAAATTAATTACCAGTAAGGATGGTACTACACAAGAATTGTTCATGATAATGTTTTTTGTTGTTGTTTTTTCCCTTCCACAATTTAATCTGCAGAATATTGTGAATGAAGTGAAGAACTCTACTCAATTGATGTTGAATCAATTAATTCAACAGCTTCGAACAAATATTCAGCTGCCATTATGTCTCCGTGTTATAGGCTATCTCAGGCGAATGGATGTCTTTTCAGAGGCAGAATTACGGATAAAATTTCTACAGGTATAAACCATAATCTCTTCTTTCTTATATAGGAAGCCTATTTTGAAGATTTCACTTAATCCAACTTATTTTAGTCAGAGTGCAGGACTAATTAGAAAACTGATCTCAGTAAAATTGTAATTAAAAAAAAAATTTAATATGATTGTAATTTTGACCTATTCATTCTATTTTTTCATTTCCTTAAAGTATGTCTTTCTATTTTTTATTTATTCAATTCTTTTCAAATTATTTTAACAAGTTTTTCTTATAATGTATATACACAATAAATATCTTATTTGTCTTGCCTGTTGTCATCTGTGTTCTGCTTTACTATTTTTTCTGCCAATTGCACTCATGCAACAGATACTTTGAAACAAATTTGTATTGATAATAAAGTTGTTTTATAGAAAAATACACACACACACACACACACACACACACACACACCAAAGTTTAACTAATGTACTGTTCCCACAAAAAAATGGTGTGTCAAAAGAAAACTTGCCAAGTCTTGAAACTGATTGGCAAGTTTTATTGTTTAAACAATATTAATGCATTCTCTTTTTTTTTTCTTGAGAATTGACAACAAAAGTATTAAACACTAATTTTGTAAATAAACAGTCTAATAAATAGTGTTTGACATTTTTATTATTTCTCAAGAAAGAAAAAAAAATGTAAATCCAGATGTTAATAACCTATTTTAATAAATTTATGTGGCAAGGACAAATGAAAGAAATGCCTGAAAAATACATTCTTTTTAAATTTCTAATTAGTTACTCAGCTATGTGTTTATATAAATTTTTTTGTTGGCAGACACTTTTATAAATTTATGAATAAAAAAAAATTGTATTCATATTTATTTCTTTACAATATGGTAAATAGTAAGTTAATTATAGTTGTAACTTTTATGAACTTGTAAATATAAAATTATTCTTGTAAATAAATAATCAAATAAAATTGGATTTCAAATCATTTGTTGTCAGTTCTTGAGAAAAAAGAAAAGGTAAAATCTATTTTCATATGTTATGGTTTTATTAAAATTCAAAAGAATAACTTTTTAAAACAATAAAAATTGCTGAGAGTAATAGCTGTATCAAGAGAAATTTATTTTTGAAACACCAGTTTTTTGTTTTAATTTTTGTTTTCTGATACATTTGTTAAACATATTTATGATTAGGATGCTCTCTGAAAGAGCAATGCAAATGAAGAAGGACTTGTACCTGTGTTTTTCAATAATGCGAAAGCATTCAACAAAATACACCACAAAGAATTGATAGAGATGCTCAGTAGCCTCGACATATTTGGGAAAGACATTAGAGTAATTAAGAATCTCTACTGGCAGCAAACTGCCTACATATGGACAGGTAATGAATTCAGCAGATATACAAAGATAGAAAGGGGCGTAAGAAAGGATGTGTCTTTTCACTGGATCTACTTAACTTGTACAGCAAGAATATTTTGAGGACCCTAGGAATTGTCATCAGAGGCCACAATTTGAACAACATAGATATGCAGATGATACAGTGCTGATTGCAGATACAGACAGAAACTACAAGACTTCCTACAGAAGCTAGCTGAAGAGAGTGACAAAAAAAGACTACAAATAAACCTGCAAGAAAACCGAATGTATGGTCATCAGCAAAAACAAGCAAAATGCCAAATACAGATGGGGGATATTAAAATTGAGCAAGTACAAAAATTTAAATACCTGAGAAGTGTTCTAATAGAAGACAGAAAGTGCAACACAGAGATCTGAAGATGAATTGGCATGGCAAAGGACGCATTTCATAAGCTGAGTAAAGTATTAAGACACAGGAAACTTTCACTAGAAATAAAGAATATAGTATTAGATTGCTATGCAATGTCAGTTCTTCAATATGGCAGAGAATGTTGGACAATATCAACAAAGATGAAGGAAAACCTTGAAGCTGAAAAGGCCAGAGAGAGAGGGAAAAAGAGACAGGAAAGCAGCGGATAACACATTTGAAGGGCCTGAGCAGGTGGATGAAAGAATGGGGATTGCCAGATGTTACAGAAGAAAGCGTGCTAAGAGCCACCAGGGATAGGGACATGTGGTAGGCCATGATCACCTATTCCCTGAAAGGACAAGGCACATAGAAGAAGAATTCCCTTTTTTATTTTATTGTTTTACAATTTACCTCTACCTTTTTTTCTTTTTTTTATGAGACATTTTCCTTTTGAATTTTTTATTCTATCACTTTCTCTTAGACATTTGTCATTTTTTTCTCTTTTATTTTCTACCCTTTTCCCTTTATATACATTTTCCAGGCTCGTGATACATGGTTTCAGAGTATTCTTGATGCTATACCGAGAGATGATGGTAAGCTTACACTTAAGAAAAAAAATGATTTCTTATTTTATAATTTGGTTCTGCTGTTAAAAATTTTTTTAATTTAATTTTCATTTAAGTTCAATCTCTTTGTTAATTTAATAAAACAATTTTTTTTTTGTTTGGGTTAACTATAGATCTTCAGGAACAACTTTATATTTTGCTTATTTCTGTAACAAAAGGTGACCGGATTTGTTTAGTTTATACCAATAGTTAGAGATCATAGTTTTCAAATTTTGTAATTTCTATAAAAATGGTAACCATTTTTCTCTTGGTAGGCTTATAGTAGGTACTATCACCGACTTAAAAAAACCAACTAACCAACATCTATATCCACTGGGCCATGTGTCCTCAAGAACAACTGAATTTCTGGGACTTCTAAACCTAATGTTTAGTAACCCTTTTTTACCAGAGTTCATATTGCAATTTTTGATGTTAATGGTTTTCTCTAGTATTTTTTTACCAGAGCTGATACTGCAATTTATCATTAATGATTTTCTCTGGCACTCCGTATTACTGGTTCCCATATTGTATTCATCTCTATGCTTGGTTGGCTTAGGAGATTGTGCTGATTCCTTAAGTGGATATAGATGTTGGTTAGTTCCTTTGACTTGACCCAAAGAGTTGTGAATTCAATACCAGGCTACAGCATTGGTAAACAAGTAACTTAGAGGGTTAGAGGGAGATAACTCATGACTACCAAAAGAGGCTCTACACAAGGAGTACCCCAGTGATTGTAATAAAGGGTTTGGTTCAAAATTCCTAGCACTTGAAGAAGGCCGGAGCATGCAACCATCAAAACTATAAAAGAAGATGAGGACAATAGTTTGAATAATGTAAATAGTGTACTGCTATTATTGTTTTAAAGTTATTAGAATTTTAATAAAACCTAACAAATGAAACTTATCTTTTTTTCTCAGAAAATAAAAACAAAAGAATTAATTGAAAGTAAGAAAGTTGTAAATGGAATAGTTTTACACAACCCTTCCTGAAATTAATCTAAACGTAGATCCTTATGTAATCCTTCAAAATAGATCAAAAGTAACATATTTCTTGTATCTTATTCCTGTGCCTTTTCATATCAACAATGTGTTAATTTAAATCAGATATTAAAATCTTGACAAAGTTTCAAAATTTGCAAGCCATTCTGACAATGAAAAAGGAATTTAACTTCAGTCTGAAAAATGCTGAGATAATTTAAAATCTTTTGACTTAAACTAAGAAATGTACTAACGATTTTTTTGACAGTCATTCTTTTTCATTCTATTTTTCACAAGAAGTGCTAGCTAAAAGTAATAAATTTCTTTTTTATTTAAGCATTCACAAATACACACATACATACTTTTTCCCCTTTTGTTTCCAATCTGACGAAGCCTCAATTTGGCAAAATGAACCTCTTTTCCTCTCTTTTCATGCAACATTTCCATGTATCAAATTTTGAAACTTTTCAGAATTTTGATATCCAATTTCAATTAACACAATTTACTGTAACAGCCAACTGTATAATCAAGAATAAATAAAAACATGGAAATCAGGATCATTTCTGCTAAACTTGTTTAAGTGATACAAAAATAAAATCATACAGAAAAAAATCTTCAAATCATACAGAAAAAAATCTTCAAAAACAAAAAAAAAACAATTTAATGAAAATTTAAATTTATCTCGAGCCAAAAGTGAAGTACTTAGAGTTGAGAACAAAGTAGATAGCAACATGCGTATGACATTATCAATTCAATTTTATTAACCAAAGATCATTCCCTTTATTGAATTTATAATTAATTTACTTAAATTTACTTGTCTTACTATTAAAGTTGTGTGTATAATATATATATATATATATATATATATAATGTTTACTAATGGAAGTATATTCCACAGTTAGATATTTACTTTTAAAAAAGCATACTGCAACTTAATAGCTATAAAGTTTCGGTGTTAAAACATCATCATCAGGCAGTAAACTGTAGTTAATTTATTTGGATATATATATATATATATATATATATATATATATAGAAAGAGAGATAAGGAGGTTTTAAAAAATAAAATGTAAAAATAAAAAAATAAATAAAAACATAAGAATAAAGAGGTCATACAATGAGATGAATTAAGTGGAGTGGGAGGTTATAACATTTTAAAAAACAGTGTGTGTACAACTCATAGACAATAGTGTTTCAATGTTTTGCCACTGAAAACCAGATATGTCAAAAATTTTAAAGGAGAAAAAAAATGAGAGAAAAGATAGAAAGAAAAGGGAAAGACTAGCAAAGAAAAATTCAAACATTGGAAAAGACAAATTAAACTAAAATTAAGTAAATATAAAAAATAAAATCAAAACTGACATAAAAGATAATAATAATAATAATAATAATAATAAATACCTTTCCGGCTAATAATCCACTTAGCAAAATTTTTAATAAAAATATGCTGAAACTTAGTTATAGCTGCACTGATATTCTTGATACGATAATAAAAAAAGCAAAAATAAAATCCTAAAACATTATGATATTAATTATAGCCAACTTACCATAAATAATGATAATAACACAAGTTCCTGCAACTGTCATAACCCTAACATATGTCCTATACAAAATAAATGTCCTACAGTTTCCATTGTATACCAAGCTACTATCTCAACTACTGAAAGTCTTAATCTTATTAAACATTATATCAGATGTACTAAGAATAATTTTAAGTCTTGATTTTACTAGCATAATTTGTCTTATAATAAGCATATAATAATTCTACTTCTCTCTCTAAATACTACTGGCAATTGCAAGATGCAAATAAAATCCTACAGTTAAATGGAAAATATTGACTTACAAGAAAAAATTCATATAATAAAATTTCAAAAAACTAACTTATTGAAACAACATAATGAAATCATTAATTTTTACCACCACAGAATCTTCCATACCCTTAAATATATCTGAAATTATCTCAATTTTGTCATTATTTGCTCATTTTATAACTTAAAAAAAATTAACAATTTTTTAATTACTATTATTCTTTTATTTGCACTTATGAACAAATCCCCTTAAGAATTTGTCTTTATTTATTTTGAATTTTTAATCTTTTTATCATTACTGTTATTATTATTTTTTATGTCAGTTTTGATCTTATTTTTTATATTTTTTTTTAGTTTCCTGGCTGCCTTGCAAAATTTTGCAAAGTAATAATAACAAAAGAACCATTCTATTTTCATTTAGAATTATCCACTTGGCAATAAATACTAAAAATCTTATGAAATACATAATTTTTTTTTTTTAATTGGGGTTGCTTAATAATTATGGCTGGTAGTGTATATATATATATATATATATATATATATATATATATATATGTGTGTGTGTGTGTGTTAGGCTCACCTGAGAGAGAGAGAGTTTATTAAAGAGAGATGTCACTGAAGGCTTGAATTACTTTAAAATACTGTCCTGGTGTTGTATTGACCACAGATTTTTTGAAACTTTTCCAACATGCGGCTGATGTAAAATAGCTTAATATAGTACCGTTGCCAAATCCAATTTCAGCTAATATATCAGGCTGTAAATGTCCTGATCCATTCTCACAGATGAGAATTGGGTGAATTGTTTTCACCTGACCACAGTTCTTTTGAAGCTTATTTTCTGTATCATAATAAAGGAGGAACACAATAATCATTAGGAATGCTGGCATTATTACTAAATATTAGTATACTTCTCTGTTAAAGAAAACTATTAAGTTTATAAGAGGAGAGATCTCATCATTGGCTCAATATCAACAACTGATTGTTGTTTTTAGCTTTGAACTCAGTGGAATAATGGGGGGGAACTTTTATTTTATTATCATCAGATCCCAGCAGCTATAAGCTATGTCCACCACTTAATTTGCTCTCATAACTGATATAAACATATTCAAGCTAAATAGATTAAACAAAATCTTTTTTTCATTGTTATAGGAGAACAATAGCAATGTATTTTTAAAATAATAAAAAATATGACAATGCATAATCATTTTCATTTACCATATCTTTTCATGATACATTTTAAAGCTTGTGGGTAAAAATAAAGCCATAAGCCAACAAAAATTACTAACATTTATGATGTATAAAAGGCTGTGTATTTTTTTTTTTTTTTTTTCACAAATTCATGTTCTTGAAACTTCCATCAAAATCCTGTTGATTAAACTTTTGTATCAAAATTAATTATTTTGCCATTTTAAGCTTTATATTGCAAACTCTAAACTCAGTGTGTTGTTAATGTTAAAGGGTTGAGTGATTTGAATGCAATAAGGAAAAGAAATATCACTAATATAACCCATATTCCACTTGCTGTGTCATATATCATTGGGATGAGGGAAATAGTAATGAACATTTTTATCTGCCTACAAATACATTTTTATTATTTCTTCAGCCTATATCCATATCACGAAGACAATAGAAGCCAGTCGAGTTCATTTATTTGATATCATTACACAATATCGTGCCATATTCTCTGATGAAGATTCTCTGATCAGTTCTCAGCGAGAAGAATTCTTGCAAGAAGCGTCTTTGTTTCACAGCTGGGTTATCCAAAAGGTCAGGCAGTTTTCCATTTTTGTATGTTTTTTGCATTGTAAAAGTCATGAAATGATCTTTTACAGTTTTTTTTTATAAACCAGTCTCCAAGTGTATATGCTCCAAACAATGCTAGAAAAATCTCAGCCCTCAATGAAGTTGATGCCATAAATTTAATATTGTGTGTACAAATGAAGTCTCTGAACAATAAATCAACATAGAGAGCTCCGTGTAGCACCTACCTATATAGCCTGCTCCTGTTGAATTTAATCCTAGTAATGGGTGGAGGTAAAATTTCTGAGGTTGTTGACATCACAACAGGAGTTGTTGACTAATTTTCAGCAGATATTTCAGGCTTTATTTTTTTGTGACGTCTATTACATGTAACTTCCTCCTCGTGTTTGCTAGTTCAAGCAAAGATGCCTATTATTTCCACAGAAGTAATATTTCTGTCTCTTAGAAACGGCTGATACTTAGCTTGCAGATGATTTGTCGCCATCACACATATATTAGTTTTTACTTTACTTCATTTGAACTGATAGGACATAAGATACTTTATAAAACACCAAATATCTTGTTGCTAAAATTTTAATCATTTATATACATACACGGATAACTAAAATCTTAAGGTCAATGATAAAGAAAACAAAATGTACCTTTTAGGTTGTTAGACTCACTGACTTATTTAAGCCAGTCAGTTAAGTGTCATATGTGATACATAATTCGGCGATCATGCTTTGAAAAAGACATGGCTGACTGAGCAGAAGATTTTCCTGCAGTAGGTTGCCATCACTACTTTCTGCAGTAGATGGTTGCCAATCAAGGCTATAGAACCCAATCTGTCCTGCTATTTAACTCATAGCTGGATGGAGAAGCTACAGATTAATACCATTCTCAAAATTATTTGTGTTTAAGTGACTGCAACAAATTCAACTGGAATTTGAATTTGATTCTCCAATTTCTCATTCTGAGCTGATATCCACTGAACTGCAATGTACATGAGTAGAGATTCAAAAAATGAAAATAAGAAAAGAAAAAAATTCAAAATTCAAAAACATTTGTGTGTATTACTGTATTAAAAGATTTATAACCAAAGGTTCCTATGAATAATTATGTATTCTGTTGTGCTTTCATCTGTTCTTAAGTGCTTAAGTTGCTATTGTCTGCTTTCATTCAGTTTTTATGCTTCCTATTCAATAATTAGAAACAACAAATTTTCTACTACCAATTTCAAAGTTTTTCTTGTTCCAAAATCTTTTAATTTACATATAAATTATTTTTTATCTTCTTTTTAAATAATAAATCAATTAAAACAAATCTTTTTAACAAAATGTATCACTAAAATATAATTTACTTTTACTGCAATATAAAAAGTGCAATATTTCACTTAATTTTATTTTCTAATTTAACAACAACAAATTTACTTTTCCTTTTCACAGATTCTTGATTCAAGTATATGTAAATAAAATGTACCAAATTTCTTTTCCAATTTAATTCAATTAATTTTTTCAAATTTAATATTGTTCTTATATATAAAAAGTAGAAATTTGTTTTTGTAAGGAAAGAGATCATCTTGTCTTTCATGGAAAAATACTTGTATTTTTAAAACAAATAAACTCAGTTTTAAATAAAATGATTGCCTTCTGTATTCTCTCAAAATTTTCATTTTCAAATAATTTAATTTTTTTGCCATTGTTTATTTTTTTTTAAAACATAATTGAATAAAGTAATATTTAAATTTTTTGGGGGGTGGGAGGTTATATAAAATATAATGAATAAGTTTAAAAAATTATCTTTTATTAAACAAAACTTATGGAATATTCTGCAATCATGCAGATGATTGTATATATATATAAATGTGTGCATATGACTCAATAATGCTGCTTATGTTATGGTAGTTATGTCTACCATAATGTTATGTTATATAGTTATGTTAAGGATACTAAATTGGCATCATAGAAAATATTGCTCAATAATGCAGCTTGTATAGAAACCACTTTAATGACAATAAGTGAATATAACTTTAAGATGTCAAAAAGATTTTGCATATAATGTTTAACATAGTTTTAATATTATTAAGTAAACTAGTCATTACTACTTCTTATATTTTTCTCAGGTAAGTCAATTCTTAACAACCTTGAAAGAAGACCTTGAAGATGGAGTTGGAGGTCGACTGGACTCTTTGCTTGGTCAGTGTATGTATTTCAGCTTATCATTCAGTCGAGTGGGTGCAGATTTCCGTGGACTCTTAGCACCAATTTTTCAGCAGGCTGCCCTAAATGGATTTCAACTGGCTTTAAATGAAGCCAATAAAAAGTAAGTGGACATCATTTTCTAATTTCAATTTTCACATTTTAATTAAAGCTATTTAGTAATAAAAGTTCTGATTTAGCTGGCTTCAAACAAGAAAGATTAGGTTCAGTTTAAAAAGAGTTACTAAGTGAAAAATTAAGTTTAATCTTAGAGAATTCTACCTATTTTGAGTTAAGAATATTTACCTTGTTAGGATTTTCGGTAAATTTTTGTTTTAGGACCCAAAGGCCTTTACCCCTTCAAATCAAATGCAAAAAAGGTAGGTTTCTTCAATAAACAATTATCGATTTGCATTCAGCATATACATTTGCACGGAAATAGGGATGTTTTGGAAAGATTTGAAGGAGTAAAGTCTTCGGGTCGTAAAACGAAAATTTACCAAATTTTCTACTTTATATTTTGATAAAGTCTCTTACAAATTATGTCTTATTGATATTTTCATAATGGGGTAGAACATCAACACATTTTTTGCACTGAATGATGTAACAGGTGTGTGTGTGTGTGTGTATATATATATATATATATATATATTGGAATCCACGTTACACTACCAGGGTTTCGACTGCTAGGTCTCTTCAGGCATAGATACTGAAAACCAATAAATGTTGTCCCTAATTATAAACAACAAAAAGAAGAGTAGTAGTAAAAGAGGAGAAGGAAAAAAAGAATTCAAAAGTAGAGAACAGGAATTGCCCACTACCAAAAGAGGGGGTAGCAGGCTAAAGGAAAGTAGAAGTTCTTTGAAGAAGGACTTTGTTGTTGTAAATGCCTACATTTTGACATTACTTTGTTTAGTAATTCTCTTTTATTTTTAAAAGAAATTAATGGCCAATTTCTCTTCCTGGCACAACATGCAGCAAATACTCCCACAGCTCCTTTTCACTCCACCCCACGCAGGGGCCTCCTCCACACCCTCCTCCAAACCGCCGCACACAGTCTGCCAGCCCAGCATCACTACCATGACCCTCCAGCCCAAGCAAAGAGGTATGACTATATACACACACCTGAATAAAGACAAAAGGAAAACTTCTTAGTCAACATGTTTTGTCTTCTGATGGACAAGGCAAATAAAGTCCATCATAGATGAAACATGTCAGCTAAGAATAGATGACTATTGACTTTACATTTAAATTTTTGGAGATTATAGCTGTCGGGAAAGCAAGTAAATGGAAGGGAATTCCACAGGCGGGAAGTGCAAGAAAAGAAGCTTAATACTAACCTAGTGATAGAGATTCCTTCTTTTTTCTTCTTCTCTAATAATCTACTAATTTATATATATGAACCTATAGTCCAACTCTTTATCCCTTATATTTCCCGCCCCTTTCTTTATATATATATATATATATATATATATATTATTTTTTATTATATTTTAATTGCGACAAATCCTATTTTCTTGGATTTTCTAATACTTAATTGCTTTCCCTGCAGTTTGTTATATATATATATGTGTGTGTATGTATTGTGCATATGTGTATGTATGTATAGTTATATGTGTATATGTATGATTATATATATATATATGTCATCTGATAACAAGCCTGTTTCGCTGTATCACAGCTCATCAGTGTGGCTAGTTGTGGATATATCCACAAATATTCTTAAATACCTATAATAGATAACAGAAGTGATTGGTTATTCCACTGGCTTTCCATACTTAAACTTTATATTAATTAACATGCATATACCCAATAATATAATATCACTTAAGGAAAATAATAATTGGCGAGATATTAAAATAAGTAAATTGGTATATAAAATTTTTTATAATAAATAAATATTAGAAAAATGGGATAATGATAGCAGGAAGTAAATTAGAATAAAAAATAAAAATGTTATATATAAATAAAAAGGTTTTGAAAAAATTAGAATTAAATATGTACTGATAAGAAGAGTAAATTTACCCAAAAGCCCCTTTAATTTTGAATAAAAACATAAAAATTTTCTTTATCTCTTTCCTGTTTTTTATGAGAAGAGGTCAAGATATGGAGAAAGCAGAAAGGACATTTTTGGTACAAGAATGGATACATCAAAAGTAATAAGATATAGTAAGAAGCAATAAAAATAAAATTAGGTTAAAAGTAGGTTGACACTTTGACTGTTAAGGATGAAAAAAAGAAAGTATGTATTCCCTAAAAATAGAAACTACTGACCAAATTTCAAAGTGAATTTTTATTCCGATTAGTTAAAAGGAACACATACATAATTTTTATATCTTCCCACATGCATAAATAGCAAACCGATTTTTTTTTCTATTTCAACATTCAACATTGCCTGACGATGAGATCCTATCTCAAAACATCGAAATTTCCATGTCACAATGCACTTTTAATCCATAATTATATGATTATATTATGGTCTACAATATTTATTCTATTGAGCACTGTTTACAAAGAAATAAATGCCAGGGAACTCAAAATTTGCTTCAAGCAAATTACAAAACTTTACGAACTCAAAATTGTAAAACGTTGGGTTCTCTTTACCTGGATATATATATATATATATATATATATATATATATGCATTTATAAAAATAGAATTTTTTTTTTAGATCTACCTTAAAATTTATCCTTTATTTTCACATATCCACAAATTCCTATAACATTTGTGCCATTTATTATTTATTTAAACAAAAACATTTTGGTAAGCTTTTAAGGTTCCTTTCCCTTCCTACTCTCGTTTTTGGCTTTCCTTTTTTTTACCCTTTATCCATCAGTGTTACCTTGGTTACCATGGGAATTTTTTATAGTTTATTTCTCAGTTAATCTTCCACTGTCTACTCCTTTGTCCTTTCTTTCCTTTCCAGTCCTCCTACCACTTCTATCCCTGTGACATGGTCTAATTTTTAACTTTTGAACTTTTAACTCTTACAGACATAATGTAAAGTCTTCTAACATGAATCTCTGTCTGCTTTCCCCCTTTCTTACATGTGCTGACAAATTCAAAACATTTTAACTTCCTGTGTATGGATATGTTTCTTGAATCTTGAAACACATCTGAATTTATAAAGTTTTTGTTTTACACCATTGCTGATGAAGTGAGAATTTTCTTGCTGAAATAGTCATCCAACAAAATTAAATTTCAAAATTTTTGCATTATATAGCTTTTGAGATTTGAAAAAGAAATCACTTGACCGATGGTCGAGAGCAAGGGAAGATTTACTCGCCCCCAAATCATTTTACTTGACTGACTCCATTTTCTTAATAGTCGCCTTACATAAACATAGCGTGAATCACTGACAGAAAACAAAAAATGGAATTTTAATTAAACTTTCAAACATGTTAGAAAGGAGTTAAAAAAATTTTTTAGGTAATAACAACAAAATTTGATCTTTTCTCGTAAAACTTTGTTTTATTAAGTTTGAGGCCTTTTAACATCATGATATGCTGTTTTTTTTTTTTTTTTGGCAATTGAGTGGTGGTACCTAAATTTGTAGTTTCCTTCTTCTGTTTGACGACAACCTCCATCTCATAGGTGATAAAGAAATAACAAATCTGATTTTCACAATGATTTTCTACAAAAAAATTACTTGTATAATTTGTTTTTTGGTGCATGGAGGAAATATAGATATTGAGTCAAGGATAATATTTCCAAATGAGTTTCTGTGTGTGTCTTTAATCTAGGCAAAAGAGACATTTTGTCTCCACTCTGGAAGCATTAATTAAACGAATGTTTACACTGACCGGGATGATAAAAGCGAGACCGGAGCTTGTCAATCTAAATTCCATTTGTCAGATCTTCCTATGATGATTGCGAGATATCATTGTCTTTTGTTTAACCACACATTTAGACGTAAATCAGCTGCCATGCATAAGACCAGAGTTCAATAATGTCATTGTAGGTTATTCTAAGTAACTTGTTAATCTTCAATGACATACTTTTGGGTTGTAAAAGGAATCAGATTTCCTTTTGTGGGTGAGTAAAGCAATAAACTTTAATTGCCCAATTGACTGAGTCGATCAAGCAAATGAAATCTCAAAGGCTATATATATATATGGTGTATACATAAATTGGCACACTAGAAGAAACAGTTCAATGCTGAAATGGCAGATTATTTATATTATATTTTATCATAATCCAACCTACAACAACTGAGAATCTTTTGCACATTATGTATGCAATCTTCGGGTGGTCAGTTCAGTAATATGGCCATTTATACCAACTCAAGGTATTATAATGAGGGAAGTTGGTTATGTATTCATCAACTAAAATTACTGAGAGGAAATGCCCATATGGGCAAGAATCAAATAGCTAAAGAATTACTGCTATTTGAGGGGGAAAAAAATCTTTAAAACACTAGAATGTATTTACAAGTGTACCACAAAAGTGCTTAATGACATAAGAACATTTTTATCTCAGCAAAGAAACATAATTCAAAGTGTTCAACAATACTAAGTTCAACAAATCCCTATACCAGAGCACTTGAGACATGATAATGTCAAGCACATTTTGCATTACATTCCATTATGTACATTGAATTATGTTATATACACTACCGACCATAAGTTTGAGACCACCCAAACATTTTTAGCAGAATCAAATTCGCCAAGTTTGTATTTTTTGTTATTTTTATGCAGATGTCAATTAAAAAAAGTATTCTTTTCAACTTTAAAGTAAACATTTACTCAGTTTGCTACTTGACTCCTCTTATTGTGATCAAGTTTTTGCCGAAAATTCAGATTTATTCAGATATTATAATTAAGGTATAATTTATTTTTGTAAACCATATTATTACGGTATAAATAACAAGGAAGAAACAGATTAGCATTGAAAAAAGAGCTCAGGTTGAAATTCTTTCAAAAGAAGGATATTCTGAACGTGTTATCGCTAAAAAATTAAGCCTATCAAAACACGGCGTGCATTATTGCCTTCAATGACTTCGTGAAACTGAGTTAAATATTGACAGAAAAAGGTTTGGTAGGCCCAGAGTAACATCTATTGTAGAGGATAGGTACTTGATCATATCTAGCAAGAGGAATAGAAGAAAAACCACTCTGGAATTAACAATTGAAATGAATTCTACTCGGCAACATCCAGTATCTGTTACTACTGTTAAGAGACGACTTCATTCTGCTGGGCTTAAAGGCTGTGTAGCAGTTAAGAAACCACTATTAAAGAAGGAGAATAAGGGATGAAATTGATTGTACAATTTGAAATGAACTTCCTCAAAATAAACAAATATTGTTTAAATGCTTGCAGGATGCTTGGAAATCACTAACTTATATTTATTAGAAAGTTATAAGTTATAAGTTATTAGAAAGAATACCAAGGATTTGCTCTGCAGTAATAAAGGCTCATGGTGGTTTCTTTGATGAAAATAAAATATGAATTAACTTTAATTAAATTTGAAATTACTATGTTAATTTTGGTTTTAATTATTGTACAATTGTGAGCAACAATGAAATATATCTATATTTATTCTTCTAAGACATAAAAGTTATAATTTCTTTCTCTTAGAAAATAAATCTAAGTGGTCCCAAACTTATGGTCGGTAGTGTAGGTACCTCCACTCATTTGATGAAAAAACAGCATAGTATGATGTCAAAAGGGTTCAAACTTAACAAAAACAAAGTTTTGTCATCAAAATGTTTATGTTATTATTAAGAGAAATATCAAAGTTTTTTTTTAATATTTTTTAAATATTTTAATTCTCTGTAACAAGTTCAGAAGTTTGGTTAAAATTTTTTTTTTTTTAATTAGTGATTCACCCAATGTTTACTAGAGGTTCCAACTATAGCAAACGTAACTCATTTTTTTGGCATGGAAAAGACACATTAATTTTAAAATTCTTGCAGAAATCAAATAATTGTCTTAATGAAACATTTAGGACTTATTCACAAACAAATGAAGTTATTTATGCAATTATTATTTTTAGAAAATCTTGGTAAAAATATTTTTTTTATTTCTGTTACTCCCCCACCAATTAATTTCATGAAATTCCTAGAAATTCAATACTGATTACAGAGCATGTCTTATTAGTTAAATGTAGGATTCTTTGGGAAATGTTAATCATGTAATTTCTTTTTCAAAGTGTAGCCATTTTTCCAAAAATCTGCATCAAATAGCAAGATAAAAAAATGCATTAAAACTAGGCCATTTTTAATATAGATAAACTTCTAATTGATTTTATAAATAATATATATTAAGGATATCATATTCTGAAAGAGAAAAAAATTTTTGATGAATAATGGATTTTTGTAAGAATTTATGAGGGTCTCTTAAATTTAAAATTTTAGAGAAACTAACAATATTTTTATTTTGCAAAATAAAAGCTTCACATTTTCCTTGATAAAGTCTGTCAGAGGACAAAACATGTTGGTTAAGATAAGTTTTCCTTTTGTCTATATATATATATGTATGTGTGTGTGTGTTTGTGGACATAAAAATTAATGCTGCAACACTGTCAGTTTAATGACTTAAACAATCCTCAGACCCCCATACTATTTATATCTGCAAGTAGTCTATCCTTTATATTTCCTCATAAATATATTTTGATATAACCTGATGAAAAAATAACAATGGCAATAATATTTTTTATAAGTTTTAAATGATACTTTAGCTGTTATCTGCGAAACATTTGTAATTATTCTTTCTTTGGTTTCTATTTTCCAGATTTGAGAATGTAATGCAGTCATACAATTTAATGACTGTCACTTCCACAGGAGCAAAAGGTTATAATATGTCATTTCAGGTGTGTTCACTACTACTGTTTTGTCTATTAATCTCTGATAACATTTTTAGATTTATGAATGTTTATATATATATATATATATATAATTTATAACATAAATATGTTATAATATCACGACAAAAGTAGCCATTTTGTTTTGACACTATGTGTCTTATCTAGTGATGAATTCCATTTCAAGTTGGAGGGTTTTAAAAAGTTCAAGACTAGCCAAACCCCCTTTAATCAGGGAGGTGTTGTTACATAGACAGAATGGACCAATCAAAACAAAGCAATCTCTGATCTGAAGAATACAAGAACAGACTCTAAAATTGATTTGTTAGGGGCTTTAACAATAACATTTGAGTAAAATAGAGATTAGCATATGTAACTGTATGTACATATGTGGAAGTGCAGACATGCATGTATGTGGATATCAGTAACTATAGGTAATTGTGCCAATATGTAGGGTTATATGGAAAAAGGTGTTCATGTGCCTGTGAGTGGATGTATGATGAATTTATGGTCACTACCCAAGAATGGTGACTTCTCTCTGACTAGTCGAGAGATACCCTATTGAGATAAGGCCCAGGCCTTTGCTTTGAAACATGATATTTGTTTTCTATTTCATTTTAGAGGAATGTTTATTTTGAGGGAAAGAAATTAATACCAAATGGAACAAAAGTAGTGTGGTTTTATGAAATGGGCTAATTTAGCTCATAAAATGAATGAGTATTTATTTATCTATTATCTATAACCTGTCAAAAAGATGTATTGAGTTTTCCCTTTAAAATTATTATATTACTTTGGATAACATTAATTGAGCTCCCTATATAAATATGACACTTAACATTTTATATCAGGTAGGTCTAGTTGGACTATTCTTGCCATTCACACACTCCACATATGTATACACACACACACACACACACACACACATATATATATATATATATATATATAAATTTTTAAAAAATGGACCTATAAGTATCAACAGTTAAGACCAGGCACTAATAAAATTCAGAAACATTGTTGAGATTGATGCTTTGAAAAACACAATTACTAAATATTAGTTCAACAATTAGTGCTATAATAAAACTGTGTTAAATATTAACCAAATGATGTGTGCTAGAATAAGATCTAGTGAATATTGGCATGATAATTGATGTTAGATAAAATACCTCAGATCAATGTTAGATTGAGCGCTTGGCAAATATTAATATGATAATATATGCTGAATGAGATACCCAGCAAGAATTAACTAAAATGTTCAAATCAAATAAAATTATCCATCAAATAAAGGCAAATAACAAGTGACAGCAGTTAAAAAGGTTATACATAAATTCTTAATATTACAAGCCAGATTTTAATGTAAATACTGAACTATGTTTTACAATGAACAATAAGCTCATTTCTCTGGTTTAACAGTTTAACCTTGTCCCTAAATTTGATAATTTCTAACTTTTCATTGAAACAAAGGTAGCAAGGTGCATGGAGAAATTTACAAGTTTTGTAAGAATTTGTAAGAATTTTCCATTGAACAGTAGGTGTTTTTTTTTTCTTTTAAAGACCAAAAGTACTTGGATAATGAAGTGCTGTATTTATAGGAACTATTGTTGAAAGATAGTGCGTGTTTATATCAGCGAGCTTTGAGTGGTTTTTAGTAGAACTGATATAAAATTTTTTAGTATCGGGATTTTCAATTGTAGAGACAGTACCAAGATAAACTATGGAGCTAACTAAGCCATTATGGGCATTCCTTAGAATTTCTACCTGCCCTGTTAGTGGGCTTCAGAATACACCAACTGGCTCCCTGCAGAGAGTAAAAGTCCCTCAATGAGGCCACCTGTTGGCTGTGGGTGGCATCCTGTAGTGCCTGGGGATGGGATCCTGGTGGTTGAGCAGGTCATGACCCAAGTATAAAGTGGTCATGACCCTGCACCACACCACTTCGGCCCTTACCTGGGCTAGACAGGCGGTTGGAGAGGCCCAATCTGATCAATCGGCCAGTTATGTCAAGCCCCATCATATAATCCATCCCAAATCTATAACATACTTCCCTTTCAAACCAAAACTAACACCTACCCCTAAATATATGATGGAAGGCGATAGCTGAGGGTCCATTAATTTGGGAGAAGAAAAGGACTTGACATAACTGTAAAATCTTGATAAACTGTGATACTTGGATAACAGAAATAAAGAAACACATGTGCTCAAAGCCTCCTCCCAAAGCAAGTATACCTTTTACGTAGCCCTGACATGGCAAGGCGAATGGGTTTCCCCCCTTGCTATTTCCCAATCCTGGACTCTGTGGTGGGTAGGGAGTGTGAATGGTGAATTAAAATAAAAAAATAATGCATGGCACTTAAAAAATCTTCCAAGAGACCACACAGGGATACTGATTCTGAGACAGAGTACGATAGTGAAAACTTCCCAAATTTTATTGTCCTTTAAGCAATAAATAACAAGTCATTAACTGAAATGTCTCCATTCAAAATTCAGAAAGCAATATCAAACCTAATCACCAAATACAGAAATATTATTACGACAAAGAAAACTACAAGAAACAGATATAAAATCCTATCCACACCAAACCTTAAATTTTTCAAAGGGTGTGGCAAGGAACAAAGAACTTTCCCTATGCACTCTAGAAGAAATAAAATTAGAACTTAAAACTCATGGAGTCACAGACATCAGAAGAATTATAATAAAGAAAAATGGAGCAGAAATACAAACCAACATCTATATCCTAACATTCAACTCCCCCACCCCCCCCAAAAAAATTCCAAAAACAATTAAAATAGGATACAAAATAATAGGAGTAGAACAATACTTATCAAATCCTCTTCAATGTTACAAATGTCATAAATTCAGACGTCATAAAGACTCCTGTCGTAACAGACAAACATGTGGCAAATGCAGTGAAAAAGATCCAGAACATAAAGAATTGTCCAAATGAAAACTTATGCTCAAACTACTTGGGGAACCACTCTGCATTTTCAAAACAATGCAGCAGCTACAAACATGAAAAAGAAATAATTATGATAAAATACTAAAAAAATATATCCTTCCCAGAAGCACAAAAAGAAGTAAAAAATAACACAAAAGAAAACGCCTATGCCACCATGGTACAAAAAACAAATAAAATAAACAATAAAGACAAAACAAAAGACCCTACAGAAATAACAAATCTGTTCGAGGAATTCAAATCTTCCTAACTGAGCTCAAATCAGACCAAAATAAAAATAAAGGCCAACAACCCAAATCAAATGAAATCAACCAAGAAGGAAGCAAAAAATCCTGGAAAGAAAACACAACAAAATTCCAATGAATCCTCTTTTTTCCAAAACCAAACCAAGAAAACCAAAAACAAACAAAAAACAGAAAAAGAAACACTAATGGAACAATAAAACATCCGACCTAGATCTAATTCAAAATCAAGATCCAATATATTAAATGAAAATAAATTTGAAGCTCTAGAATTTATGGAAGTAGAAGAGAGTGAAAGTAAGCAAACTCCAAAACAAAATCAGAAATCTGATCGAAGGACACCACAAGGAGCTGAAACCAAAGATAAAGATTCAAAAAACCCAAGAACTGGAAGTAAAACATCAAAAACAAGAACCCCAATTCAAAACAGATCTGAGGCAATAGAAATAGAAGACAAAAGACCAGACATACATGACCAACAAAATTTTACAGTGGAATATTAGAAGTGCAAAAGCTAACTTAAATGAATTAATATTATTAATGCTGACCTTTTGCTCCACAGCCGTCTGTCTACAAGTTAAGTGCCATACATCATACATGCTTGGGCAATCATGTCTCGAAAGAGACATGACTGACTAGGCAGAAGATTATCCCACAGTAGGTTTCCATTGCTTTCTGCGGTAGACTGGTTGCCAGCCAAGGCTATAGAACCCAATTTGTCCTGTTATTCAACCCATAACTTGAGGGAAGAGATGGATTAATACCTTTCCCAAGGGCATTTGCATGTAAATAAATGCAACAAATTCAACTGGAATTTGAACTCGGCTCCCCGATTTCTCGTTCCAAGCCGATATCCATTGCACCACAAAGTATATCCTGTTTACAAGAAACCTTACTAAAAGAAAACAATTCAATCAATATCAAAACTATACAACTTATAAATATATGTAAATATATATATTTTATATATAAAAAAACTGACAGAGCCTCAGGGGGTACATCAATATTAATAAACAACCAAATACCACAAAGACAAATAAACATAAATACAAGCATGCAAGCAATTGCAATATCAGCAACACTGCACAAAACAATAACAATATGCTCAATATATATACCACCAAAGGACACAATAAATGAATTTGAATTTGAACACCTAATTAACCAACTTCCAAAACCACTCATATTATTAGATTTCAACAGCCACAATATAATATGGAGAAGTAGGAAAACAAACAAGAAAGGCAAGAAAATAGAAAACATAATAAACAAAAGTAACTTATGTATATTCAACAACCAAAACCACACATACTTACAGCCAGCAACAGGCACTTTTTCAGCAACTGACCTTAACATTATGTGACCCCAGCATATACCTAAACTATAACTGGAAAACATATGAAGACTCGTGTGGAAGTCATCATATACCAATTATATTAGAAAACACTGGACCCAATAATGAAGAGAAATTACCATGTTGGAATCTTCAAAAAGCCAACTGGAAAGATTTTCAGAAACAATATCAAAGCCTACTAATACCTGAAGCTAAAGATAAAGAAAATCAGATTACCTACTTCACCAAAACACTCATAACTATTACAAACAATAATATCCCAAAATCAATGAATAAAGTTAAGTATAACAAACCCTGGTTTAACAATGAATTCAGAGAAGCCATAAGGAACTGACAGGCAGCACTCAAAAAATTTAAACTGAGTCCAACAACTGAAAACTTAAGCTACTTTAAGAATAAAAAATCCATAGGTTCAGTTGGCCTTCAACAGGAAAGACATTAAGACATTCTATGGCTTGCTGCATCAAGCTTTTGCTCCAAAGCCTTCTTTGATCCCACCTCTCTTGGCTAAGGATGGCACCACCTTACTGAAAACCCCTGATAAAATAATGAGACACTGGTTTGAGCATTTCCAGGATCTCTTTTATAATCTTTGTTGTAGATGATACTGCTGTGGATAGTGTTCCTCAGTGAGATTTGCACCTTGAACTGGATATTGAGCCATTTCTCATAGAGGTTATTGGATGCATCAAGCAGATCAACACAGGCAAAGCACCTAGCATTGATGGCATTCCAGTTAAATTGCTGGTTCATGGTGGTGTGCTTGTTTACAGGGCAATATACTCACTGAGTATGTCTGTCTAGAACAATAATTCAATAACTGGAAAGTAATGGAAAGGCAAGAAGACGCTTTGTGGTAGCTATTGCGGAATCTCACTGCTTGAAGTTGTTAGAAAAGTGTTTGTGAGATTGCTTTTGAATTGGTAAGAGGAATATGTTTGGAAGGAGGTTATTCCTGAGTGCCAGTCTGGCTTTTGTGCTGGGTGTGGGACTGCTAACATGATTTTTTTCAGCCAGGCAGTTCATTGAGAAATGTAAAGAGCAACATCTACCTCTTTCTCAGGCATTTGTAGATTTGACCAAGGCTTTTGATACCATCAATGATGAATCTCTCTGGAAGGTGCTTGGCAAATATGATTGTACACCTGCATTTGTTGATAAGTTCAGACAATTACATCATTCTAAGAAGGCTTGTGTGAATGTTAATGGTCACCTATCAGAAGAAATTACATTTGACGATGGAGTGAAGCAGTAGTGCAGCAGGAGGCATGAACTTTTGCCAACTGATTGTGGCCCTGTTTGTACTTGTGAGGTGTGTGCTTGGCCTCTGTTGTCCAAGGTAGGACAAACCTGGAATCATTCCTGTTACTCCACTTGCTGATCTCACTACTGAATCCCCTACTTACTCATGGCCATCCTGCCCGAAAATTTGTAAGTCATCTGGTGGACTCAAACAACACCTAAGGATTCATGGGGATGACATTTCTGCTGCTGCTGCCCCGAGGAATCACTTGGAATACTACATCTGTCACAAACTATGCAGGTCACAAGAGCCATTTAAGATCGCACAACTGAGATGAGTAGACAGAGGAGGGGGAATGGAACTCATCTGACAAGACAAATCAATCAACATATATATATTTTGTCACATACCTGTCCTGACAATAACCCTCAAGATGTTTATATGTAAATTCGGGTATATTGCATTTTCACATCTATAGACAGATACTGATTATCTGTCCCAGAGCATGACAAATAGACAATGATTTAAATAAGAAAATAATAAAATAAGATTGCTGTTTGATTGGTAATCGAATGGCAGTCTTTTCCCAGGTCTGCTTCGATATTCAACACGGGCGCTGACAACAAATCAAGGATGAACATCGAGACAATATAATTTTGATATAAAATTTTAATGAATAAAAGATCAAAAAAAAAAAAAAAAAGGAAAACTCAGTATGAATTAGAATGTCCAATGACCTGAACCTCAGAATTACTTTCAGATACCCAATGTGGTCAAAATATCAAATTACAATACACAACAGAAAATATAAGTACAGGCGATTACGAATGCAAGATATCAACATAATAAGATGGGTGGAAATCATTATTTGAGACACGTGGTATGGTGTGTATTCATGGAAGTGTATGCATGTTCTAACGTGGGTCTAATAACTCGATAACTTATCTTTGTGTCAGTTTCTTCTCTCTTTCTTTTACTGTCTCTTATCTTTTCTTTCTTTCTGTTCTTCCTTTATACACTTGAAATTTATGTAGTTACAACTGTCTCTATATCTTTCAGTTGATTATTATATTTTCAGCACACAACTATTCTGAAATGTCCGCACATTTGTTTATTCTTTTCTTCAATCAGCATCATCTTTTCTGCATGCAAATAATTCTGTTTTCTTTATCTTCAACGTAGCTTCTTTTATCTGGTGACTTATCTGCATTGTTATCTCTTTTTCTTTTTTCTTCTTCTCTTGATAAATTACTTGGCTTTGCTTTCTTTTTCTCTTTCGAATAAACTGAAATCAGTGTACGAGTTACACTACAACTCTGTCAACTTTGTAGCTATCTCTTTCTTTCAATAAGTATGAATCAATATAAATATTAATATAACTTCTCTTTGTCTTCATTGTTATATTTCTTTCTTTCTCAATACACGGCACAGTTTCGTTTTCTTTCTTGTTTTGATGAATAAGAATTTATACACTCAGTCTTTTTCTTATCCGGAGTTGCTTAAGATGAAATGGGCTAATTTATGCTATTTTCTCAATGTGCTTTCCCTTCATTCCGTCGTTTATCAATGTTCAGAAAACATAACTTGCTTTGTCGAGACCCAACAAGCAACCAACTAAATTTTTACTTTAGGTTTCTCTTCCCACATGATTTCTTTTAGCGTGAATTTTAACTCCTGCTGCTTCCATGACTTGCAATCGACTTCCATGTCTGGTTTGTTTCCTGTCTGGCTTTTATCTGGGTCAACTAGCCTTGACCTGCTATTCCAAAACTAACATTGGTCATTTACATGATTGACTCCTTGTTACTACGCAAAGACTACTCTCATATGCATAGGTATGTGTGTGTGTGTGTGTGCTGCTATCTATATATCCGTAACAATATATATATTAGTCATCCATATACAAGCCTGTTTTGCTGTATCACTGCTCATCAGTGTGGCTAGACACATCCATTTGCTTCTGGCCGGGATTGAAACTCAACCAATTTGGTGTCAGTCGGAGTCACTACTCCCTAAGCCATTGGCGCATAGAACCAAAGAAGGGAAATTTTAACATGTTGTATATAAGCAGTGTAAACATACCAGTTACTAATTTGTTATTATTCAGATGTTAATAAAACAGTGCTCAATGTATGAACAGAGCTGTATTATATATATATATATATATATATATATATATATACCTATTAACCTCTGCCTATGGCATGACTTGAAGTTTCAGGCGTTATGCAATCATCAGGTGCATATTTCAAACTGACAGTTTAACAGATTTGGATTTAAGTTCACTCAATGTTCATAGTAATTAAATCTTATAAAGTTAAGTTACTGCTTTTTTAATAACAAGATTAAAAATTTAAATATTTCATGGTTACATGTAGGTAAAAATTTAAAATATAAATTAAAAATTTTTTATTAAAATAAAATGCAGGGAGAAGAAATCAAAGGGGCATAAATCATGAATCTTGAAAATTTAAATATTCAAATATTACATGTACATAAAAAATGTAGAGAAAATTAAAATTTTTAATAAAAATAAAATAAAAATGGAAAAATTCAGAAGTAAAATTTAGAATAAAAAATTAAACAATGTAGGGAGAAAAAATAAGAGATTTAATTCATAAATGTTAAAAGCAATATTGCAAGGGAAAGAAAGAAAGAAATAACCAAATGTATAAAGGAATCTATAATTGATATTCCTGGGTCTAAGAATTTTAGTAAGTATTTTTTTCTATGACAGCATGTGGTCATTAAATCACTTTTTTTATTAAGCAAAGTAGGATTATTGATATAGTCTAAGATGACAGGTTTTTCTAAAAGGCATAGGTTACATTTATCTCCTTTTCCATTGTAAGTTTTGGATTTAATTATGATATTCCAGGTAATTATTGGGTTTTTGCTGTTTTTTAATTTCCATTAATGTATGGATAAAGCAGTGCTTTTGCTGTATTTACTGTTGTTTAAAGACAATATGTGGTTGTTAAATCTTATCTTCTACCTGTTAGAAGTGCTTCCAAAGTAAAATTTAACATCATTATCATCCAAATGAATTTCAGCTCTATAAACAATATTTTCGGACATACATTGACCATTCAATGGGCAGGTTTTATTTTTCAGGCAGTTGCAATTATTTTTAAAAGTGTCATTTTTGCTATTAGTTGAGTGACAGATGTTGTGAAATATATTTATCTATGTTTTTAATGCAATTATAACTGACTTTAACAGTGGTAGAATGTTTCTGTATTAAGTTAAGGAAAATTTTACCAATGTTAGTTTAGACGTTACGACTAAAGGGTGGGTTGAATTTCTGAGCCTCTTTCATGATGTTGATGTCTTGGTCACTGATGGGGCAGTAATTTTTAGCCAAATTTAAGGCGACAGTTAAGTTTTTCAGATATAGCTGGATAGAAATCACAAATATCAAACTGGATGAAAGGGCATCCATTTTCATTTTTTTATCTTTATGAACCAATCAATTGCTTTGGCTATATTCTTCCATTGTTATATTTACGTGATTTCTGCTTATTTCTGCCTACCTTGTTTTTAATAGAGTATTCTAAACTAGTGTTGAGTATACTTTTTTCTAACGCATTAATGTATTTAATTTTAGAAAAATTTCCTTATTGCTAGAGTTGGTACTTCAAAGAAACTGGATAGATGTGTGTAGGTTGTTGGTGATTCTTTGGGGGTGATTCGATTCCCTGTTGATGCATGTGTGGTTATGTGAGTTCTTAGTGTATTGTTTGTACAGGCCATTGCTCAGGTCGAAGGTAACATCTAAGAAATTTTTAACTTTAGCATTAGTTATGGTGGTAATGTTAAGACCATGGTCTTTAAAAAAAATTTTAAATATTTTCTGAGTTTATCTGTTTTTTGTGGATTAGTTTTGCGGAGGATTATCAATCTATCATCTTGGTAAAGTTCAGTGCTACATAAATCGAAGATGTGCCTAAGATTAAACACAAAATAAAATCATCAGTGATGGTGGATGTTATTGTATTACTGTCTAAATAACCTCTCGGAAGATGGCTCATGTGAGCCGAAAGCTGAGAAGCAAATTAATAAAAAATTAATGTTGGAGAATTTTTGTCTTTATTTTCAACTGAAATTAAAGCCAAAATACGACGTTTAGAACGGCTCATGAGACATTCATTGTCTCTTATATTTAACAGTATATGTTTAGAATATATATATATATATATATATATATATATATATATAGATGTCCAGTCCATAAACAATGAGGATAATCCAACAAGATTAACTTAATATAAAATATTAAGTGTTATATCTATATAGAGAGCTCAATGGAACAATATGATATTTATAAAGGAAAACTCAACACGTCATTTAAATTGGTTATAATATTAGATAAAAAAATATTAATATTAGATAAAAAAAAGTGGCTTCAAACAGGAATTACATTACTTAGAACCCCTCAAAAGTACCAGAACTAAAAAACCTAAAAATAGAAAAAGAAGAGTGCTATGGTTTAACCCCGCTTTCTGTAAGCTATCTAATATTAGTAACGGGCAATACTTTCTGAAATTAGTTGATAAGCACTTTAAGCAGAACAACCCACTAAGGAAAATCTGCAATATTAAAAATTAAGTATTCCTGCACTTGCAACATTAATAGCATCATCAGTTCCCATAATAATAATATACTAAAGAAATTTTATAACAATATAAGACAGAAAGTACCCTCTGTAACTGTAGAGTAAAAAATAAATTCCCAGTTGGAGGCATATGTAAGTCCGAAGAAGTAATATACCAAGCAACCATCTATCCTAGCAGGATAAAAACATATATTGGAATTTCCGCTGGACCATGGAAACAATGCCTATATAATCACACTCAATCATTTTCTAAACCCCACCTAAAACATCAAACCGCTCTAATTTTTGGGAATTGAAAGACAGAAATCTTTCCCCTCAGATTGAATAGAAGTTTATAGAGAAATCTCAAACCCCTAATAGCTTTAGAAACAGATGCAATTTATGCTTAGACGAAAAGATTAGAATTATCAAATTCAGAGAATCTAGCCAATCATGCCGTCATAAAAATAAATTTAAACTGTCTAACACATAAAATCTTAGAATCCGACACACTTGCCAGCTCTCTCACATTTGTGTGGATCATTTGTTGGAGGATTTTACAGACCAAAGAAGTGAGGATAAGGACCTACCATACATATGGATTGACACGCCAATCTAAGGATACAATGACTTTATATTATTGGTGTACGTAGTTTTAAAAGAAATATCCTATCATGAACTATGTAATGAAAAAAAAAGTTCACTATAATGACTTCGACATAAATATTTCACGTGTATAATGGGGCACCTAAGTGTAAGGTGAGATATGTCACTCATGTATACGGGTGCACCTAATTTTGTGCATGCTTATATATTATTGTATGCATTATTGTGTGTATAGTGGGGCACCTAGGTATAAGTATATTTCACATATAAGAACGGACCTAATTATGTATACGTTTTTCCATCATGTGAGTACACCTGTGGGTTATGTTAATTTTAGATGCAGTCAATTGTGCATTCTTGAACTGATTATACCTTCATGAACTGATCATTCTACCATAGGTGTACAGGTTAGTATCAACAATCTGAATGAGGTATGTCAGTATACATGAATATAGATGGGTAATGTTTATTAAGACGTATGAAAAGAAAATATACCACCTCATTTGGGTTTTAAGTGGACACAGACATACATTGTTTTCATGCATAGGGGTATATAAAAAACTGCTCATATACTTATGTAATTATAGTTATATATATATATATAATTTTTATAACTGCTTTAAAACAGGAAATAACATATTACATTGCATTTGACTACATGGTTTTGTTGTCATTTCGCGCCATCCCGCGGTGTGACGTCATAAAACCACATCGCAAACTTAAGAACTGCGTTTATGATTTTTGGTAACTATTGCTGTTACCAAGCAGAGTTTTATGTCAACACAAAATAAAATCGTCTGTGATGGTGGATTTTATAATATTTCAGTTTAAACTACCTCTCTGAAGATGGCTCATGTGAGCCGAAAGCTTAGAAGAAACCAATAAATAATTATCCAAATGTTGGAGAATTTTTGTCTTTATTTTCAACTGAAATTAAAGCAAAAGTACGACGTTTAGAATGGCTCATGATTAAACATAATAGACATTCATTGTCTCTTATATTTAATAGCATATATATATATATATGAACTTATTTATAAATGGAACTTTGTGTGTGTCTCTGTTACCTATAGACTCCGAATCGGCTGAACCGATTTTCTTGAAAATTCACACAGTTGTACTATAAGCGTCTGCGAGTGTTCTTAGCTAGGTTTTGTGTCGAGGTACCCCTGATAAAAATCGATAATCAAAAAATCAGGTTATAGAAGGAGTGGTCCAATCTTAATCAAATTTGATATACTCATAGACAAAGACATAAGAAACGATATTCAGAAGTTTCAAGGTTGCAGTTCTTACAATAGTGCAGAAAATCGATAATATATATATTAAAAGGCAAGATGTTTTTGTGTGTGCCTGTTTATCTGCCTGTATGTCTGTATTTTTTTCAGTCCTTTTATTTCAGTTTTTGCTTCGGGTTTGGCTCTAAGTAGGTATAATTGTAGTTCTTAGTCTCAGCCATGATACCATTTACTCAGAGGACTTATTTAGCCTTCAAAATTCAGTTTACAAAGAAAGAAACTTATTTGATATCGATAACAGGAAATCAAAATTTGACTTACATCCATTCATTTGTCTTTCAGTCTAGTTTCGCTCTAACTGGAAACAAGTATTGCTATTTAGTTTTTCGTGCCAATGTCCAAAGAGTCTGAGCTCCAGGACCATGGATTAGTTTTAAAGTTTTCATTACACCCAAGCAACGCCAGGCTATACTGCTAGTATATATATATATATATATATATATATATATATATATATATATATATATACAGATGTGTATACATGTATGTGTGAATCCACACATAGATTTATGAGTGTGTGAACACAATAATTGTATGTGGATATAAAGAGATAAATGTAGGTATGAAGAACACATTTATGAGTATATATATGTATGGATGTGAAGATGTATGAAAATATGAAAATATAGGTGTAATTTGGGAGTATATGTGAGAATTGCTAGCAATTATATATATATAACACTATTTATACACGCGGAAATCCCGTCTTTATGAAATGTATATGTGAGAGTATACAAACACAAGTATCCGTATGTAGACAGAAAAAAAAAGTGGGGTAGGTCGGTAAGTATATATAAGCATAAACACAATCACGTTTGTAAGTATATGTGGGAATGTACACATCTGTATATATGGATATAAGTTAGTATAAATGGGTGGATTACTTTATGGGGTCACACAAACACCAGTATCCATGGAATTAGAAGTTTCTTTAGAGGTCAACCTCTTCACAAAGGTCTGAACACTCCCAGCCCGATCTGAAGCCAATGCCAATGCCAAAGTCCTGACTCTCTTTTCCTCTTTCTCTTTTTATTGTTATATTTTTTATCCTTCTCTTCAGTTAAAGAAGATGCTTATTCTGGCAAAATGTTTTGTACCAAATGGAAGGAATATTGTGTGGTCTGATGAAATGAGCTAATTAAGCTCATAGAAATTAATTATAATTGATAACCAATTTAAATGACATGTTGAGTTTTCCTTTATAAATATACATATATATATATATATATATATATATACACACACACACACGTGTGTATACATGTGTATGTGCGTACATGTGTGTATATATAGCGTGGCTGAGTGGTTAGAATGATCACTTTTTGACCATGAAACCCGGGTTTGAATCTAACTGTGGTTGATTTGTCACATATATATATTTGTGTGTGTGTGTATATATATATATATATATATATATATATATATATATATATATATATAACATAGTGATGATCCACATATACTGTCTTAATAATATGTAAGGAAAAACTACTAAAAAGTTGTAAGTTTAAAAATGTATTTTTTGACAGTATTTATTTATTTCTATTATTATATTTGATATTTCAGACTGTCCTCAGCCTTTCATCAGAAACAAATGATTTTAAAATTTAAATTAGAAACATTTTCGCGAAGAGTGTTCGTCCGAGAGATTGTTTACATCACGTGATGCAGAAAGCGACAGATTTTTTTAATATTTGTAAACGTAAACCTATCTTTAATAATACTTATAAATGCTGTTTTAAAGAAAATTTTTTAAGTGTATCTAAAAAATGTTTAACTATTGAAATATTTATAAAGATTCAAAACACCTAAGTCCCTATTTAACCCTAGCCTGTATGTATTTAATTTTAAAATCCAGTATTTTTCTTTCTTTCTGCATGAGTATGTAGAACTAAAATCAGAATCTATTAGTAAACATTTGCAGTTTTCTAATATGTGTTCCGGTTGATTGAAGTGTTGAGTTATGGGGGGAATATGGATTGTTTTGGCGTATGCTTAGTTTGTGATTATTGAAACGGAATCTAAAGCTATTTCCAGATTCACCAATATATCCACTATTTGGACATATTGAACAGAAGAGAAAATATATTATGTTTTGGCTGTCACAGGTGAGGAGTGGTGGGTGTAATTTGATGTTGGTGTTGGGTAGAGAAAATACTGCATCGTTTACTAAATGTTTGCATACTAGACAGCGAGATTTCTTACATTGGAAATCCTCAGATAGGTTTGTATTTTTTAGATATTTGGTAGAAGTGAGGATAGCTGGTAGGTTGGGTGTTTGTTTCATTGCATTTATGGGTGGTTTATTGAAAATGTCTTTGATTTTTTTTGTTTGATTGGAGGTTCTTGTAATCATTTTTTAAATTTTGAATAAGTGTGTGGGAATATTGATTGTGGTTAAAAACCATGGGAATTCAGTTGTTTTTTCTTTTCTTGTATATGAGAAGTGTGTTACAATTTATGTGGATGGTTTTATTTAGTGCTTCTTTTTTTATTTTTATTGGGTATTTACATTTTAGAAATTGCTTTGTTAGGTTGTTAATGTTGTATAGAAAATCTGGATGGTCTGAGTATATCGTATACAGATGGTCTGGGTATCTATCGTATACAGCTAATTTCTTAGAAATTAGCTGTATACGATAGATTTTTTTAATTTAAGGGGAATTTAATTTAAAGTGTAGGAATTTATGTTGGTTTGTGGGTTTGTTGTATAGACTGGTGGAAAGTGTATGTTTGTTTAATTTTATCATGACGTCTAAGAAAGGGACAGATGTGTCTGAGTACTCCATGGTAAATTTAATTGTATTATGGAAGTTGTTGCAGAAAGTAAAAAAGTTTTTTAATTTTTCTAATCCATGAGTCCATAATAAGAAAATGTCATCAATGTATCTAAAATAATGTGATGATTTATATTCTGAATTGTCTAGTATTTTTCTTTCTAGAATGTGCATAAAAATATTGGCATAACTCGGTGCCATTTTTGTGCCCATTGCTGTGCCACTAATCTGTAAATAGTGTTTGTTGTTGAATTTAAAATTATGTGTTAAAATGAAATTTATTAATTGGGCATATATCTGTAATTTGGTTGTTAGATAATTTGCTTTTACTAAGGAACTCATGGCAAGCTGATACTCCTTCAACATGTGGAATGTTCGTGTACAGAGACGTAACATCCATCGTTACTAGGATATTATCATCGTGGACTAAGTTAATGTTTTGTAATTTGTTGAGAAAGTCAGTAGTGTCTCTAATATAACTAGGTATGTCAGGCAATAAAGGTTTTAGGATATTGTCTATGTACCCAGATATAAGTTCTGTGAAGGTACTGATGCCTGATATTATGGGTCTGCCAGGTGGTGTGATTTTAAGGGCTTTTGAAATTTTATAGATCTCTTCATTATTTGATTGTTTAGTATGATGTGGGTTGGATGAAGAGGTGTTAGGGTGTTTTTCTGAAATGATTTTGTGGAGTTTATGTAGTTTTGGGATAGTGTAGAATGTTGCTGTTTTGGGGTTCTCAGGAATAAGAGATTTTATTTTATTTTTTATGTTGTGGTTCAGGTTCTGAATGAGAAGTGATAATTCTGTTTTGTAAGTGCTAGTCGGACCTAGAGGTAAGGGTACATAGAATCTGTTATTTTGAAGTTGTGATTCTTCTTCTTTAATATAGTTATTAGTGTCTAAGATGGTTATAGCTCCGCCCTTATCGGCTGGTACGATAATTATGTTTCGGTTGTTCTTAAGTGTATAGATGGCTTGGTGTTTTATTTTGGATAAGTTGTGTTTTTTTATTTGGTGTCCTTTGTTTTTTAAGAAGTTATCCGTGTGTTGTCTGGCTTTGTTGGCATATTGATACAAGTGTTGGTTATGTCCGCTTGGTGGAGTCCATAGGTTATTATCTGTCGCTTTCTGCATCACGTGATGTAAACAATATCTCGGATGAATGCTCCTCACAAAAACGTTTCTAATTTAAATTTTAAAATCATTTGTTTCTGATGAAAGGCCGAGGACGGTCTGAAATATCAAATATAATAACAGAAATAAATACTGTCAAAAAAATACATTTTTAAACTTACAACTTTTTAGTAGTTTTTCCTATATATATATATATATATATATATAATATTTTCTTTTTTAGTATAAGGTTCAGAGGAGGGTATGTAATGTGATAGATACCGACTTGGCAGACCGCCTGCAGTCTCTCTCCCACCGGCGCGACGTGGCTTCCCTGTGTCTCTTCTATAAATACTTCCACGGCTTCTGCTCCGATGAACTTAGATCACTAGTGCCCCCTAAATACGAATTTGAACGAGATACTAGATTAGCAACTAGATCCCACCCTTTTACAGTGAAATCGATAAAATGCAGCCGTAACTTCTACTCCAACAGTTTCTTTCCTCGCACTTCCTGACTGTGGAATTCTCTTCCAAATGATTACTTCCCTGATGGCTACAATCTCCAGGAGTTTAAATGTAAGGTCAATAGACACCTCCTAACACACTAACCTGCTCCCATTCTATCAAACACTCTTCCCATCTGCCCAATCCTCATCCTCGCTATCCTTACTCATCTGTCACCTTCCTCCTGACATTCCCTATGTCTAACCACTCCTTCTCTTTACCTTCCCCTATGTAGCCCCATGCGCAATAGTGGCAGTGGAATGCCTTGCTTGGGGTGAGATGATTAAAAAAAAAAAAAAAAAAAAAAGTATATGCCTGGTCTTATGTTGGTAGGTGTGATATAATACCTTGAATGGCAGAAGTAATTGATGTGTACATCTGATTGTGGGTAAGGTCAATAAAGGTCAAGGGTGGTTGACAGATACATCTGGCCATAGATGAAAGTCAATCACCAGAGATTGACAGGCATATCCGTCAATAAAGCGACAAACTGAATAATCAAAAATGCATAGCAGTTTTAAGAATATATAAAGTCTAGAATTTTGGCTGAAGAGACAGAGAACACTTGCTTGCTTTTTACTCCTGACACCCTTCTTGTGTGTGTGACTCTCTCCAGCTGTCCTCCTGCTCCAAACAACTATCGCTAATGAAGAATAAAAATACAAGATCATATTTTTATATCTAAATGTTCCTCGTTGTTTGTCCAGATCCAACGGCAGTATATAACAGTAAGCAGCAGACAATCCCTTTCTTATCACTTTATGTACAATGGGAATTGAAGTTAATGTCCTGTGAATATTGACTTAAGATATATGGCTGTCTTAAACCCATATTTTGTGCAAGTCATTAGTACATTTAATTGATCTTCTGCTTCTTTTTCTATTGTGAACTGTATGGAAGGCCTACTCACTAGATAACCTTAAAGAGATGTTGACATTGTCTGTGTGTGAAAATGACAAACTTCCAGTTAGATTCTGACAAATATTGACAGGGAAAAGGTTTAGTTATTGGATTGTCATTATCTCTATACATGGAATACTTTAAGGTAGCTTAGATATAAAAATGACATCTTCATACTCTGGCTCCATCAAAAAGATGTGTAAATACTTCTGGAGTATCTGAATCCAATAAGACCTTTCATACATTTCATAATGAACTCACAACTGTCAGGGAAGTTTGAATAATTTTACCTGAGTTTGCTAAAAGGTCACATAATCATGTTCACTGGAAAAAAGCAGGCAAGTGACACAAAGGAGAATAAGATAGGTGAATGCTAACCGATATGAATTATTCCCTAAGTGTCGAATGAGAACAGTCTACCCTTATGGATTGAACAAATACTATAATTCAAAATTCAAGTAAGGTTACAAAGACAGCCACTGGAAAAAGGCTGGAGAATACAACAGCCAAAATGGTGGAAGTAGAACAACCAAGATCAGCATGCAAAACATATAATCATAACAGTTCCTTACCTCAAAAATTCTATCGAAGATTAAAATTTATCAAAAAACAAAATATGAAATTAAATAAATTATATCCAGCCAGCTTATTATTTTCTCCTCTCTCAAGATGATGCTTACCAAATGTGTTTTTAGATTTTCTCCAAGTTCTCCAGTAGATTTATTTTGTAAAGTCAATTTTTATGTTAAATTAAAACAACAAAGTAAAAACAGGTGCCTGCAAAGCTGTATTTATAACTAGACAGATAATAAGAATAGATACAATTTGTTTTCATTCAAATTGATTGTCTATACTAAGAAAAAATATATTGGTAACAGATGTTTAATGTTAGAATAGATTGTGCAGAATAGCAATGTGTGTGTGTGGGGGGGTATCATTTTATTTTGTCTATTCATTTACTTTTGTAGATTTCCATGTTCTTGCATATTAACATAACAATCCATTTAGTTTCATTAAAAAAAAAAAGGTGGATTGAGCAACCATGAATATTGAGGGGGTGGGGCGAAAAAGGTTACATGATTTTATCAGTATAAATTAATTTCTGGTATTAAATTCTGACAGGTCAATATTGATTTTTATTGAAAATACAAATTGTGTATTTCAGCCTGGTCAGCTGTTTCCTCCGTCTGTACTGCTAGATTTTCAACCATTGGCCATGTACTGCAACCATGTTTTGAGTGCCTTCAATGATTTACGCTTGTGTGCTCCTCTTTCATTGGCCTGTGATGTAAATAGTGCCCTACAAGATTCTCTTTTAGCTGTGAATCATGTTATCCTCTCATTCCACAGGTAAGATTTTTGCTCCCAGTCTCCAAGAAAAAAAATTCTATAGAAAGCAGTTCAGGAATATTTCTTCACATCTTGGAAGTTTTCTGGTATTTTATTATTTTCAAAATAATATTTTCCACGTTTAACTTTTATTATGATTTTCTTTATAGCTGCTTTTATTTGTAAATACTTTTCTTTACATTAATTATTATACTTATCAATAAATGAATGTTTCATGTTTTTACAATATTAATATTCTTTTGTTTTATTTGTGCTACTTTACAGGGATACCATTCTCTAAGTGTTCAGTTTTTAATTGCATCATTGATCATTATTAAAATATATAAGTTTATTTATTTTTCATCTTGCCTAGTTTCACTTTGCTAAAATGTTTGTCCAATTTTTGCCTTACAAGATTCTAGAGGAAGTAATCAGTATCCACTAAAAATAACATTTTTATTAATAGAAATTTTTAATTAGAAATAAATCCATCAATTCTGTAGGAATTGATTTCTTTCGATTATGGATACAAAACTGAGCAGTTATTGAGAAAATCCAAAGGTGTGTATTCTTTAAAAGGTTAAATAGAACTTTGCTGGCTGGCTCTCCATGGCTGAGTGGTTTAAAGCATACCATATTAAATGGTGGCATCTCTAAAGGGAGGTTTGTACCTTTCTTTATTAAATTTTATCATATGCAGTTTAAAAAACAAAACAATGGAGAGGGGTGTCTAGTCAAATATGGGTATTCACTGAAAATAACAATTGAAGTAATGTAAAAAGTAAGGAATTTGAAATTTATTTTTTTTAATAAAAAAGAAAAAAAGAGATAATCAATATTTAAGACATTTCACTTATACTTAATTTTTCTTCTACATGGAAAAATATCAAAGTAGATTCATTTTAAAGCATAATGTATAATTTTATTATACTGTAAATTTTTTTTTTAGAGAAATGATCTTTTTTCTCTTTACTTTTATTATTTTTAAAATTTTTTTCAGAGCTGAAGAACCAACATTTAACACACAAGAAAGGGAACATTTCCAATATTTTCTACAAGTGTACACTGCTGACCTTTTACCTTATTTGAATCAATGTTTGCAGACCCTTTTCTCACCCACACAGCTTGCTCAGTTGCTTGGTATCACAATAGCTGAGATGAGTGCATTGGTAAGCCAAACAATTGCTTTTGCTCAAATCTTTCTGTTTTCATACACTTATTTTTTTTTTTTTTCCTTATTCAACAAGTGACAAATGTGAGAGCAGAAAACTTCAATTTCATTTCAAATTAAAATTTGAAAGCTTCAGTTAGTCTTTGGAAAATAGCACAACTTTATTATTAGTTTTGATCTTGCTCAAATTATTGTCAGTGCTATTCAAAGCACTGATTTTGCTTTCAACATATTGTTTGCATTGTATAATTCTATGATTTCATTCTGGTGGCATCAGGCATTTCACATCACCAGTTGACCTTCCCAACCCAAACTAAGTTTTTGAACTGAGGAATTCTTAGGCAAATCTGGTTGAAATGTTCTTTACAACAAAGTGAGAGAGTTGCAAGTAAAGGAAGTAGCAACTCCTACTTGCTTGCAGAAACAATAAGTTTGTTAGTTATCATTTTAGCTCTTCATAATTCTGTAGCCAGTTTGAGTTTGTTGTGAATAATACCAACACATCCTTTGTAAAAACAACAATGCTGTCAATTCAATGAGAAAACTTTAAAGGTCATAGAGTCTTGCAAACAAAGTTGACCTCCAACTTTTCTACTCAGTTATCAGTCTGCAAACACTTAGCCTTGTGAAAATTTCTTTAGTTGAGTAAATTCTTTTTTTAGATTATATCTTACAAAGTGTTGGAGTGAAGAAAGAACAGTAATGTGAACTACTTGACTCTGAGCATCTTTTGTTGGGTTCTTTGAAATATAGGAACAACACTTTTAGATTTTGCATATATGCAAGTAATAGCATCAGAGGAAGATGTTTGATGAATTTATCTTTCTGTTACATGCTGAATATTTGACCTCACAAATAATCAAATCAGAATTATTTCAGTTATCATTTTGTTTAATAGTGAATGGAAACAAGTGATCAGTGTTCCTTGTTTCACTCGGTCTTAGTAGTTTCAGAGTATTTCTTGTATACTAATAAAATTGTTGTGGCAAAACCTTGCTGCAAAGAAGTACGACACGGAACAAGAAGGTAGATTCAAAACAGTATAACAAGAAACAAGATATCCAAAGAAAGTGTTAATAAATATTAATATAGAAATAAATAAGTCTGAAGGTATTATTATGACTAGTAGCTGTCATTAACTGTTTGTAATTGCTCTCTGGAAGTCTCGCAGGTAATCTATATGTAGTAAGAGGACAAGTTCATTTTTTTGTAGGAGGGGGCACCATAACAAAAATGTAAATTACTAATTTTGCTATCTAGGTTTTGATTTCCATTCTAACCAACCGCATATTCACTTACTGGTAAAATGCACACCAGTAACTCTGTTACTCGAATTCGGTAGTTGAAAGTGTCTTATTACAAACTTATTCACTTCGTTGTTTTGTTTTTTTTAATGAAAAAGAAAAAAAAAAAGAAAAAAGAGTATTTAATATTTTTTTCACTTTAATTTTAGGGCAACTATGGTAGTTTGGATTTAACAATCATCCTTGACGGCCTCAGTCATCTTCTTCCTGAGAAAGAGGTAGAGGTACCTATAACTGTGGAAGAAAATCTCTCTGAATCTTCTGCTGTGATGAAAGTTTCCCCAGTTATGTCTCCTGATGAGCAATCTTCAGATACATCTGTTCAACTCACAAATGCTACAGACACCAATTTGCCACAAAGCTCTTCATCAGAGAGAGAGGATTACTTAGAATCTTCTGAAACACAAGCAGTTGATGAATTTAGTACAGAAACTTTATACCCATCAGAAGTAGCTCAAATTTTGGGAGCTGATTCAACAAACACATACCAAAATGATCAAATTTCATTAGGATCTGAATCTGTAGATCTAGCAACTACCCTGCCCCCCAACTTGGATGTTGTACATTTGCCAGCAGAGGTGCCAGATTTTCAAATTGATCTGGATAAAATTGATCTAGATTCTGATTTGCCATCTGAGTTAGTGTCCAGTTGCCTTCCCACAACAGAGATGGAAGATGGCAAGTCAAGCCCTGTGCATACACCTGTGATAGTGGAGACTTCATTAGATAAAGATGATGATATACCAGAATAAATACAAGAAAACGTATTGAATTTGAGTAGGTGTTTAATGTAATAATTTTAAAAGGATGGAGGAGGTTCTACTTAGAAAATATATATATATATATAAAAACTGTAAGAACAAATAGATTTATAAATGTTTCCTAACATATTTTGCTTTTATTAAAGCTTCATCAGAGAATGAAATGTGAGAATTTTTTTTTTTTTTGTTGGATAAGCAGAGAGTTCTTGTCCTGCTAAGCAGCATTCATAGACAAACTAGAATTGTGATACATATACACACAAATGTATATTAGGCATGTTTATCTATGTGATATAATAATCTGTAAAATATTTGTTAGGACTCTCTCAATGTATTTCCTGCAGTTTTCATTTCTAATTAAGATGATGTTTTATAAAATTGAACTGACAAGTTTTGTTTTGTTTCCTAGGGCAAAGTTTATGAATGAATCTATATAATTACACAGAAAAAGAAGACAAGTTTGTTTAGTCTACTTTTAGAATTCAATATGTAATTTCCTTTAAGTAGAAATCAGACAGACAAACTGTAAAATTAAACTTTGAAAAAAAAAAAGAGGGGGCAGAGAGAATTTTCCAAATTTATACTTTATAACCACAACTTCTCACATATTTGTTTCTAATCAGAGTTCATTCTTTCACTGTCTTAGATTTTGCTAGAAAAAAAAAGTCTTGCTCAATTTTTTTTTCTCTGATAATTTATTACAAAAAGTAATAAACTTATTCAACCACGGATGAATATATTCTTAAATTAGACATCTAAGCAGCTTTCAAGCTTCACCACAAATTCAGTTCTCAACCAAATTTCACTTTACACAGATAGGATACCTCCTTAACTACATTTTGAAAAAGAAAGATTTTTGAAGTTTGGTTCAGTAGAAAAAGTTACATCAAAATTAGTGAAGTCTGAGAAGGGAGACGAATGCTTCTAATAAATCTTATTCTTTATAACTTTTTTTCTGCAACATTTTATCTTATTTTTGTTAATCAAACTTTGCTTATCACTTTATAAATAACCAAGTTTTTTCTTTTTAATATTTTTGAATACGGTTTTCAGAATTTAAATTAATAAATGTGCACATGAAAAGTAATATTAAACTTAGTGACATAAAAAATAAATTTCTTACTTAAAACATTGCAGCTAAAAATAAAATTTGAATGCAATATTTTAAGAATCTTGTCCTTTACTTTTCCAGGTTTAATATAATTTTAAGAATATTACTTTTCATGTGCACATTTTCCCATGTAATAACAGTAGTTTAAATACTAATTTTATGATAAAAATGAATTGGATAACTTGTTTAAAATAGGGATGTTTACCTTGTAGAATGTTTTATGTAGAAATTCAAATTGAAACTTAACATTTATCAAATTTTCTATAAAAAAAATTATAAACTTTTTCATCTTGATTTATCTTAATCTTGGGAACAAAAAATGGTATTTACTTTATGCAATTCAAGCTTCACCACAAATTCAGTTCTCAACCAAATTTCACTTTACACAGATAGGATACCTCCTTAACTACATTTTGAAAAAGAAAGATTTTTGAAGTTTGGTTCAGTAGAAAAAGTTACATCAAAATTAGTGAAGTCTGAGAAGGGAGACGAATGCTTCTAATAAATCTTATTCTTTATAACTTTTTTTCTGCAACATTTTATCTTATTTTTGTTAATCAAACTTTGCTTATCACTTTATAAATAACCAAGTTTTTTTCTTTTTAATATTTTTGAATACGGTTTTCAGAATTTAAATTAATAAATGTGCACATGAAAAGTAATATTAAACTTAGTGACATAAAAAATAAATTTCTTACTTAAAACATTGCAGCTAAAAATAAAATTTGAATGCAATATTTTAAGAATCTTGTCCTTTACTTTTCCAGGTTTAATATAATTTTAAGAATATTACTTTTCATGTGCACATTTTCCCATGTAATAACAGTAGTTTAAATACTAATTTTATGATAAAAATGAATTGGATAACTTGTTTAAAATAGGGATGTTTACCTTGTAGAATGTTTTATGTAGAAATTCAAATTGAAACTTAACATTTATCAAATTTTCTATAAAAAAAATTATAAACTTTTTCATCTTGATTTATCTTAATCTTGGGAACAAAAAATGGTATTTACTTTATGCAATTGTTTATATCAATTTGATTGAAAACAAAACTGGAGATTTTTTTTATTTTGAGTAAATAAAAAATTCTCAATTTAACATTTTTAATTTCATTTATTACAAGTTACTGTTAATGACTGATTCCAACCTCTTGCTATCATTGGTCTTTAAAAGTTGAAGCCAGTACCTCATCATGATTGTCAACTATTATGTTTCATATAGATCTTATCACAAGAGAACCTAATTATACCATCTAGGCATTTTCAGTTCTGGGTACACTGTATATAGGTGATAAATGTACATTTTAGTTGAGAATCATCTAAAATCTTTCCTATGTAGCTTAATTATAGTCACTAATAATCTGTCTCTTGAATAACTTGTCTGATTCCAGAAATACTTTAACTCAGACAGTGGTGCATTCAGTAAATTAATTTAATCTAACAACTTAATTCTGAGTTAACCCTTATCAGAGTATTTTAATATTGCCACACAAGGGTGTGCTGAAGAGTTCTTGGCCCAACATAAAATAAAATTCTGATATTTGAATAGATTTTGGCAATACAGTCAGAGTTGTTGAGTCTAAGAAAATTGGATTTTTTTTAAAAAAATCATTTCACAATTTTTTTAATACTTACCATTTACCAAGTTTTAAATATGCTATGCCCATGGATTTAATTTTACAAAAAGAATGTTGGCTTTATGAAAGTTTCCCTGTTTTACATCAGGAAATTAATCAACTTCTATTAAGTACTAAATGATTATTCTAAAAATAAAACAAAATACTCAAGAATTATTACCAGAAATCATTTATTAAACAGAACTTACATGATTTTCTTTTAAATTATTAAATCTTAACTCACTGGAATATTTAGTTGTCAATTTTTTTCCCCACCCCCCAATCTTAAATTCCATGATTGTTTCAATTAAAATTGTGCAGCCAATTTGACCACACATAACAAGAACATCTGACAGCCATTGAGGAACAACATAACAATACCTGTTTAACATAATGGTCTTTGGAAATGTTAAATTATAAACCATACACCGAATCTAACAACAGCAGAGGGTAGTTGTGTTTTTCTCTGAAAAGAGATGAAGGAAATTTATGTAGTGATGATAGAGGGAGAGGCAAACATTTGAGATGATTTGTGTACCATTTTGGGTGTGGTGGGAATAGTCATCCTTAATGTTAACTGTTGATAATACTAAGATTATTATTATTACAACACTATTTTTAGAGTCAACAATATAATGCTCACCAAATGGAAATAACTTCTTTAATGATGGAGATATTAATTATCAAGCATCTAAACCAAGTTGGTGATTTTTTTTTTTTTTGTTGTTAATAGTAATAAATTTTTTTTTTTTTTTTGATTATGGCAGTTTACTATCATAATCAAAAAAACCAAATAGATTTGAACTTTTAGCTTACAAATTATCAATTCCTTAGTTTCTTAACTCACCCCCACTTAAAGATGTGGGGCTGGGGTACAAATGAAAATTATAAACTTCAAAGCCAGCAATGTTTTGAACCTATAATGTTAAAAATATTTGATCCTAGAAGTAAAAAAAAAAAGTAAAGACTAACATCCTCTTAAATTTTGTTTTTCTTGCAATAGAGTGGATAATTTTTTAAAGGTAAAAATCAAAGAGGGAGAGGAGGAACATCTAATTAGGTTACAGTAAGCCATATTTAAGCAAAAGAAGAAGTCCACTTCCTTTAATATCAACAAAGTTCAGTGTTATTTCCTATTAAGAATTAAAAATGTATTTCTCAATACATTGAGATATGAAATTTCTTTCTAGATTGTATATATACTTCAGAATTATTAATAGCTCTGGACTTAAGTAAGCGACATATGGACTGAAAAAGTCAACTGAGAACTTAGTTTAAATTTTTAGAATGAAACAGTTGTATTTTTAAACCCAGAAAACAGTGAGACACAATCAGGTAGTCACAGCAATCTCAAGTCAGCAGTGCAGCCAATAGAGAGAAAGGATTATCCCACTTGCAACATGTAAGGCAGTGGCAGATTTTAATAAGACATTAAGAAACCATGGATTATAAATTCTGAATGTGGATACTGAACCTAGAATTAAATTTTTAAAAAATGGAGTCAAGCATTATAATGAATAAAGACATTTCTTCAGATTGTAATGAATCTGAATGTTTGCATTTATAAATCTATTAAACTTTGGATAAAATCTAGCATATGCATAGCATAAATTATCAGTAGAATCTATAACTATTACAAATGTTATAATACTAACTGTCATTAACAAAATATTTATCATTGTATTCACCAAGAAAAAATTATTCCTCTTTGAATGTTAACTGGAAATAGTATGTTTCGCACATTTTTGATTATCAGTGTTTTTGTTAATGTTTCTACCAATATAATCTCCTAGCCCTTCTTCAGATCTACAGAATTTGAAAAGGTCAAAAAAGTTATCAGCAAAGATAAAGATAAGAGCTTGAAAAATGTGTAGTATTCCTTCATCAAAATACTTATCTCAAAACTTCAGAAAAGTTAACATATCACACCTGGAAAAAAGTTCTCTCTCTTTATATATATATATATATAAGGGGAAAAGAATTAGAAAAATACAAACAAACAATAAGACAATAATAATCAACAGCAAAATCAAATTCACTTGTAATTTTTGTATTACAAGACGACAATGTTGTAAGCTTGTTCATGCTAGTACTTAACTCACTGTGTCAAGTGCTATGCTAAGTCCTAGACATTACTACCATTCTGTACTACAGAGACTTGGGAGAAGTGGTTGCCTCATTACATGTTGTTGTTGCTTATCAGTATTTGTGGCACCAAGAGTACTTTTGTGTGGATCTTAGCTTTTTGATTTAATGTCTTGTTATTTCTCATTTACCAGTATGATCTGATACATTAGCAAATGTTGACAATCCACACAGCCTCCTTCTGTCTTCATTTGTCTAAGGGTCTATCACATTTGACAGGTACTCAATAACAACTCTAGAAATTTGACATATGCACCATATACATCAGACAAAAAAAAAAAAGGAGGCGCATATTTATTGATGATTTTCTTAACAGCTTTTGTCCTCCTATTAACATGAAAAAAATTAAATTGATAATTTGAGTGGGATTATAAAAACTGGTCCCTTTGAAAAAATTGTTTCTGCTTCATTTTTTCCCTCCCTTCTTGAAAGAGAACATGGTAAGGAAAAGAAAAACTTCATCTACCAAAAGAAAAAAAAACAGTCTGAATGTAAGAGAAAAATGTTATTCAGTGTGTATACTTATACGTCTAGAAACCCACAAAGTGTGTGTGTATGCAGATGTAGACAAAGGAAAGAGTCTAATGAAAGAGTGGATTTGTCTGCTGTATTTTGAAATTAACATTTTAATAGTTATTCTATCATTGGTAATTAAAGTTGCGGTTGATTTGTTGTTTGGCTTTTGATGGCTTTGAAAGCAGTTGTCATCAGAGATGGTCAGTCGAAAGCCATTATTTGATCACATTGGATGAGAGGCATGAGCCAAATGAATACGTTTAGAAATCTTCCAAGTTTCGGAATGCTGTCTGCATTTCTTCAAAGAGTTCATCATAATCTGCTTTGATCTTTCTTTCACCATCTTGTTCTGGATCCTAAAATAGAAAATACTTTTTGGTATAAAGATTTCTTATATTTACATGCAATTTTATTCATTTGTTTTACCTTAATTACATATTACAAGCATTAGGCACTGATCATAGAACCAGTACTAAAAAGGTACAAAACCTGAATTCATCTTTACTAAATATGCTGCTGATATTGTAAATATCTGAGTGATTGTGTTTGTTGTCTTATAACTGCTTTAAAATTACTAAGCTTGAGTAAAAATACCTGTTCATGTTACCTTGAATGAACAGGATGAAATACAAACAGTAAAATAGAACTATTTTCATATATCTCTTAATGTGACTTATTCATATATAATCCAGGCTAATATTTAGTTTGCAAACTAAATTCTAAAAGTGTTAGTTTTCAGATTTAAATTGGAAAAACAAAATGCTATGAACTCAAAAGTAAAATTCTGCAATGCTTTTTTTTTTTTCATATGAAAAGAAAAATGCTGATAAAAAGCACAAGGCAGTATAGTGTTTAAATCATGAATAATATATCAGAAACCAGTAAGTACAATATAACAATTATGAGGGTGGGGAGAAAAAAAGGTAGCATTAAAAATAAATTCATTAAAATTTCAATAAATTACATAGTAATTCAAAATATTAATAGTCTTATATTATTGCCCATTGTCCTGTATGAAAATATGAGTTATTGATTCTTTTTTTTTTTTTAAATCCTGAATAAAGTTCCCAACTTTAACTTCAGAGGAGAATAATGTTGGACTGAGAATGAAAAGAAATGAAATATATAGAAATGCTTATAATCCACTTACTTTGAATTTCATGCTGCTTAATTTATACATGATATCCCCTAATTGTTCACGAATGATGGCCCAAGTAATTTTTTTCTCGCTCTGTGCGGTGCTTTCAACAGCATGTCTTGACAGGTCGTAGAATGTGATGATGTTCTTTAACATTGCCACAGTTTTGTAAAATGGGCAATACCTGAAAAAGATCAAATAGTAATGAATAACCAAGAGAGGATTTGGGCTGCATGTGTAAAAATCATTGGCATCAACTGAATGAATACCTTTTTTTTTTTTCTATGAAAACGATTTGTTAACAAGACAGATAAAGTTGGAAAATTGTGTATTATTTGTTTTTCAAAACATTAACCATGTGAAAGAGCTTTTTAACTGTGAGAAGATTTTTCTTTTGTATAGTGCAAACAAGTTTGTTTTTTTTCACTTACAAAACATACAAATAAGACAGATTAATCCATTCTTAAAAGGTTATGATAAAATCTTCATCCAAGAAATATGAACAAAATTTGGTTAAGAATGATCTTGGTCTGTGAGGAGGAAACAAAAAGTAATAGTAACACTGTTTCTCTCACCTGTCATAAGGTGTGTAGCCATTTTGCTGAAGGAAATCATCTTTGATTAATCGGGCAACTTCAAGAGTAATTTTATCAGACTCAGCTAATGAACCCTTAAAAAAAAAAGAAAAAAAAAAGCATCATAATATCTCTTTATATATGCAATAAAATAAAGATGTCAAACAGAATATTTCTTGTTTAATCCAATTTGTTGGTTTATTTCAGATTAAGTAATTTTAGTATATAAAGCAAGTAATATTGTCTTTTGTATCAAAAAGACAATGAACCTATGTACAAGATAAATACTATAATTATCAAGAATATCAAAATCACATATGAATAAATGTAGACAAGTGTACAAAAATTTTGAAATTTCACCAAGAAAAAATTAGAGAAACTGAAATGTACCCACCTTTCCTACCAGTTGGACAATTTCTGATAAATCTTCCTCCTCTTGTAAAATTTCTTTGCACTGAAATTATAAAGGAAAAAGATACTGATTATTTTATTTTATTTTAAATTGTGCCATATACCATGAATTTTTTTTTTGGTTATTACAGAAATTAAAAATCTTTTGTTCTTATAGAAGACTGAAATCTGATCTAATAATTTATGTAAGTTAAACATAGATTAAGTCTGAAAATCATTTAAAGTGTTTTTGTTGTCATAATAATTGAGGAATTATTAAATTTTATTTATACTTTTTGACATGGAAAAAAAAACATCATTTCACAATACCAAAGTTGGCACAATGAAACACAAAAAATGAATAGTGGTAAAATTCTTCACTTCATGAATAAGTATAGGTACCTCCAGTTTTGCATGGAAAAACAGCAATAGCGTAATGCAAAACGCCACAAACTTCACTAAAATAAAGTTTTATTGTCAAAATGTTTAAATTATTATTAAGAAGAAAGACCAAAGTAGTTTTTGATTATTTTTTAAATTTTTTAATCCTTTCTAACATTTTCGAAATATTGTCAAAGTTTTGTTTCGATTGATTTTAGCGGCTAAGAAACGTTTACTACTGTTTTACAATAGATGCCAATTTTTTGCATTTGCCACTTTTTTAGGTTGAAAACACATTAATTTGGAAATTCTCTCAAAAATCAAATAATTGTTGGATTTTAATGAAACTTTCAGTATTCATTCACAAATGAATGAAATTACTTCTGAAATTTTTATTTTTTTAAAATCTTGGTAAAAATTTTTTTTTTTACCTCTGTTAACCCCCTTTCACGTAAATCCCTGACTGTTAAAAAATTTTAAATAGTGGCAAACTTTTGTTACTTCAACGCAGGACTCATTGGGAAATATAAATCACCCATTTCTTTTATCTTAAGTTTGAAATCACGACTGAGAACCTTCTCCGAAGAGTAAAATAAAAAATGCAATAAAACTCCGACATAATTAATTTTGATAATCTTTTTAATTACTGGAATAAGTCACAACTACTGAGGACATTATACTCTGAAGAAGAAAATTTTTTTCCGATTAATATTAAAATTTTAAAATAATAGTTTTATTTTTTTTTAATTTTTTTACATTAAAATAATTTAATAAATTAAAAACTTTTAAAAATATGTTTTAAATCTCCAAAGACTTGATTGCGAGTTTTCTTTATAATTAATAGCTGAGTATCATATTGCCTATCTAAAATTGAAAAGTATAATAAAAATCGTTAAGCCATTTTTTTTTTAATTAATTTTTAAAAAAAATTTTCTGTGTAAATATGTTCATTTACGTTCCCCTTTTTGAGTAAGTACGGTGTTCCATAAGAGTCATAACATGTTTACATAATTCTAACATCTGCAGTAATTCAGAAAGCATATTCAAATGTCTGGCTATAAATGTAAACTAAAATTCTATTAAATATTATAAAATTGCTGAAATTATTATTTTAAATTTTACTATTTAGTTAAAAACCAAAAAAAAGAAATTAAAATTTTGTGTTTTTTTGGCGTGTATGGTTGCAATACTTTCCGTCTGACAACTTCCGGAGCTCGTAAATCTTTTAACACCCTGCCATTGCGTCATCGAGGTGATGACAGGTAGGGCTACTGCAGTTAAAAAGTTGTTTTTTCTAAATTTCTGGCAGTAAGGAATTATTACTTGATTGAAATCAGATAAAGGTAAGTTTCAACTTTAAAAATTGACTTAAATGACGTGTTAGCAAGGTATATTTTATTTTTGCAAGATTTTTAAAACAGAAATTGGGCTACTGTTGACAGTGTTGACAGAATGTGTCAATAAATCAAAAATGGTGGGAAATTTTAACTTTTTACTTTCGATTTAAAAAAAAAATTAGATTAAAATCAATATAATTTCGGGTTAAATAATACCAGTGTATTTTTCTTTGGGGAATTAAAATTTAATCTTATGACTTTCAATTAAAGCTAATTTTAAAGTTGAAGATTACTTATTTATTTTTAAAATTTAAATTTAAATTTAGGTATCGAAAAATCAGTGGAGGTACCTAAATAAGTATATCATAAAATGAGAAAAACTTTCTATAATGCATATTTTGTATGACCCATGAATACTTCATTGTATAAACCTACAAATTATGAATAGAAATGTCAAATTTATTACAAGAGAACCCTATCAATACATTTCATTGATGATGACATTCCTTTTTCATTAAAAATTTAATCTAAAAATAAAAAATATTGAAAAACAGTAAAAAGAAAAAAAAAGAAAAATTTTCTTACTTTGGTTCTGAGAGGCACAAATTCTTGGAAGTTTTTGTCATAAAATTCATCAAGTGCACGTGTGTATTTACTATAACTGATCAGCCAGTTGATGGAAGGGAAATGTTTACGCTGAGCTAGTTTTTTGTCCAATCCCCAGAATACTTGAACAATACCAAGAGTGGCAGAGGTGACAGGGTCAGAAAAATCACCACCAGGAGGTGAGACACTGAAAAAACATTTATTGCAATTTAAGGGAATTAAATTTATACTTTATTTACATTATGATTTCAAAGCTATATTCTGTACATGCTGTACCAAGGGGTTAATATTTAAATTCATTTATATTACATACTTTTTAAATCATTTTTTCTTTATAGAAAAAAAAATGCTGTGATAATTAACAATTAAAGATTACTGAAAGCTTTTTAACTTATTTAATGGAATGTATGTAAGCGCCTTTATCATACACACATTATACACTGACATATACAACTGTAATTGTGGCAATTATTAACAATCGCCTCTTTACAACCTACTTATTCTAGCAATCATTTTGTTATTGACAGAAAAATGACCATTATATTCATTTTTTATTAATGACAAAAGTACATAATTTCTAAATTACAACATTCCTCTAAATTAAAAATATGACAATGAATTAAATCATTTTTACTATTTCATATATACAATATATAGTTAAATGTTTTCAAACCTCGACTATTCTTTGTTTGATGTAAAGTCGCAAGAAACAAACATGTATGGATAGAGAGAAAACTTACGCTCCAACAATACTGACGCTGCCCTCACGTGCTGGGTTACCAAGACATTTGACTCTGCCAGCTCGTTCATAGAATGAAGCTAACCTGGCAGCAAGATAGGCTGGGTAGCCAGAATCTGCTGGCATTTCAGCCAGACGACCAGAGATTTCTCTTAGAGCTTCAGCCCATCGAGAAGTGGAGTCAGCCATCATGGATACATTGTAGCCCATATCTCTGAAGTATTCAGACAATGTGATACCTGAAAAAGGTGGGGAGAAAAAGATGAGCATAGTTTTTGTCATCAATATCTGTATGGGTCACTCACTAAGTATTTTATTTAGCATTAAATGAATGAAACAATATGAATATATATTTTTCTGGAATATTTGGATCAAAGTGCTGAACAAATCAATTTCATAAAAATGTCAAGCTTTCAGAATTGTCACAGTAATAATAAAAAAAAAAACCCTGATCTTTCTGCTTTTAAGGAATCAATAAACAAATTAGACAAATGTAATTTTGCTCATATAGCCAAGATTAATTCATAACAATTACTTTGAAGTTTCAACTGCAAGTTTCTTCATGATTTGCAATGAACAAAGAATATTAAGAGGGAAACAATTTACATATTAATTATTAATGATTGATAAACTATATCTGTAGATATCAAATTTGCAACATTCATTAATGCTATCAAACAACTACTTGGAAATGTTTAGTAAACCTTTCTACTTGGGCTGAATCAAATGCAGGTTGTTTGGTATGCCTTCCTCAACATGAAATCATAAACAAAGACCTCTGTACTACTATTGCAAAAAAAAAAAAAATCATTGTAGCACTTAGAGATTATCATATAATAAGGTAATTGCAAGATCATTTAAGGAATTTCAGCCCTGACACTATGAACAAAAAGAGCAGATTCCTGAACAAAAATGAACAAAGCTTTTTCAATTATGTATGTTTTTATGTTAACCCAAAGACTTTAATACTTGGTTTTGTGACATTGTAGCATTCTAGTTAAGAAAAAAGAAAAGAGTACTGTATAACTTCTGAAAATCAAGAGATGTAGCACTTAAGAAAGGCCAAAAAATATATAAAATCAGCAAAAGATTAATTATGACAATGGAGAAATCCCAAAATATATAGAATAAATAATGTTATTGGCTTTCATTTACTAATCAACAAATTAATCTGATTTGTTTCAGAATTATTACCTGTGTAGATAGAAGCTTCACGAGCTGCTACAGGCATGTTAGACGTATTGGCTACCAAAGCCGTTCTTTTCATGATACTCTCAGGTTTCCCACCAACTTCCATGGTCAGCTAAAAAAAAACAATGAAATTGAGTATATTTTTAATTTTTTTCCATTTTGATTAAGAGTAAATAGAATAGATTATCTATAGATTGTTACTAAAATTAGTTTAGTTTGGAACAAGGTCACAATGACAAGACACTTTGTAAGGATTGACCATATAATTATGAACAATCTAAAGAGATTAATTTGTTTTCTACGGTGGGAGGTGGTGATAATAATGGTTTAGTGATATAAACCTGACTAATTAACAAATGAAGAGGTGGATCCATGCCTTTTCCAAAAGTCCCTGCATTTAAGTGAATATAACAAACCCAACAGGAAAAGGAACTCAACCCTCAGATAAACAATTCCAAGCCTTTATCCATTAGAACACTTAGTATTCCCAAGCAGTTGCTCATCTAATTACTGACCAGGCTCAATGTTGCTTAACTTCAGTGATCATACAGGAACCAATGTTTCAGTGTGGTGTGGTGTGGCCTAAAGAGACAAGCTTGTTAACCATCACACTATGCAAAGGCCCCACAATATGTGCTCATTTTAGAACATTGTCTTCTATAATAATTAACTAATCTAAAGAAAATCAGTGATATAAATTAATATTTTACTATAGGATATAGAATCATTAAAAAGCATCACCAATGAAGACAAAGCCTCACTAAATTATGCACTATTTTTGAAGCACCTTTATTAACTTAGCAGTTGCTGCATTTCAAAATGAAAATATATTATTAATGTATTGATGAATTATTTGTAATTACTGACCTTAGGGAAATCCCTCAATACTTCGGACATCTCATTACCACGTTCACCACAACCAACATAAATGATGACATCACTGTTGGAAAATTTGGAAAGGGACTGAGAGATCACAGTTTTACCACAACCAAAAGCTCCAGGAATGGCTGTTGTTCCACCTTGGACACCACTGAATCAAAAAAATACATAATTTTTTATGCTTTACAGAACAACAAAAACTTGCATGCATGTCTGATATTGAATAAAATTCAATTAAAAAGAGTTGAGTTTGATCTGAAAGTAAAATTACATTAAGTAGACTTTTTTAAATTAAAATAGCCAAAAGGTAACAATCTAGTTTTAACTGAAGATCATAAAGTATTGCTTGCCTTAGGAAGATATTTAAAGAATTAATATACATTTTTCTTAAATTTATTCTTTAAACTCTTTAAAAACAAAAAAAAAATCTATAATTTTAGTTAAATAGAAAGGTGCTTCAATTAGAAATATAGAGTATTTTAGTTTCGATAGACAAGTCATTTTTAATATCTAAATCTTTATTTACTGTCATTGCCTTCTCTCTTCATTCACGCCATGAACTTTGCTATTTCTCAATCCCTTACGCAGGTGGTGGATTTCCCCACACTTTCCCAGTATCCCTTCAAGACATGCTTCTCTACTAGATCTCTGCTTCACCTCTGTACCTGACTCCTGCCAAGTCTTCCAGCTTTGCCTTCTCAGTAACTGATCATGCTGCTGTTTCTATTAATATCTCTCTTCACTTCTTCACTCTCACTCCCCCCAGGAGCCTCCTACTGCTACCAAAGAGCAGACTGGGATGCGTTTTGCAATTACCTATGCAACGTCCCTTGAGAAAAAGTGTCCCATCTCCAAGTTGAGGACTGCGCATCTGAGTCAAGAGTACCTGCACATGACTTCCCTCTTAGAACTGGCACTCAAATGAAAGATGTTTACATAACTCCGTCTCTGGTATCTAAGATAATATCAAAGCTTGACCCCCATAAGGTGAGTGGAGGTGATGGAATTCTGGTCATTGTCCTGAAGAAATGTGCCCCTGAACTCTTCTCTGTCCTCTCTAAACTCTATAATTACTGCCTGTCTGCTTTTCGTATTTAAGAAACCCTGGGACCCATCCAATTATCACCCTATCAGCCTCCTACTAATTTTCGGAAAAGTGTTCAAGACTATTATCAATGCTGAAATAGTTCAACATCTTACTGCTCATAAACTGTTCTCAGACAGACAGTATAGATTCCGCTTTGCTAGGTCTACTGCTGATATGCTAATGACCATCACAGAGTGCATATACCAAGCCCTTGATAAGTCCGGCAAGGCACATGCTGTTGCCCTGGATATCTCCAAGGCTTTTGATAGGGTTTGGCATGCTGGCCTTCGGCACAAGCTACAGGGTTATGGTATCACTGGACACTTGCTTGGTCTGATCCAATCTTTTCTATCTAATCGCATAATGAATGTCGTCTTGAATGGGCATGCTACCATATCTTACCGCACAAACACTGGTGTTCCCCAGGGCTCTATCTTAAGCCCAAAGCTCTTTCTAATCTTCATAAATGATCTCCTAGATGTGATCAAATCCCATATAGACATCTACGCAGATGACACCACCATTTACTCCCACATCAGTAAGAAATTTGCCGAGGCAGACAAACATAGCCACGCTACTGATCTTGAAAAGGAACTCCACTCAGTAGTGGACTGGGGCTCATAAATTTTAATGGTTCTAAAATGAAACTTCTATCTGTCAACCATCACAGGCAATCTCTCTTGTCACCCATAAGCATGGACCAAGCAAGTCTCCCTGAAAGCAATACACTGCACCTCCTCAGCCTTACCCTATTTTCCTACCTCAAGTGGAAGCATTACATTGAATCAATAGCTAAATCCACTGCTAGGAAGGTTGGGTCACTATGTCAGGCCAGGAAGATTTTTTTTCACCTGAATCCATCTTGCACATATACAAATCAACTATCCAACTGTGCATAGAATACTGTTGTCATATGTGGTCAGGTGCCCCTGTTGTTCATCTCAGTGTTCTCTACAGGCTCCAAAGGAGAATCTGTAATGAGATTGGTCCTGACCTGACAGCTCAACTCCAGCCACTTTCTCACAGGTGGGATGTGGCTTCCCTCTGTCTCTTCTATAAATATTTTCATGGCTTCTGAACTTAGTTAACTGGTGTCCACTCCACAAGAATTTACATGTGCAACCAGACTGGCAACAAGGTCCCACCTTTTTACAGTTAGATCAACCAAATGCAGGTGACAATTCTACTCCATCAGCTTCTTTTATCGTGCTTCTTGCCTGTAGAACTTTCCTGATGGCTACAACCTCCAGGAATTTAAATGAAAATGCCAATTCCCATCTCTTATCCACTTGATTCCAGTCCTTTCTACATCACCTCGTGTATCTTGTTCTTTTCTTTTCTTTCTACCTTCGCAAATGTCTTCACTCCTGTGTTCACATCCTTTTCTCTTTCACCCACTTTAGCTGGTTCATCTTTCTCTTTACTCTCCTCCTGCTAAAACTTTAACTCTCTTATGTAGCCCCCTGCACATCAGTGGCCATACCGCCTTGCTTGGGGCGAAATGATTAAAAAAAAGTGACTTAAATGTTAACAATACATTGATTTGAACAAGATCAAATGTAATTAAAATGTCAGAAACTCTTCAATTTAACAATTTTCTAAAAGAAGTAAAATACATGAACACTATTGCTTCTGTTGTAATCAAGAAATGAAAGGTGGAGCATTTATTAAATACTGTATCTTTTTGAAGTTTTACTTAAGAATGAATAATTTTAAAATTGTGAACTCACGGGAAGAGAGCATCCAACACTCTTTGGCCTGTGAGAAGAGGATAATTAGCAGCTAGTTTCTCTGCAACTGGCCGCAACTGTCGCACTGGCCATACTTGCAACATGTTGTATTTGGTTCTCTCTCCATCAAACTCAGTTTCAAGGACCACATCCTATAATTAAAAATAAATAATTACAGAACAAATAATTTAAGAAATATCACAAAAATGTTAACATTTTTTTATTTTAAATATCAACTTGATGAGTGCCAACATTTGTCAGTGGAAGGAGAAAAAGATGTATATTATTATGCTGAGAAAAACTAGATTTTTATACTGTCATTTGGTATTAACTTTCTTCAAATATTTTGTTTAAATTTTTTCTTTTGCGTGTTCACATTTAGTGTAGAGGTTATTAATATGGAAAATGAGATCAGCACACATGGAGTTCAAATTCTCACCAAGGTTTTTGCATTCACTTTCACAGAAATACTCTTGGGAAAAGTATGAAACTATTTCTTCTTTTTTCAAGCTATTCAGCATTGTTGTTAATTCTACACAAGCCTTCAACACTATAATCAAATCATGTGTGTGGGTAGTCTGATGGTTTAGTTCTGAAACTGAATTGTTAGGTTCTCTTTGAATTTCTTGGATGAGAAGTCAGTATTTACACTATTCATATTTGGACCATTGTCTTCATCTTTGAGAATAGTGAGTAAAAGTTTTGGTTTGTGAATTTGATGATAGAGTGGCTGTGAATTCAATCCCTGGGTTGGACACTGTTTGCTTGTATTTAGTGGAAACTGGCCAGCAATAACTAAATAACATAGCAACTAGAGAATATCCTTGACATGAACAGTAGAACAACAGTAGTATATGCCTGTAGATTAAATAAAGGTTTCAGTTCAGAATTTCCTGTAGATAATCCAGATCGATATACACCTGAGGAAAGCCGGTGGGGCACAACAACTGAAATGTTGTGATAAAAAAACAACAAAGATGAAGACAATAGTCTGAATATAAATAGTGTAATGCTAGGTTCACAAATGTTAAAATCAATGTGACAGTCAACCTTTAGTAAAAATGTTATTATTAAGTAAAACAGTGATTTAAATTTTTCTAGCTGCTTCCCCTTGCAGCTGTCAGAAATATAATCGTTACCAAAAATCTCTATGATCTTTGTTTTAACTTTGGCCTCAACTCAATGTAATTTTGCATTCCTGTTTCCACATTGTTGATATCTAGGAATAGTGTTCCCCATCTGGTATTTTATGGAAAAGAAGCCTGAAATCTGTCAGACATGTCTATGCAGGCCATCCAAATGTGCACAATGTATTTGAAAATTATTGGTTGATGTGCTCTTCTCCATATCCAATTCAGAAAGGTTGGGAAAATGGAAGAGCTTACAAAATAGGTTCGGAAAATGGAAGAGCTTACAAAAAAGGTTCGGAAAATGGAAGAGCTTACAAAAAAGGTTCGGAAAATGGAAGAGCTTACAAAAAAGGGTTTGGGAAAATGGAAGAGCTTACAAAAAGGGTTGGGAAAATGGAAGAGCTTACAAAAAAGGTTCGGAAAATGGAAGATCCTACAAAAAAGGTTGGGAAAATGGAAGATCCTACAAAAAAGGTTTGGAAAATGGAAGAGCTTACAAAAAAGGTTCGGAAAATGGAAGAGCTTACAAAAAAGGTTCGGAAAATGGAAGAGCTTACAAAAAAAAATGTTATATTAGAATAACTGTAATTTGAAAATTTTGATAAAGCTACTCTCATTTTCTTGAAATTGCAAATTAATTTGAGCTTTGTGAATAAATCTGACAAGTAAGCAATGTCATGCTTGCTTCTTAATTCATCATAGACAAAAATCAAAGTTTCAATAGAAGAATTCAACAGCTGCATTAAAAGGAAATAGAAACATCCCCCCTTTCTTTTTGATAGCTATCCAAACTTGTGTATGCCATAATAAATGTTTGAAATGTTCATTCTCAGTAGAGCTGCTGAAAGTCTGACATTGAGAGCATATAGCTTGATTTATTGTTGTGATAAGTGTATCACAAATATACCAGATATAGATTTTTTTTCTGAGAACAGATGATGATAAAGCAAGAATGTTGATAAACAGAAAGTCTCTTTGAAAAAATTCTCAACAACTGTAAATACTGACTCCTTTCACTTTGTATCTGTTATTGTTTCACAAATAACAGCACCTGAAGCAAACTTTCATTTTTAATGAAACAAATATAAGAAGCAGAGACTCATTTTCAGGCAAAGTAAACTTAAACTGTGTGCAGAATTTCTTACTGATGGTAGAATACACACTTCTTCAGTTGCATGCGGCTTACCAGATCTAGCAATTGATAATGAGATGTTATATATGGGACTGTTTTGAATGTCTAGTAAACATATTTCCAATGGTTTGTGAAAATGGTTCTTAAAGTGATTGAAAATATATCAAGCTTTTATCTGCTTTATGTTGCCTACACTTCTTTTTTGTTTGCTGTGATGTAGCCATATTATGGAACAAAAATATAAGTTGTTTGGAAAGTCATACCAATTAGGACTGGGGAGTGGGCATAGAGGTGTAGCCATAAACTTTTAAGATCAGAGTGCTATCATTCAGGTAACCCCACCAAAAAGTTCCTTGAATGACATTTAAGAAAAGCATATTTTACTTTGGAAAAAAAAAAAAAAAATAGATGAAAAAAGATGTTTTTTAAAAAGTTTAATTTTTGAGTTGACAGATCTTTCAATATGGATAAATCAGTCTAAATTTGGTTTAAAATAAAAAGTATTTTTCTCTTTTAGACTATTAAATTTAATCTATTTGGGAAGTAAAATTTCAAAATGTTTCAATTTGGACTTTGTTTTTGTTTGGACTTTTTTATGCAGGGTCTTACATATATTTTGTGATACATAAACAAGAATAAACTTTTCACAATTCTGGCCCATGCTGACTTAAAACAGAGTAATAACTTTTTTTTAGATGTCATTAGATATGTTGTTGTCAGACAAGCATTTGTGACTACATCACTAAAGCATTTACTTATTCTCCTATAACAACACTCCTAAATCTTTTTATTGTTTCTTTGGAATACCAGATGTAAATTAATCATTATGCCCAAAGCTTTCTTACTCAAGCAGAGAAAAAAAGATACTCACACTGCAATCATACATGCCTGGTTCAGCAATATAAGTGACTTTTCCTTTACAACGAGGAGGCAACATAAGTTTGTGCTTAATCAGAACATTTTCATATACAATACCATAGATGTCTCCACCTGTCACATGACTACCAATCTGCAAAAAGAATTTAAAATATTTTAAATCAATAAAAAGTGTTTAAAATAATAATTGGGGCAAAATAATTCTGATAAAAAAAAAATATATTGATGGGAAAATAAGTAAATATTAAGAACTATTATTATATTTTTCTTCTACAAAGTAAAAAGTTAATATTTTAATCCAGTAAAGTTTGTTATAGTTAAAACAAAATGATTATAAATGTATAAAGCAATACTATTTGGTTACCTTGATATTCTGGGGTTCAAATTCCCATTTCTTAGATCTGTCCAAAGCAGGAGTGTTAACACCTTTTGGAATGTAAATGCTATTAGTAAGATCAGAAATATCTTCTAAGGGACGCTGGATGCCTAAAAGTGAAAAAAAAACAAAAACAGAACAGAAGAAAAAACATGAATTAATATTATATTATCCAAACATCAACAGGGGATAAGGTATTTCAAAAATCAGACTGAGAAAGTCATTTTCTAGTTTATTTCTACAGATTATACATTGCAATGCATCTGTTCTTTTTACATATTCATAAAATATAGTTTTTTTTAAAATAAAAATACAAATTCAAAACAAATCTTCATAAATACTTTTTTTTGGTGTTTATATTTAAATAAACTCACATATTTAAAATTTTTCAGAATCTATAAAAGCTGAAAAATTATTCACAATCAATTTTTAAACCAAAATTCAAAATTTTAATTTCTTAAGTGAAATTTTACTACAAAATAAATTTTATTAAAAAAAGTTTGAAAAGAAATTATTTTGTTTTCATATATATTAAAATCAAGTTTTACCATGAAGATATTGGAGACTGCCTCGGAGTAATTCATTTAAAAAAAATAAAAGGAAAAAAGAGGTTTATTTATTTAAGGTTTTTGTAATAAATTTCTCTTAAATTATATATAGGAACTTACCATCAAAAATGCTTCCCATTATTCCTGGTCCTAATTCCACAGATAATGGTTTGCCTGTTCTCAAAACAGGATCACCTACTGTTACACCAGCTAGAAGAGGGTTAAAGAAAACTTTAGAGTTGCTTCTGTTGGTTTCTATAACAATTTTAGTTAGAACTGAACACAATAGTTAAGATATAAAAGCTTGTTTAGTAAATTACATTATCTTACATTGATATAATTGTTCTTTGAATTAAACTTGAGACCAATACAATTTACTCAATACAAGTTAATCAAAAGACATGGGGAAGGAGTGAGTTAACATCCCACAGTAACAGCCATTTGTGATCCTATATTATGTGAAGATGATGAAATAAACAGATACTATTATACATCCTACAAACACAAATCCTATATTATGTAAACTCTAATGAATTTTAAAGCTGGAATGAAAAAATAATATCAATGTTTATCAAAGAATGATGATCTTAAATAAGATTCTTTTATTTTAACATGTTTATGAAACTTACAGAGAGTTTTCTTTTCCAAATTTTTATAACATTAAAAGTAAACAAATTTGAAATATTTATATATCCATTTTTTAGAATTCACATACAAGATGTTAAACTAGCTTATTTTTGGGAGGTTAAAAATATATAATGAAAAACTTTTTCTGCTGCTCCAATTCTTAGGTCAAAGTCTCAATACTTACATAAAAACATTATTGTGTTTATATTACATATAAACAAATTTTAATTTTCTAAGTTCAGGTCATATAAAAAGGATACATGTCTCTTCATAGACTTGGATAGTGGCCATGTCACCTTCCAATCGAATGATTTCACCCACCAGTTCACTATGTCCAACTCTCACCAGCTCATACATAGCAGCACCAGACATATTCTGGGCTGTGACAACTACAAGAATAAGAGAAAACACAAGTTAAATCAAAATGAGCATAAAAATGCTAAACTGCAATTTTTAACAGCTAAAATTTAAATGTACATTTAGTAGATATAAATCTATAGAAAAATTATTTACAAATTGATACTTCCATAATAAATCATAAAGACATTTCTATCAACAAGATCTTCAGAAAGAATACTGTATATGAACAGTCAAAAGCAAAAACAAAAATATTCAAAATTATTTTGATTACTTAGGATTCAGTTGTAAAATTATAACATAAAAGTTATAAAAATACAAGTGTTCACAATTTACTTGAACCTTGAAAATTAAAAAAAAGAAATTATTGGCTAATATTTTAAATCTCTTGATATTTTTACCAATTTAATATATATTAAAGGAGAATTGATACATAAAAAGTATAAATTCAGTATTTGCTTATTAAACATCAAAAACTCCTTTAAAATAGAGATAATGCAAACTTTTTTTTTACAAATCTGAAAATGTGTCATGATTCAGTACAAAATAACTAATCTCAGAAAACTTTATGTAAATGGGATATCACTGCATGAGAAGTAAAACTTCTGGTTTAAAGGAAAGAAAGTTGTGAGACCAAAATAAAACTAAATATAGAAGCTTGAAATATGAATTCTGTATAAAGAATCAGGTTTAATAAGCACTTAAAAATGTAGACCAAACACATACAATGGTGTGTTGATTATAAAATGAGGATCATTTTGAAAAGTTTGATTGAGAAAAATATTGACATAAATAAGTTAAATATAAAAGTATATTGGTCTCAGTCATTTTTTTAAGATTAATTTGTGATTTCTTAACATTAATTTTAGACATTGAACTGAAAAAAAATATTCAATATAAATTTTGCAACTGGATAGTATTAGTAATAATCAATTTTTTTTTTTTTTTTAAATCAATTTTACCAAGTTCTGTTTTTTTTTATTAGTTTGTTTTTTTTTACCTCTGACTACATGATTAGAATAGAGAAAAAGAAAATTACATTTTCTTTAATACAGTATGACACCAGTACTTTAAAAAAAAAAGTTAACTTTTTTTTTTTTTTACTATCAACACTGATAGCTAACAAATAAAAACTCAATCAGTAAGTGTTTTTCATTGCAGCTAGTATAATTTGTTCCAAATAGTCAACCATATAATAAACTGAAAGGTTTTTGAATAACGGATAATCCAACTGCAATAAAACATGCTTTACAAAACATCCTTATTTGCTATTAAATTGTCAGTGTTTATTCATTGGAGATAAAATATAAGATTATCTTAAAAACATTAACATGCTAAATTAATTCCTAAAATCTTTTTAACTGTAATTTTAATCTGTTGGAGTATATTATTATTGACTATATAAAACAAAGGACAAAGGATACAGTTGTTGCTAAATAGAAAAAAAATTTGGTTCAATTATAGTTCATTTTATTAGTTTTGTATTAAAATTGTCAAATACACACTGAAAAGTTTTGCTGTGCTTGTTCTTTTAATTAAAATGAATCTAAATGTGTTTTCCATAGAATTTTATAATTTTTAAATTTTTCAACAAAAAACATTTTTATCTTTTATTCGTTAATTTGTGCGTCTATCAATAAAGGTTAAAAATCAACTCTAATGTTTGTTATGTTTATCATTTTTGGCTTTTAAAAAGTTGAAAACAGATCACTGGATTTTGAATGTAGAATTTATTTTTCTGTTTTTATGATCAAATGACATTTTTTTGCAAAGTTTTCATATATTCTTTTTGGACATGTACATTTTGAAGTCTAAAAATTATAATTCAAAGTTAATTTCTGCTTTGTATTAAATAAAAAATAGATACCACTAACATTTTGATGCTAGTTAAAAAGGTCAGGAGTGAGAATTTTGAATTAAATGCACAAAAGAACAATATATTTACAATATGTGTTTATATCTAATTGAGTAGCACAGAAAGTGGAATTGGTAGGATGAGCTTGCTATGTTTACTATTGCACTAATGACCTTGGGAAAGGCATGAATCCATCTTTTTCCCTTCCCAGCTATAGATTAAATAGAATAGACTAGCAGCTAGTCTAGAACAAGGACTATTCTGAAAAAGTGAAGAAAGTAACAGGAAACCACTATCTTTCCAAGTCAAGTCAGGGATTAGTCTCTGATTCTGGTACCATGTAACCCAATACAACTTGTTGAAATCTGCTCAAATAAATGGGAAATGCTAAATAATTCCAATTGTGCTAAAAAAGAAAAAAAAATGCCATAAAAGATAAATTATTCAGTATGTCTTCCCAATGCTCTCATTTGTTATGGGCTGAACTGAACCCAAAATCAGAAAAAAAAAAAGAAGTAAAATCCCGTAATCAACATGTTGCAATTTATGACTCAAAAGAGTCACAGGAGCAGCAATGATAAGTCTGTCAAAAAGTTGGTTGTTGCAGTGATTAGAACAGACTTATTACAGAACAAACAAAGCATATCAAGTTACTTCTACATTGTCATTTCATTTCAGAAATTTGAACTTATTGTAATAGGCAAAGCATTATTATTATTGGCAAAAAAAGCCTTTAAGTATCTATTCATCAATATTTGCTTGTGGCTATATATAATCACATGCACACCAAAATCTTATTGGTTTGACAAAAATATATCTATACTAACTCCAATGTACAAAGAAATTTCAGTATTTGGTCCTCACATATAGGATGTCTAGATCATTTACACAGACATCATCGTTGGATCTCAAAAGGCTACACATAAAAACTAGGTTATTCAGGCTATAAGAAAATTATGCACATTGGTGTCACAAACTATAGAAGTTTAGGTTAGGAGACTGAGCTCTGTCAGTGAGTTGTTTTTTCTAATCTTGAAAAGAATAAAAACTATTTTTAAAAAGTTACTCTATTTGTAGACATAAAGTACTGTAAATTATTTTTTGTGTGTGCATATGTATGAATAAGACCCAAACACTAAGTTATCTATGTAAACAAACTTTAAAGAATATAGTTACATATGAAATTTTACAAATGCATTTAATATCATATTTGGCAGTAAAAAAAAAATGTTAAAAGACTAAGAGCAGTGAAAGCTGTCAGATGTAAAGAATGCTTCATAAAGGTTGAAGTAAATTTTACACAAACAGAAATCTTGGCAAGAGTACTTCTACTCATTTCATGTATGCTTAAAAACATTTGCTGAACAAAATAAGATAATGAGAGATTAAAGCTAATCTGTCACATAATATATTAACATTCCTGCAATTCATCAGTAACAAATCAACTTGTTTTTACATAAACCGCAGGAAAAGAGTAGACCTTTCTTGACACAAAAACTGAAATTTAAATAAAGCAAAGAAAAACCTCAAAAGTAGAATGTGAGAAATGTTGCTACTCATCTCGTAACCTATTTTACTTAATGGAAGAAACTAAAGAGATTACTACTTGAAGGAAGGACAAACACTTTGCATTCTTCAAATGCATATGGGAGCTTTGATAATTGTTCACAATGTATTTTTTAAAATAAATTTCCATAAATTCAATCAGAGAAGGGAAAATTGTGAATAAGAAGTTCTAAAGATTACCAAATATACAGACTATCAAATGCAAAACAAAAATGAAGATATCTGTCTAAATAATTCATCGAATAATAAATACAGATTTGCTAATCTATTGTTAAAGTAGAACACTGATATTTTGTTCAAAGCTATCCTGAGACAAACAGTCATTTCTTTTCCTAATCATACAAATAAATGTTAATTGTACATTAATAACCAGAATAAAAATTCTTAAACTGAAGCTCAATGACAGTATCTACCTGTAAAAGTCACTATGTATAAGACAATATACCAAAAACAAATTTGGAGCAATTTTTAAATATTCATTTATATAAAGAAATTTGTACAAATATTAGCATGTTACAGTAGTATAAATAGCTCCTACTTATATAGATCAATGATGTTTATTCATGTATATATACATGAATGATTATGTTATCATAAATGACAATGAAATAAGAACTTTCTCCTGATTATCTGAAGTGGACTGCATTAGCCATTTGTACACAATGGGTGTGGAAAAATGGCTACAGAAAATATACATATAAAAATAACTTTCTCCTCATCAAAACATTTCCAAATTACTAATTGAAAATTCAGTTCAGAATCTGAATAGATGAATTTTATTCATAAAAATGGTTTTCTTAAAATTGTAAATTCATAAATGTTTGTAAAATAATTTCATAGTAGATATGTATATTTCGTATTATATAAGTATTACTAATATTTACAAGTTTTGTAATTGAGAATTTTTTTTCTTCTGAGAATGTATCAATTCATAGGATCAGTGACAACTATTTTTATATAATATTGAAAAGTTACTAGTTAAACTTATTAAGTAGATTTGTAAAAACACTATGTTATTTGGACTATTATCCTCATCTTTGATGCCATATTTATGATATTTTGGCTGTTCTTCTTCAGGTGCTAGGAATTTTGAACTGAACCCTTTATTATGATCACTGGGGTATATCATTCTCATTCCATGTGCGAAGCCACTTCTGCTTGCCATGAGTCATCTCCCTTTAACTTAACTCACTACGTTATTTGTTCACCACTGCTGTAGACTGGTATTTAACTCACAACTCTTGAGTCAAGTCACTGGAACCAACCAACATCTATATCCACTGGGCTATGTGTCCTTTGGCAGCAAAGGTGAGAACAACAGTCCAAATAATGTAAATAATAATCTTAGAAGTATAGACAAATACAGATTTGTAAATGTTTACATTCTGCATTTAAATAACAAAATGATTGAAATAACTTTTCTATTTCTGATAAGCATCATTTTCTGTATGAAAATTTGGGTATTGGAATTGATTTTAAAATAATCTGTGCAAGAATCATTCTCAAAATGTTCTGTTTAGAATATACATTTTTGATACATTAAAATATAATTTACCCCTATGTAAATAATGATTTAACACTGGACGGTAGACATAGTGCATCTAATTAAAAGGCTCTGTTACATAAATATATTGAAATCAATGTCACTACTGGTAAACTAATAAAAGATTAGCATCAAAAACAATAAAGATGAGTGATATTATTTTTCAAAACACTTAGAATAAAAACTCATATCAAACAATATAACATTTTTTCTTTGCATGTGTGTGTATATATATATATATATATATATATATATATATATATAAAAATAAATTAGAAAATTTTCAAAATTCAAAGGTGTCGGATGTACATTTCGACACAGGATCTCTAATAGAGATTCTACGTCACGTCAGCAACATTGTTTTATATATATACACACACACATATATATTAGGACCTTTAAGTTCTTGCTGATTTTTCATGAAAAGCAATATTTTATTTATATATCACAAAGTATTGTCCATTGCTAGCCATTACTTTTCCCTATCTTTCTGATAGTATTTGAATTCCATGTCAAAAAAACAACATATCTTTTCAGGCTAACAGCGAGTCAACCCATTTTTGGCATCTTTATAAAAATGAAAGTGCTGCTCAGCCAGACCATGTGCCATTGATCAAAACAAGTGATAATCAGATGAGGTAATATCTAGTGCATACAGTGGGTGGGGTAAGACTTCCCATTTAAGCATTTCCAAGTAGGTTTTCACTCATTTTGCAACAAGTGGCCTAGTGTTGTTATGTTGCAAAATCAATTTGTCATGTCTGCTCAATCGCATCAATTGTAGTCAATAGTGAGCTCCTGTAATGGTTTTAGTCAGTTTGCCTCCAATTCTTCATTTTCATATTTTTTTGGTGCACCAGAGCATTCATCTTTAACATCAAAATCATAACTTTTGCAGCATCTAAACCAATTGCTGCATATTGTTTCTGAAAGAGCATGGTCATTGTAAGTCAACAAAAATTCTGTGTGCTTCAGCACCAGATTTCTTTTGAATAAAGTAGTACAGTAAAATTCCCCACAAATACACTTTTGCTGGTACAAAATCCAACATGTTTAACACTATGAAAAATGAAGTTGTTTACACTTCAGTGAAATGACACACTGAATTTCAAACTTGCTTATATTACTTTCTTATTATAGATGCATTACCATCTGAAACTACATGCACAGTTCTGAGAACACCATCTGTTGGAAAACAGAACTTATTCAAGTTCCTCTGTGTGTGTGTGTGTGTGTGTGTGTGTGTGTGTGTGTGTGTATAAGAAACGATTTGTTTAAACATTATTTTAGATCGATACTCGTATTTAAGTAGAGGTAGATTTCTGTTTATAATCAAACAATATTACATATTTATTTCTACCAGCCTGATTATATACGATAAATTTTTGTTACATAAATGTGTGTCATTTGGCAGGATTCGAACCTGCAACTCCTATCCACATAGGGGAAGCCACCAAGTGATCTGGCATGATCTAAATGAAGTCAAATTAAGCCTCTAACACAATTTTCGATTCATTGTAATAACCATATCTGCTCTAAAATGTATCGCAATGTCAACAAATGTAAGCATGTTACGGAAATTAATGAAGATTAATGAAACTGGTTATAAACAACCGAAAATTTGAAATTTGTTTGAACATTATTTTTGATCGATAATCATTTCAAACCTATTTACATAACTTTAGCATAAAAAAAGATCAAATTTCAAGTTATTTTTTTTAAATCTTAAGTATTATTTTAATTTATTTTAAGAAGACTTCTTTCCAAAAAACTTATTTAATCATGTTTTTATTAGATACTATATAATTCCTGTTGAGTGATGTTTTCCTAAAATTACTTATTCAATAGCGAGATAATGTTACAACAAACACTAGCATAATGCCTACTTTTATCATAATTTCATTTAACAAACACTGAAAACATGACTAGTCTTATTCACTGATAAGAAACTTTTGTTGCCTATGTACATATTCATCTGATTTAGAGATTCTATTTCGTTTTCTCATATGCACAAATAATGGATTCATTGTAAGGTCAAAAGAACACTTGGATGAGAAACAGTGACACAATTCTAAACAACCTTATAATGTAGTTACCAAGTAAAAAATAATCATGTGAGTCAAGAGTAAAAAGAACTTTATCAGCTAAAAGGCATTTCTCAAAAGCAAAATATGTATTTAGCTCAAACTTATATTGCAAACATTCTTTCACATTTTTGAGTGCAATTATTTAAGATATATATAAAAAAATAAACTTTTCATTTTATCACAGATTAAAAAACAAAAAATAAACTAATACACATGGAACATAAAAATTTATCAGACAACTTTAGCTGCCTTTATTTACTTAAATTTGATTGAAATTATTCACATATGAGAACAAAACCAAAGATTTTACATATTTACACACTAAAAAGTGTGTGTGTGTGTGTGTGTGTGTGTGTGTGTGTAAAAACAAACCAAGGTAAAAATTACTGGAAAATTACATTTTTTTAAATGATTAAGCTTTAATTTGAACTTTGGATCCAATGTACTCCACTGTTTGAGGTAAATGTACAATTATCATTATCTATTAGGCACTGTACAGACTGGCCTTCTTCAGATACTTATTGTATTTGTTGTACTTTAATGTTATCTGAATATCAAGCTGAATCCTTTATCCAGTCCACAGGAATAGAATATTCCTGCTAGTAAGTATATTATGAGTTAGTTGTTCTGTTAATTTGTCTTTTTCATGTTACCTCTGCTCATTCCCAGAGAATGAACTCTCACCCTCTAGTTAAATTGTATTAATTAATCCAATAGTTGTTTTTTTTTTTTAATTTCAAATAACTTTCATATTCATAAATGCACAAGTTCATCATATTTTATGATGAAAGTTTAATCTTTTCACAGTAAACTCACAAATCAAAGGTTGCAAATCATATTCTAAATAAATACAATCATGGAGTTGTTAATTATTTTTTAATTTCAGGTATAGACACACATATACATACACACACACCCACAGATATAAATATATATACACACACACAGATATAAATATATATATCTACACACACACACAGATATAAATATATATATATATATATACACACACACACATCTCCAAATGAATAAGTAACAAATAATTGCAACGTTCAAAACATTATTTCAAAACAGTGCTCAATATAAAAATAGAACAACAAATATTTATTATTACTTTAGAACATGTACAGACTATTACAAAATTGTACATTTTGTTTCGACATTGAAAGAACAATGCCTCATCAGGTAATAATGATGGTAATAATAAATTTTATAATTTTATTACCATCATTAACTACCTGATGAGACATTGTTCTTTCAATGTTGAAACAAAATGTATAATTTTGTAGTAGTTTGTACATGTTCTAAATTATATATATATATATATATATATATATATATATATACACACACACACAAGATAACCAAAAATAGTCCTTGCTGTTTTTTATGCCATGTAGGAAGAATTGATTACTGATATACAAATGAATATCACATGCTGAGAAAGTGGTGGTGGAGGGGCATTGCTCCTGATCAATGCAGGTGCATTGTGCTTACACATCAGTTACAGCTTGAGCAGCAAGGAAACATGGCAGTGTCAAAGCAGCTCATTGGAGGTTGTTTTGCTTTATAACTTTAAGGTAGGCATTATTAGCCAAATACATCAAGCCTTTGGGAATAATGCTGTGTAGGAACAAACTGCTAGGTATTACTTCTAGACGTTCAGGTCAGGTGATCTTTCCCTTTCTGATGAACCCGACAGTGGATAGCTACAGGTCCTGGATGATGAGATCCTGAAGATGATCACCATAGAGTATGAAAATAGCTTGCCAAACACTTCCAGGATTCTGATGTAACTGTCAAACATCACTTGTACAGGATAGGGAGGCATACAAGTTGAGCAAATAGCTGCCCCACACAGAGAAGCCACCAAGCAACAGGTGACAGCCTATTTCTTGTTGCTTTCTTGACACCGCAATGCACCCATATTTAATCAAGTGCCCACTAGTGACAAAAAGTGGGTTCTGTGACACTTCCAGGTATGCAAGACATTAGTTGTTACCACAGGAACTTGTACCTCACAACATAAGACCACCTCTAAATCCAGGCAAGATCACACTCTGTACCAGGTAGACTAGTGGTGCATTACGAGCTGCAACCAGTGGGTCAAACCATCACTGCAGACCTATACCCCCAGCAGTTGGAATGTGTGCAACATGTAGAAGAAGCCAGCATTGATTAATTGCAAGAATGTATTGTTTCTCCATGACAATGCCAAGCATTATATGGCACAGGTGGTCATCGATACCATATAGCAGCTTTGCTGAGAGATACATCTTACTCTCCGGATCTTGCGCAAACAGATTACCACCACATTCATTCTCTGAACAATCCCCTTTGTGGGAAATCCTTTGCAAACAAAGCAGGCATTCACAGTTGCACCCAAAACACTTAGTTTTTACAATTAGGGCATTATGCAGCTAAAGGCATGTTAGCAAAAAGTTCTGGATGCCAACTGGGATTACTTTGATGACTAACAGTATGTCAAATTTGCTGTATACATTTTTTCTCTTAAAAAAAATTACAAAAACGTTTTAGATTATCTTGTGTGTGTGAGTATATATATATATATATATATATATATATATATATATAAATAAAACACATGCACAATGTGTGATGAGTATATTGTTGTCATTATATATTTTTAATTTTGTGCATACATTTTTGATTTTGTTGACTGCACAGTATAGTAGGGTCAGTTGGGCACTGTCTGTGAGAAAAAGAGCCCAATGATGGAAAATGATGAGCCACTGACAGAAATTTCAAAATGTTATGTCTCCATTCACCTCCCCCCAGGTCAGATTCAAAACAGAAGCCTACATAAAGTAACTTGAGTAGGTAGTGCTGCCCTGGGTCAAGAGGGTGGTTGCCGCTATGTCTGACAACAGGACTTTGCACCATGCAGCACAATTAGGAGAACCCAGTCATGGCTGTCAAACAATTTTCACAACCACATCACCCCTTACATCTGGCCACCCAACTCTCCAGGCTGCAACATTTTGATTATTATGTGTGGCACATAATTGAGTAACAAACCAGCAAAACTCCTTTAACAACAAAGTTGAACTGAAGGCAAGGATTATGGCAGTATTTACCAACTTAAACAAGGAGGTCGTACAGAAGAAATGCAGGAGATTCCGAAGTTATCTGGAGACTGTGGGTGAAGTCAATAGCAATCTTATTGAATAAATTTAATCTTTAGTATTTCAAGACATTTTTGTGTCCTTTTGGTAAATATATCTTAAAATGAGATGGCAGTGTTATTTTCTTTCATTTATTTAGACAACAATTTATCCACTCCTCTGTATGTGTGTGTGTGTGTATATATATATATATATATATATATATATATATATATATATATAAAAAATGTGATATTTTTCTTTGTATTATCAAAGAATTTTCTTTATCTTAACACCAGGAATTAACTTAAGCTGATTTTATTGCAAGATTGATTCTAACAAACCTGTATACCATCTAAGTTTTTCTCAAGCTAATTTATTTAAGAATAGTCATTTACGATAATTTAATTTTGATAGATTTCCATAAAGTAAAAATGGATTCAAACAAAAATATATTTTTGGCTTATGAATTGTAACAAAAACAGTGAACACAACATGAGTAAAATAATTCAAATATGATGTAAATCTGAAATTTAGGATTCTGAGCAATTAAATGAATCCAACTGAGTTCAAGTCCCCTAACACAAAAAGGCATACAAACCATGTTATGGACACAAATATGTTATCCCACATGTTAATAACAGTTTTATTACACACACATATATATATGTATAAGTAAAAATTAATTTGCACAAACATTTTTGAACAGATTAACATAATTATGACACTGAGATTGAAGGAGTTAGAGAAACTGAGATATCAGAAAATATTAATTGAAAAAAAAAATTATAGAATATGATTTTATAACGTGTGTGTGTGTGTGTTTTTCAAATTTTTTTTCAATCAAATATATTTAACCACAAAAGATGTTAATGGTAACATCATCATAAAAGCTGGTTATTTTATAGCAACAGAAATAGGAAACATAAGTAAAATTTAAGCCATTTAGTGAATTCAATGTTCACCCTAATTTATGAGATATCTTAATATAAAATGTAACTAATCAGTATGAAATCCTTATGTAAAAGAACAATGTCCAACTTTTTTCCAACTACAAAGCAGGTTATACTTCAACAATAACAATGTTATAAGTATTAAGACATTAATAAGTATATATAAATGGAAATTATATAACATCCAAATAATACCAGTGAAATCTAGAAATTCATATAATCTTTTATCACCACGTGATACGTTGTTAAAATTCTGAGAGAACTGATAGTAAACTAGTCAAGGAAAAGAATAAGTAAATCCTATGCTTTATCTTTTAAAGATTAGAAGCAATCAGTTTGTAGGTAATTTGGGTAACTTCTCTACAAGCAGGTTGTTTTTAATCTTTAAAAGATCAGAACAAAGAAAATATTTTAAAAAAATACCTATATACTGGAAGAGAGAGAGAGAGAGAGAGAGAGAATTTTTAATTATTTTCATTTCAACTGTACATTTTTCTGATATTAGTAATTATAAGGTAACTTACCAGGACCGGATACAGCATATACATAGCCATACAGAATTTCCTTTTCATTGTCTCGAACTTTTGGTAATCTGTCCATGATTTATGCTTTCTGGGAAAAAAAATATTAAAAATATACAAACTAATAATTATTAATGGTTCTGTTTTATAAATAGCAGGACATATGAAGTAAAATAAAAAAATAAATAAAAAACAATTGTTACACAAATTTTAGAAAATTTTTAAAAAAGAGCAAGAGAAAACATCTTTAGCTTTTCCACATGGTGTAACAAATCCCAACTTCTAGGATAGAGTCTAAGAACCCTAAGTTAACAAAACATTTATCAGCAGAAAAATATTTGAACATGTTATCAACTTCTGAGAAGTTTAAAAACAAGTATAGAAAAAGTAAATGTAGGAATTTGACTTTCTATTATGAGCAACAAAATAAATAAAAATCAATCTCAATGATTTGATAAACTTTAAATTTTTATCATTCAATTTTAAAGGCTTGTTTTAAAACTATCAACCAAATAATTTAGCAAGAAATAAAGCAAAAACAAAAAAAAACAAAGTAACAAATTATTTAATATACATTGTATTATACATTAGTGAATGATCATTTACATTGTAAATAATCAGATAAAACTGTAACATAAAACAATTGTCTTTATTATAGGCAGTTATTTTAACAGACCCTATTGTATAAAGTGAAAAATGTAATCTAAAATTCATAAATTGAAACATGCATTGGTGAAATAATTATTTTGCAAATGGATAGTAAAATATAGTAGTATTAATGAATAATTTTTATTTTGCAAAAATAATACTACAAACAATTGTAGTATCACAAAAATTGACCATTTGATAAGGAAAAAGTGATAGGGAGAGAGAGAGGAAAAAAAGAAGGAAAATTCCACACTAATTTAATTTGAAAAAGTTTTTTTTTTACTTTTAAAAAAACTATTTTTAAGAAAACACTTATTTTCCATGAAATTTCTTGCAACTATTTTTAAATATCTAAGGAACAATCCTAAGAATGAGATAATTTTTCTGTTAATTTTTTTTTTATTTTTCTTAATGTCTGCAATTTTTCAGATTAGAATATATCTTTGCAGGTGGGAAAGGTACAAATATATTATCATGACAATCAGTTAAAAATTATTACTGCTTTTTCATTAACAGATTTAATAAACCCCAAATCAAAATGAATAGAGTCTCAGATTTCTAAATCTCGTCAACATAATCACCCCTCCTCCTCCTCAACCATGGTATTCTACCTTTGAATAAGAGTGTGTGTGTGTGTTATACACACACACACACACATATACAAGCAACTGTCTCTTTCACAAGCCCAAACAGATAAAAAGTCAGAATTGTAGGATGGATGAGGCAAGGCCATCTAGTTATATGTTTTCATCTGCAATGAAGTCTTTCACTGCTATTTTTCAAAATCACATTACTCATCTTCAAATGAGAACTAGCTCAAGAAACCCTTGCTCTAGGCTTCAACAATGTATTCACATACTAGTAGTACCATGGGGAACAAACTTTAATAGCATTACTATTCTGGTTCCAAAACAGAGTAGCCATTACTTTCCTTTCTGAATAAGCTGTCTTAAAATAATTTCTATTAATATTTCTTTGCTCAGAGTTTTACAATAAGTTTTCTTTCATCTATAAGAGCATCAACCTATTAGACTGTATTCCCATTCAAAAACAGAAGTTGGCTTTGCCACTGCAGAGCTTGTCACTAAGGTCATTTTATCCTTTCTCTCTAGAATTACCATTAACTCCATTGAACCATTTTCATATTGTGCTTAGATCAAGTGCAACCATTCCATAAACATTGACAAACCTTGTGTGAATGTTTGCATCACATTTTTCTTCTAAACAGAAATTTTGTAACTGCTTCTTACGGCCAGAAGGACAGCTATTTTGAAAGAGAAGGTAACTCCTCCAATTTTCCTCTGTCAGATTCTAGCCACCTTATAACTAGAAAAAAAAATTCTGAATCCTATCTTTAAAATTAAATTAGAACAAAATCTTCACTAAACTTCATGACTAATGTCAAATGTTTCTAGCATTGAGGATGAAATGTAGCAGCCATCATGCAAATTCACAAAGAAAAAGAGTAAGGTTCAGGCAGTGTGTCATCCATCAGGGAGAAATTCGGGATTGAAACATGTTGCTCTCTCCACACTTTCTGCCATCATTCGAGTATCACTTGTTTGATCATCCCACCCTGTGGTTGCCACATTTGCCCTGCGTTTTATTACACCCACTGCTATGTGAAGCCAGCCACACACTGGCAGGTGCCTCACAAGTTTTTCACACAGGAAAAAGACAGTCCGCCTTGTGAGGACTTCAGAGATGTTCGGAATCACACTTCACTGTCTCCATCGCAGAGTGCCCCCCTCAGCACGGGATTTTTGTTTTCAAGCTGCTATGGCTCCTTGCATTTTAGGCCAATTTTGCTCAGATATGTGTCGCTGGTTTGCCGTCTTCATTGATATAAATATTGATATTGTCAAGGTATGCCGATGTTGCCTTTTCAACCGTTTCCTTCTGAGACAACACAGCACTGACAATGATTTTCATGATTAGCGGCACCACATACAAGCTGAAACCCAGTCTCGTCAGGCAGTACCTTTTGCCATGAAATACCATCTAGAACAGCCATCAAGTTTCATCGGCCCGCACCTACAGATAGGCCTACCTCAGATCCAGCAATGATATGTTTGACCCTTTCTGGTGCCAATCCCTCAACTTGCTTGCACATACATCAGCATCGGCTGTGTAAGCCTCTATGTATTGATTGAGCTCATGATAGTCCAGGACTGATCACACCTGTGACTTGTTCTGTTGTACCACTGCCATTAAAGGAATCAGACCTTTGGGAGGTCTAAGCTTTTGGTCAGTGTACGTGATCGGCCAGCCATCTTTGATCCAAGCATCAAGCTCTTGTTCATATGCACCTCAAATGTGTGGGTTACTCTACAATGCCATTCTGTAGCTTGGTTGGTGCCTTATTGTCCGTTCACTTCCATGATGCAGTCCAGATTTTTTTGTTGTTGATCGAACCCTACCTTGAAGTCTGGCCAATTGATCTGAAGTGCAGCACACGCTGGGGCCTTAAGGAATGACACAGTTCCAGCTTGAGTAATGAGGATACCATCTAGTGGCTTGATGGCACCGTATCCAAGCAAAACACCGAAGCACAGTATGGCCTTTTGCGTCACCAGCACATTGACCTCAACAGATGCACTAGAGTCCGTGCAAATCCTCACTAACCCTAGTCCACACCACACATGAGTCTCACCATTTATGGTTGTTATTTTAACACTTCTCATGCTCCAGGTGTGGCACAACTTTTCACTCACTATGGTAAAGGATCAGCCAGAGTCAAGCAGCGCTGAGCAAGGTGTTTGGTCAACATGCACTTGGATGATTGGTTGCACCTTGTTTACATCTTGTCCGGGAAGCAGCTCACTTCCTGGACAGCTTCAGGCCATGTGTTTGATCCCGCCACACTAGAAACAGCGTACACACCTCTGTCCTTTGTAATCCCTGGCAATGTGACCCCTCTGCCCACAATAGAAGCGATTTCCTTTGGAATGTAGGTCCAGCCCAGGATCTCTGTGGTCATCCTGGGGCGACTGATGATAGCCCATGCACACTCAAGTAGCTGCTCAATTGGCATTGCCTCAATGCTTGTAGACAATCTCAGAAGTTGCTTCCCTCGAACCGGGAGTCTGACCACAAATGCATATACAAAAGTTTGTTTAGGCAATTCCCTAAATAGCATAGCCAGCTTCTTCAGTGCCACAAAGAAGACATCCATTGTCTCACCTGCCAATAACTTCAATAAGTAAAGCATTCACCATGGCATCTAACTCAGCCAGGTTGATGTGCTGGACGTTGTTCGCGGGCCGCAACAAACATACCTTCTCCAACATAGCTCCATCTTTCTCTAACAAGACTCCCAGGGCTAATGAACTGGTATTGACCTATATGTTTTTTTCTTTCCCATTGATGCACCACTCTCCTCAGCACATCAACCTGGCTGAGTTAGATGTCATGGTGAAGGGCATTAACCTAGTTTTACAGTGGCAAGCAAAGAAGTTACACCTGCATAATGACTCCCTTTGTGTCTATCACTGGGTGTCTGACACGCTGACTGGGAAAGCAAGAATACGCACCAAGGTAGCAAATGAGATGCTCATAAGAAGAAGGTTAGACGCATAAAAGAGTCTAGTCTCTGAGTATGACCTGGTAGTCAGCGTAACATTGGTCATGTCATACTGCAACCTTGCCAACCAGCTGACACATGTACCCCAAAAGTGGTACGATACCATTACAGTGGGTGCCAAGCCCATTGGTCAAACATACACTGCTACAGTGAATGTTATGAGCCAGCAGCAGATAAAAAAAATATACATACACAGAGCAGACATTCAGGCATCAAGAGGTCACTGTATTTGTGAAAGGTGTCGACCCAGCAGTGGCCAAACCAGAGGTCAAACAAGTCATCAAGCACTGTGATGTGTGCCAGCCTATTGACCCAGCACCAGCCTTGTGGCAAAAGGGACAACTAGAAGCAAGTGATGCATAGCAAGAGGTGGGAATGGATATCATCCATTATAACAACCACCAATTTCTTACCCTCTTTGACTGTGGACCCACCCAGTTTACAGTTTGGTGACCACTTGAATGGCAAGACTCATAAATCGTTATTCAACAACCATTGTCTACCATCTTTTACAAACAAGGTGCACCAGATGAGATTTTGACCGATAACAACCCTGCCTTTTACAGCAAGCAGGTCAGTTTCTGTGTGTGTTGGGGAAAAGGGGGGGGGGGGGCTGACTGCAGCTGCAATGCACATACATTCCATCAGGCAACAACATCACAAAAAGAAGCCACCACACCATAAGGAGGATTGCTGCCGGGAAGAAGTGCTCCATTGCAGAAGCAACATACTGATACAATGTTACGCCGAATGACGGTGTGGCCCCGGCAACCACACTTGCGAATGCCATCTACACATACCAAGCTCCAGTAAAAAGGATCAACATTGTTCAGTTACCTGATGAGATGGTGGGTGGGGCATATGATGTAGGAGAGCCCATCTGGATGAAACCGCCAACCAGAGTGGACTACTTGCAAGAGGAAATCTTGTTTTTCTTTTTCTTTTATAAGCTGGCCAATGACAAGAATTCACTTTTGCACATGATCACTGTTTTACATAAGCGAATTCTCATTGTTACAAAACAAGGAAGAATTTTTGTACTGGGGCAGAGAGAAAAAGATTTTGTGGTAGCGACATTGGACCATGTGCAGATAGAGAGAGACATCCTAGACACAAAGACGGATAAATTCTTACGAATGTGATTAGTGAAGAAGTCTAAATGTTTTTCAATAAACATTTCAAACTCACTTTATTATAGCACTAACTTCAGAAAATTTATACTTAAAGAATCTAAGATTTGTCTACATATAACCACATCCAGTGTAACCTAAATTCTCTCACAAAACATCCCAATTGATACATGGACACTACCAAACATAAATGAACACTACATTAACCGAATCCTGTATAGACCAACAAGAATTATATGCACAAATGCTACTTGACAGGTCTACTTAACCAATGAGAAACAAACACAAAATTAAAAATTTAAGAATTTTCTCCTGAGTTTTAAATAAAAGTAAAACATTAAATTTTTAAACATTTTTTATTTATCTCTTTTGTGCGTGTGTGTAGATATAATAGGTCAATGAAAGAAATTTGAGAGATAAAATCAACAAAAGTAATAATATTAATATGACTAAGTCGGTAAGTCTGAAAGTAAAATTTTAAAACCTTAATCCTCATTCTTCAATTTTGTCAAAAGGCTAACATACAATAAATATTATTCACATCAATATTATTATTTTTATCTCAAATTTCTTTCACCGGCCTATTATATCTATATATAAGAAGCATACATTGAATATCTTTCTTTACTACTACTATATATATATATATATATATATATAGTGTCATCTGTATACAATCCTGTTTCGCTGTATCACAGCTCATCAGTGCAGTTAGACATCCAGCTGCTTCCAGCTGGGATTGAAACTGAACTAATTTTACATCAGACGGAGCCTCTACCCCTAAGCTATCAGCACACACCAGAGAATGTTCAATTCATTGCTGAAAAACAATACATAAATAGCAGTGAGTAGCTGCTTCTTCTGTGTGCCATGTCCTTTCAGGATGTAGGTGATCATGGCTTTCCACATCTCCCTATCCCTGGTGGCTCTTAGTATGTTTTCTCCTGTTACACTACGCAACCCACCGTTCCATCATCCACCTGATCATGCCCTTCAAATATGTTATCCACTGCCTTCCTCTGTCTCTTTTTCCTTCTCTGGCCTGTCAGTATCAGGTTCTCCAAGCCCTCCTTCCTCATTGCATGTCCCAGAAACTTCAGTTGCCTCTTTCTGATGCTCACTATTTTCTTTTTGTTCCAATTCTTTCCAAAACCTCATCATTGCTCACGTGCTCGGTCCATGATATCTGCAGCATCCTTCTGTAGAACCACATTTCTGCTGCTTCAAGTTTTTTCCTCATCTTCAATGATATTGTCCAGCATTCACTGCCGTATTGAAGAACTGACATCATATAGCAATCTAGCACTCTCTTCTTTGTTTCTAGGGAAATTTTCCTGTGTCTTAGTACTTTACTCAGCTTCTGTAACGCATCCTTCACCATGCCAATTCGCCTTTGGATTTCTGTGCCGCACTTTCCATCTCTTGTTAGAACACTTCCTAGGTATTTAAATTTTTGTACTGGCTTGATTCTAGTATCCCCTACCTGTATTTGGCATTTTGGGTTGCTCTTTTTGCTGATGACCATGCATTCAGTTACTGTTTTTAAAACCTACCATTTCTCCAGCATGCTCAATTGATGAACAAGATGGTGTATATATATATATATATATATATATATATATATATATATATATAAACCCACCAACTCACCCATATATATATATATACACACACACACATTTCCATTCAAATACCAACAAACAAAGCACAATTATAAGCAAATGTCTTTTATAGAAAAATTAATTCCTAACAACCATTAAGATAATAGTTCATTATGGCAATGATTGCATGTGGTTATAATCATCTATCTTTTGATGACAAGTCACATGATCATAGAATTATATATTCATTTTAATAGCCTTAAGTGACAGCAGCTGTAACAAGATTCACTCCATAACAATATAGCCTTGTTACTGGTACCACCTGATAAAATTTTCACCCATTATAAGTATTTATAATAAAATTTTCTGAACTCACTTTTAAATACAAATTAGATGATCCAGCAAGGCAATCAGAGTGGAAAAGAAGGATTACTTATCTATCAAATCAGATTAGTTTTCCAGCTTAATCCTTGAATTCTGGAAGAAAAAAAAAACGTTTTTTTTTTTCAATCTAAAAAAAAAAAATCTTTCAAGTAATGTAGCACATTGAAATTATTTTTGTCAACATATATAGTATGGAAAATATTTTTAGTGCATTTCTGTGTTGGTAGATCAAGATGAAAAGACAGAGAAAAGTAGGAAACTCATTTGTTATTTTGAACACTAAAAATTGTAATCATTTTGATCTAAGTAGAGAGTTCTATTTTTAAATAACAAGACTAAATCTTTAAAATCACTAAGTTTTCTAAATGAATTTTCTTGTTTAATAAACAACCAAAAATTATCTAAAGGGTTTTAATTTGTTTGAATAAAAAATATTTTCCACTGATAGTAAATGGCCTCAACAAATATTTATAAAGCAAATATTTGTCTGACTTTATAAAATATTATATTTTTAGAACATTTGTACATAAATTATTTTGGTAAGTAAACAACTTCCAAATTCATAGGTGTCTTTGATTAAGATATAAAATCAGAATGAATAGTATAGACAAGGTAAGAAAATGGTTTAACTATCATGTGCATTGTAGAGCAGTGGATATCGGCTCAGAACAATAAATTGGAAAGTTGAATTTGAATTTCAGTCAAATTTACATTCACTTATGTGCAAATACTCTTGGGAAAGGTATTAATCCATCTCTTCTCCCTCCAGCTATGAATTAAATAGGATAGATTGGATTCTATAACCTTGGTTGGCAATCAGTCTACAGTAGAAAGTAATAGTAACCTACTGCCCATATTTCAAGACACGATCACCCAAGTCTATCACATATGACAACTGACAGACTGATCAAGTATCTACTTTTTTTGTATGTTTTCATGTTACTGCATTACAGTTACATTTATCATAAATACATATCTGCAAGACTTCAAAACTGAATAGACATTTTTCCCTTCATTTTTATTCAATATTCATGTAACATGTATTTCATGAGTTTGCAAATATGATACCTATAATATCAGGAAATAAATTAATATCAAAAGAAGTCTGGAGTGTCTTTATTTTTTGAAAATCACTTTTATATTCAAGAAGGTAATGAAGAAATTACTGATGTAACTCAACAATTCTAAGCAGGCAAAGTAAGCTTCAAAGTCATAATACAAGTTATTGCATTTTGAAAACAATACTAAATAAAAAACTGACAATTTTTAAACATTTTATAAAATTAACTTAAATAGCACAAATTTACATACACACATTTTTTAAAAGTATCTGTTAAGCAACCACTAATAATTAAATCAAAGTTCTTATATTTTAAAATCAAATATAAATTGTCGTTTTTTTAAATATATTTGATTTTGATAACTACAAAGCTGAACTGGAGACCCATGGTTAAATCTTTGATGCTAAATTTAAATAGTTTAAGAATTAAGATGATAAAAAAAATCTCCAACTTAGGAATTTAAGTAAGCAACATATTTTAATTAATGACAGCACTAATCAAACAGGAACCCAATAGCAGAAAAATAAGTACCTTATAAAAGTCAACATTATTAAGAAAGTATCCAACATTCAATCAATCTGTTCATCCATGATTAATGATTATTAGTGAAAGAACTCCTTTAAAGTTACTCCAGATTAACAGTTAACTTTTGGCTAGTTACAAACATAATTCTATAATAACTTACAGAAGGTTGATTTGACTTCAAAGTTTGATTTATAGTGAAAATAACCACAGTTTTCTTTATGAGTCAGTAGCAGTATAGCCTGGCATTGCTCAGGTGTAATGAAAGCTTTAAAACTAATCCATAGTCCTGGACCTCAGACTCTTTAGACGTTGGCACAAAAGACTAAAAAGCAATAGTTGTTTTCAGTTAAAGCGAAACCGTAGACTGAAAGAAAAATGAATGGATGTAAGTTAAATTTTGATTTTCTGCACTATTGTAAGAACCGCAACCTTGAAACTTCTGAATATCATTTCTTATGTCTTTGTCTATGAGTGTATCAAATTTGTTTAAAATCGGACCACTCTTTCTATAACCTGATTTTTTCGATTTTTGATATTTATCGGGGGTACCTTGACACAAAACCTAGCTAAGAACACTTGCAGACGCTTATAGTACAACTGTGTAAATTTTCAAGAAAATTGGTTCAGCCGTTTTGGAGTCTATAGGTAACGGACACACACACAGACACACAAAGTTCCATTTATAAATAAGTTTAGATTTCTACTGAACAGGTGTAGAGGCTCATCCCTTGTTCCCTGTTAGGATGTGACACACACACAGACACACAAAGTTCCATTTATAAATAAGTTTAGATTTCTACTGAACAGGTGTAGAGGCTCATCCCTTGTTCCCTGTTAGGATGTGGTTTCCGGCTTTCTCTTTTCCAATCTTTTCACTTTTCTTTTCTTTTGTATTTTTTTTTTCAATTGGAGTAGATAGACTGAACTATCGCCCGGTTCACACTCCACCCACGTCTATTGAACAGGTGTAGAGGCTCATCCCTTGTTCCCTGCTTAGGACGTGGTTTCCAGCTTTCTCTTTTCCAATCTATTCACTCTTACGTAGCCCCCTGCATACCAGTGGCCTTACTGCCTTGCTTGGGGTGATGTGATTAAAAAAAAAAAAGAAAAAAAAAGCATCTAGTTTATCAGTCTTTATAGACAAGCTTTTACTTGTTATCAAAACAAGAGTTCTAAACACTATTACACAATCACTCAGGAAAAGATAAAGATGATTTTAATTATTCTAAAGCTATTATGCAATATATAATTTCAGTAACCTTTGCAGCAAGATGGCAATAAAATATTCATGCTATATTAACTATTTGTCATTAGAAAATTATCAAATTTGATCAGATAAAGCACTCAAAAATACTGATAGAGGATTTTTTTTCAATATGTCCCTTCAGGATTCCTTTTCTTTATTATTTGTGAAATTCCATAATTTCTTAGAAAAAATAGTGCAATGTCTTCCTTTTAAATTCAGAGTAATCTTCTTCCTAGAGTGAATGTCAATAAAGACAAAAGAACCCTGTTTACTCTGCTGTTTAACCCATAGCTGCAAGTAGAAGAAATAGATTCATTCCTTTCCTAATGGTATTAGTGTGAAAGTGAATGCCACAGAATGTGAATGTCAGAATTTAAACTTTTGTTCTTGTTTTTTATTTCACCCCAAGCAAGGTGGTACTGCCACCATTACACAGGGGGTTAAAGTGAGAGAAAAGACTGGGTACAGAGATACTGAAGAAAAGATAAAGAGGATTCAATAAGATAAAAGATGATAATTGATGTTGCATTTAAATTTTTGGAGATTGTAGCTATCAGGGAAGCATGTCACAGGTGAGAATTACGAAAAAAGAAACTGTTAGAGTAGAAGTGACAGTTACATTTAATTATTTCAACAGTAAAAGGGTGGGAACTAGAGGCCAATCTAGTAGAATGCTAAAATTCATGTAGTCAGGCCATCAGAGAAAAAAAAGCTTGTCAGAGCAGTTGCCATGAAAATATTTATAGAAAAGACAGAGGGAAGCTCCAGTTAAGCATTACTCTATTTGCACATCCACTCAGTCAATACTTATCAATATAATTGGTGAAGTTAAGATAAAAACAGGTTTACAAATCATTTAATAACTGAACATCAATTCTATTTATACCAAAACCTGCAATACAAAAAGCATTCAGAATTCATTTAAAAATGTTCTGTCAACCCACTGTGGTAGAAATTTCTATCATTCACAGCTGAGCCAATTATATTACAATGAGAATTCCCTTCATTTGTAGAAATAATCATAGCGAGATAAACAACAGACAAAGTAAAGAATAAGGAAAAAGAAAGGGAAAGCTATTTCACTGAAATAGGTTAGTTATTAATTTTTAACAAAATCATAGTGAATTATGAGCATTCATTGAAGATATATGTATTTTCATTATATTTTTTTTACATTTATTACTTACAGTTGTGTTACATTAGGAACACAATATTATTTGTTAGCTCTATACATGCAGGAATATTTTGAAATTTAATAAACATTTCTTACAGATAAATAGACAACTGCCTGAATAGAAACTCCACTGTGTTTATGGGACAAAAACTTTGTAAAAAAGACATATCCTGTTATTTGTACAAGTGAGAATTGCTGATAAAAATATTCTAACTGTAACATTTTTTTTTTAAATAGTTTCCTGTTTCAAGTAAGTAGAACAAAACTTTCAACAGGTGTGTCTAAAAGCAATGTTATAACCTGGTGGTGAAATGAAAATTTAGACTAGTTATACCAAGTTCATTTCTCTTTAGGTCTTTAAACAAAGAAAAAAGTACAATCAATGACTCAACTTCAATTTTTTTCACTTTACCTTAAACTTTATATTAATAACCATTTAATTTTAGTTATTAAAACTGGTACAAACAATGAATCAATTAACAGCTTCAAAATACTTTCATTTAAATACAATCTCATGGTTAAATGGACAATATTTGTAAAAAAATCATAAGTTCAATAAACTACATAATGGAATAATTATCAAATAAAATTTAGGGTACAGAGTAAGTTAGGATTTGGAACAAGTGCCAAGATTATTCCAGTATTTTACTAGTAAAAGGTATGCTCAATGTGAAGTCATTTGGCAAATAATATTTTTATGATTTTGATAAGTATTTTCTTTATAGTCTTAAATTTGTATCAATCAGTCAGTTAAGTGCCATACGTGATACACGCTTCGAAAGAGACATGACTGACTGGGCAGAGGATTATCCCGCAGTAGGTTGCCATTGCTTTCTGCGGTAGACTGGTTGCCGACCAAGGCTATAGAACCCAATCTGTCCTGTTATTTAACCCATAACTGGAAGGAATAGACGGATTAATACCTTTCCCAAGGGTATTTGCGCGTAAGTGAATGCAATGAATTCAGCTGGAATTCGAACTTGGCTCTCCAATTTCTCGTTCCGAGTCGATATCCAATGCACCACAACACATTTGTATCAATAACAATACTATAATAATGAGGAAATTATCAAAATGATTATTGAAGATATTAGTTTTTCAGAAAAAACTAATCTTTAGTAATTTAAATTGTGGTATATCAAGTTGTAAAAATCAAGAACTCATAAAAAGAATTATCCTTAAAGAGTGGATTGTTTAAATGAATGAGATTGGCACTAAGTTTATAAATATAGAAATAAACATTCATTTAAAGTTCTTTCAATAAACATTAACTTAGCTGAATGTAATTGGAAAGACTTAACATAAAATTTGCAAATGTATATATTTAATGCAACAAAAATGGCATTATGAGATATTTGAATTAAAGTTTATACAATTAAATTTTATACAGTAAAATGTGTTACTTAATGTTTTTCAAATTCAGAATGAAAACTATAAAAATTAGTAATTTCTGTTAAAAAATAAACAAAAGTAATAAAAAAGGAGAAGCTTATTTAATGTAACTATTTCAATAGATCTGTAGACATTAAGTAAATAATTGATCACACTTCATTAACAATGTTTTTTTCAACTTAAATTGAGTAAGAATAATTTCATTAAATTTTTAGGAAGTAATTAAGTTTCTAAGCATAATTTTATTGTCTTATAATTCAAATTCTGAGAATCATTGATAAAAATTAACAGGTATAATTGTTATTCTTTAAAGTAGGACATTTTTTCGAAGCATAACCTTGACATATCAAGGTCAAATGCATGGATAGTATAAAATAAGTAAACTGACTACAATAGATATACAATATGGAAGACAAAATATCTATTTATAGGTTATCATTGAATACCAACTTAAAAATTAAAGAATGGATGCCTGATAATTTAACTATATGAACAAGAGAAAATAAGAGTAATAAGACTAAGTCAAATCCAGTACAAATATTTATGTAAAAAAAAAAACAAATTTGTTAAGATATGTTCCAGATCAGTTTATGCAGGAAATAAAAAGAATATATAATCCAATACACTTGTGATTGTATCATATTTCATGATGACATAATGGTTACTTTAAGATCAATAATTTATTTACTAAATATGTTTGTAAATGATGCAAGAGCATTAAAAACTTTCCCCTCATAACTTCCACAACTACACAATTCAATAACATTTCAACAATTTTAATGTATACATAATTTCATTTAATATAAGTGGTTCTAATATTTCAATAGTTAACAATTTCAAAACGGTGAAAAAAATTCAAACTTAACACACCAGTCACAAGATATTGATAGCATTTGTTTTAATAGAAATATGATGGATAAGGTCAATTTTTACATCTGAGATTATTGAAGGTAGAGTTAGTTTGTGGCCTTTATGATTTGTATTAAAACCAAGTAATTACATTATTGGAGGTAAATGTGTATATGAAGTTAACTTTGAGAGAAAAAAAAATTTGTGGTACTGACTTCCAAGGTGGTTTGAGGTCACCAGGAGTAAATTGGGGATTCTTTTTTTCTAGCCAAACAAAAGAATTGTAAAAAGGCTATAAAAATAATTTAGTTTTCTTTGTCAAATATTATGCAACATTGAAAAACAATTTCAGACAAAGATTCTAAAATTTTCAAGACTAAATTTTATTTTCTTCAGTTATTTTAAATGTAAATAATACTAATACTAGTGTTTTTGTATGTGAGGCATTTTTTTACCTCAAACAATGATGCAATCATAGATGTAAACTCAAAGTTGTTTTAAGGATTCAAGGAGAAGTTCTGTTGTATAAGTCTATTTTGAGGCTGTCCAGAATACAATTGATTTCTTCAATTTTCTCAAGTTATCTGGTGCTTAATCCAAAAAATAGGATGGTCAACATACTTTTCTGAAATCTTAACCCACGAAAGTTGTGTAATGGAACTGCTAAGTAATTATCTGAATAGGGATAGTTGTTCATTGCCAGGATCCTCACAAATCCAATGAACTTTCCTCTTTGTATTCTAGAGAATTAAATTCTTAGTAAGATTCAGCTTTGCCATAAAAATAAAAAAAAAATAAGGACAATATCTCACGATTCCTGGCTTCAACCTCACTATACTTTTCTCCATGTTCTATATTGAGGATTCTAGAATTAGATCTGCAAACAACAATACTGGCACCTAGAAGCCCGGTCAACCTTGGGCATCAGAATATTTTTTCAGTGATAACTTTTTCATGTGTAAATTTCTTTTTTTAATTTATGATGTACAAAAAAAATATATATTAACATAATTTCCTGTGTTATATTTATATATTATTTGTAAGTCATTTACAAAAATGAATTGAGAAGTTTATAGCCTTAGGGTGTTAAATGAATTTTGATCTGAAAGTTTTTACTGTATAATCCATGATGTTATATGCATAGGAAAAGAATTATTCTGAAAATAAATATTTGTTATATAAGTTTCTTTCATCATTATGCTTATCTTGCAGATGTATATAAATATCTTTTTTATAAGTTTCATTTTACCTTTTTTGTATTTAAGTAAAATTATTAGTAAAAATATTCAAATGAGAACTGTTTTTAAACTACTAAATGAAGTGCCATACTGCTTATTGTTCAACCTCAACTGATAAAATTTGAGAGCATTAACATAAAGCTAACTTCATACTACTTTTACATATTTCCCTCACAAATCACTTTAATACTGTTCATATCACAGACTTATTGCTAGTAGGCATAAAAAATAAAAATGTTTGGTTCAATCACAAGAGTAATATCTAGATGGAATAAATTATTTTCTGCAGTACAGCTTTCAATGAAATACTATAGAATACATTGGGAGGAAATTATGTAATTTAATTAACATGTTGTACACAGCATTTACAGTGTAAAATCAAATTTACTAATGAAAATGAAATGAAATATTAAATATTTGTAATTTAAAAAGAACGAATTTTATTAAAATAGTGTACGTAATCAAGATACAAATCAGCTTTTTTTTAAATAAACATTTAGACTTTGAAACAAAAAAAAGAGAGAGAGAGAGCAAGAGACAAATTTATACAGTTGTAAAGATTATTCTATTTCTCAAACATTTTAAGTTCATGAATATTTGCTAATGATAAAGTGCTTGTTTTCTATGTTAAAAATGAGTTTGTCATGTATATATAGAGGGGTCTCTAGCATTTCGTTTTTTTTTTTCAAAACCAGCATTTCTGCTATGATTATGCATACTGACAGAATCACTATGTCATTTAATTCCCTTTTTTTTGGCACATAATCTAACAAGCTTCAAACTTTTAAATTGATTTTACTTAACATTCATTCTGCTTAATGTGTAGTGCCACATGATGCATATGCAGGTCATGTGGTCGTAAACATGTTTTAAAGCAATAACTGTGGTAATGTCTCTTAACCTTGAACTATAGAGATATTGTTGGTTAAGAAAAAGAACCAAATGTGACACAAAAATGCACATGGCCTTATGGAGAGTGAGAGAGAAAAAGAAGTTAGTGTTTATACCTGATTTTAGAAAATTTTATTAAATTGGAAAGAATGACATTGTGTGCACTCAACATATACACTTAATTTCCAATGCTAAAATTTTAATAGTGACAATCCTGTGTAAAGATTCAAACAGCCAAGGTAGCTGATAAATGATCTATGGATTGGTATTTTTCATTTATATTTCTATTTTTCAACTTTTCAAAAAAAAAAAAAAATGGTTACAAATTAGAATAATCAACAAAATTATATCTGAAGTTCTTTTCGCAAGCTCTGAAAGTCCAACATTTAGCATCATAGATTCCAATAAATAAAATTCACTGTTCAACAATCCATCCAAATTTGGTTTATTTTTCTTTAAGAGATAGTTCTTGTACATTTTATTTAAAAAATAATTGTAGAATTTTTTCTTTTAATACCAGTGGATACTGTGAGATTTTATCATTTTACTATTTGCTTATTGCTTATAGCAAGCAACAAAGAATTTAAATATATTTTTCACTTGTTAGATACACATTAAGTTTTAAAATTCATTTTTATGGCAAATGTGTAATAACCAAAAGCATTTTTTTTATCATAACTGCACATTAAACTAAAAGTGTTTTCAGGCTTTCTTAAAAAAAATTAAAAACAAAAGCAGTAAAACCGCTTTTACTTTTTTAGTTTACTTAAAAAAAAGAAAAGAAAATCAGGTTTTCCTAAGTTATGTGCATGAAAATAAGTGGTTGTAAAAAAAAATACAAAAACAAAAAAAAAAAAGACAAAAAAAGAAAAAATATTTGTTTTTATCATTTTTATTTTATTTTTATGTAAATAAAACGAACAGTAGTCAGTCTGGAAAAAAAGGGTTTTTTAAACATTTAGCAGGAGTCAGTATTCAATTTTTGTTGAATAAATGCTAAAGATGTGATTGTGATAGAAGTGGCTATGAGCACATGATTTGTTGACCCACTAAGGAACATAGCAGCCCTTTAAAATAAAATCTTTCTTGATAAGCCATAATGATAAATGATTATAATCCCAATGCATAATCCATAATAAAATAAAAATAATCTTTAAATAATTCTTTTATTTAAAAAAGAAAAAAAAATGTAAAAGTTTATCCTCCTTTATAGTTTTTTGAGAAATTTTAAAATAGAACATTGCGTAAAAAACAATCATGTCAAGGTCCAAAAATAAAATACATCTACTGACTTTCTATATTGTATTCTATAACAACAAGTGTATACGTGGGAAGACCAAGCATAAGTAATTTAAAAATGAATGCAATTACAAACATTCTTACGTACGCCGAAGGTATCACGGAAGGCAATAAAGTCATTTTCTCCATATTTGAATAATAAATATATCTTGATCATTAAATTTGTTGATCTTAAATTTTCTGTAAGTTCAAATCCCGTCTTCGATGGTTTACAAGAGATTTTTGGACAGGAAGTATTTCAGACGAGATAAAACTTCATTACCATTCTCCGAAGTGTAGAAAACTATTTAAATCAAGTAATTAATGAATGAAAGTCGTAACTACGGTAGTTACTGCTTAACAAAACAAGGCTTAAAAATTTAAATCGGGCGTGAAAGTTTTTCTCGTTAACATTAAAAAATTATCTGCTCGTATGAGGCAAAAATAAAATTGAGATTATTTTATATCATTTTTAAAAGAAATTTTAAAGTAAATTTATTACAGAATGTTTTTCTTCTAGCACGCTGACCATAACGAACATTGTTAAAATTGGAATAATACAATCATTTCATTGTACTTTTTAGAGTTTGCAGAGTTTACAATAAACTTTAAAGTAAAAAAAAAACAAAATTCTAATTTGCTAAAGAAAGAGAAAAGAGAGCATTATTCACCTTTTTATTCAATTCACCTGATCGGCCTTATCAGCCTTTATTTTTCTTAAACTAGTAGTTTGAATTCAAATTAGAAATTTATACTTGCCAGGATTTAGGTTTCCACTTCAGACAAAATATATATTGTGTGTATACGAAGAGAAATACAAATAAATTATGATGAAAAACACGAAATTTATAATGAAAGTGAGTGGGAGACAGAAACCGAACTAAGGGGGAGGTTTTGTGTGGGTGGATTTAACATTGTTCTACTGTTGTATGCCATAAAAGCATTATTAACATTGACATTATTAAATAGGTAGATAGAGGTGGTAGTAAACTTTTAGTTCATTTAAAAAAAAAGATAATTTCCGTAATAATAGTTTCCCTATTTTTTTTTTTTACCAAGTTTTTACGCAATCAACAATTTTTAAATTAAAGTTCGATGCAGTTAAACTTACAATACAGCTTATTTTTTCAATCTTATCAAGAATTGGCAAACTTAAAAGAAACTTATTTTATCGGGAGAAACTAAAATTATCGGCTGCTTAAGCTTTTTTTTTTATTTATTTAATTTCACTCAGTCTTTGAATAGAAAAGTCATAAAAAACGGATTAGAAAAATTAAATAGAAATATAATTAGCAGTAATTAACGAAGTTAATCATACTTAAAGCGAAAACAAAATTATAATCGTTCTATAACTATTTTCGTCGTTTATTTTTAACAGAAAAAAAAACAACCTAAAATGAAATAGGAATAAAAAAATAATAAATATAGAATATAGATAATGATTTAACGCTAGTCAAAGTTTATCGAAAAATGGGGGATCAATAAAGTAAATTTTCTGTAACGAACTAAGCCCTTCTTTTAATATTTTTTCAAAAAGAATTTTTTTTTTTAATAGTTAAAAGAAAGAAATGACAGTAAGATAAAAAATGAAAACATTGTGCACAAAATAAAAATTGGAGAAACAAAAAGTCGGCTGCTTACCTTTTTCGCGTCACTCACGTTCGAGTTATGGATGTCACATGACACAACAAACATGCGCATTGATCACATCCGGATCCACGCTCGAGTCACGATTTGTTACGTCGCGAAGTCCTGTTCGTTTTCGATAGTCGATTAGTACAGCCTATCATTGGCAGATCAGCAGGAAAGGAATCATATGATCATTCATTGACCCTTTACGAGTTAAGTTTATTGTAAGTACAAAAATAGGATCAATTGCATGACTCATCTCGTAAAAGAGTTTGACTTTCGTCTCCAAGCACGAACGTTTTAATTATACACTTGTAAAATCTACACTGCATTGTAAATAACCCGCGGGTTTAGAGTGAATTTATCAGTATGAAAGCCCGTACAAGATGTTTGAAAGCACAGAAATCTAGTTAGTGAGAGAGAAAAAGAAAAAGAAAGAGCGTCTTACTCTTAAAGTATAAAATGTTAATGAATTAAAAACTCCCGTAGAAGCCAGAAAAATGATTCCATACTAGAGGAATATAGACTTCCAATATTCTTTTTTGGTCAACCTGTTCCAGTGTTCAATAAGCAAAAAAAAAAAAAAAGTTAAAAATTAACTGAAAAAAAAAGGTTTAAAAATTAACTGAAACCTCTTACAATCCTCACTTGATTTGATTAATTCAATTCTAATAGTTCGTTAACACTTACCTCGTAAGTGTCTTAAAATTCAAGTTAGTACAATAATTGTTTTGTTGAAAGTAGTCATATGACCGAAAGGTTTGACATGTAATCTGAAGTTCAAGTGCCCACTGAATTGTTGGACCTGTTGACATACACTTGGGTATTTCAAACAAAAAGATTTTTTTTTCACTATTTTGTAAATGTTCTAAAAAAAGGGGGGGGGGCTTAACTACATTGCAAGAATTAAAGTAAACGCCTATTTAATATTGCTACTAAGTTGATAAAAATGCAACCTGATCAATCCATTGGGCAAGTTTTTCAAACAGCATTTTTTAACATTTTAAAGCCAAAATCAAGGAAGAATATTTATATAATTGTTAGTTAAAAAATATGTAAAAAAATAATTTTCTGAAAATATATTTATGGTAAAATGATCTTCAATGTCATATAGCAAAATAGATTCTTTAAATATACTGCAACTTCTTCAGTAAATTAAATTAAATAAGAACCATTTTCTGAATAGTGTTCATTACTACACAGTTTAATTTTTAATCACTAAAGAAAATATAAAATGTGCACATTCTCTATTTTTGTTTGTTGATATCAAAATTTTCCTATTTTTAATCAGTACTATTCTGAAGTTTTAATGATCTCTCTTGTATTAGGACTTTGTCCTAATAGAGCTCTTGATGTTTTAAATAATTTAAACAAGGATAAAGTAAATCTTCTGTGGTGGTTACTTGTAGAGTCCAAAAGTGTTTGTACCATGATTAAAATTACATGTTAAAATATGTTGGAGGTATATTGGAGCACTCTTCAGTAACAAAAGAGAGAAGATGTTACCTATGAATGTTGTTGTACCTACTGACTTCTTTCTGGAATAGTCAATTTTCTAAGTGCTGCTTAGATTTGGCACAAGTCTGCAAGTATGGGGTATCCTGTGAGGATCGAACTCACTACTCACTTGTAATAGGCTCTAGTGGGACAAGCTTGCTAACCCTTACACCACGTTGAGGTGACCTAATGATTTTCTAAGCGTAGCTTAGATGTAGCACAAGGCCAAAAGTGTGAAGCACCCAGTGAGATATGAACTCATTACTCAGTCGTAAATTGATGTTGCAAGAGAAGCTTGCTAACCATTACATCACATTAGAGTACCACTTCTTTCTGAAATATGTGTCAGTCATTAAATGAAGAGAGTTTTATATATGTTTTTAATAGAAATTTTGTTTTTCAGAAAAGTCATTGAATACAAAATAATACAAAGTAGGTAACTAAAAAGATACTTTCAGAAATCAAAGAATCATTATGTAGTCTAAGTGCAGATTGTAAAAAAAAAACCTGATTCATGCATAAATGTTAATGCATCTTTTTATATTAGCATATTTATATAATAAACTTATATAACCAGCAATTCAAACAGTGAAATACTGATTTAATGATGATAATTTATGTCATATATGTTTTATGATTTGGACCAGTATTCTTATCTTTGTTGTTATATTCACAAGGTTTCAGCTGTTGTACCTACCAACTTTCCTCCAGTATCTATCATATACCAATCAAATTCTTTATTCAATCCATCTACATAGTGTGTTCTTCTGCTTTATTTGATTAGAGGATATTTCCTATCAATTAATATTCACTAGTCTTATTCATCTTTGCTTGTCTATTTCATTTAAAGTAGAGTATTTGACTTTTCAACACTACTAGAACACAATTACCTGGGAACTATATATATATATATATATATATTTTAACCCAATTCTTAGTCATGCTTTTTCCAGAATGTGAATGCTTGGTTCAGCAGAGATCTCTCCAAAAGGTTGAACTTAATAAATACCATCCTGACGTTGTATGACCCACATATCTTCTGAATCTTTTCAAATATACACATTGTTACAGTAATCTGTCTCATGTACTTACTTAAATTTACACAGTATTTTATAGTCACTTGTCATGGCTCAAAATGTCACTCACTGAAATCAACCCACTATCCTATTTAAAGAATTTTACCCACTTTGTGAAAACCATAAGAGATATTCTGATTCATAACAGCTGGATGGTGAATTTGGATATTTGAGACCTATTTGGATATTTGAGATCTATTCCCAAACATTTCCACTGGATGAGCCCTATTGGCATTTCAAGACAAATTAGAATCAGATTTTCTCTCTCAGAAAGTTCACAAGAATTACAAAAGATAATCTGATGGAGATACTGACATTTTCTCTACAAACAATATGTTTCCAATTGGATGACATATACTAACAAAAAGGTTTACCTATGTAATTGCCATTATCTCCATTAATGGTAAGCATATGCATTGAATACTTTCTGGAAATAGGTATATCACCACTAAAGCGAACCATGTGGCTTAGATCTTTAGATTTAACTTACATACTTTACTCCCACTAGGTACATATTTAAATACTACTGGATCACATGAACTTCATAAAACCTTCCATACGATTCCCAACAGAAAAGAGACTGCTATTCTTAAATAACCTAATAACTTGCATCAAAATCTGTTTATTGTAAACTAATATTTATCAGACAATATCTGAATTTCAAGAAAGGATGATCTGTTGCCAACAATGTCGGGACAAACTCATGTGATGACCTAAACACATACCAGCTGGTGATTATCAGTTTTTGAAATATCCTTCAAGCCAAAGCATAACATTAGCTTCTGTGATTGTGGAGAGAAGTCTTTAGGGTAGTAATAAAAACAAAGTGCCACACATTAAGGGGCACATCTAAAAAGAAGTTGTGCATTCCATACCATACAACATTATGGCAATATTCAAAAACAGTCCTGCTCATTCATGATATCACCCACTACAAGAAAATATGACCAAAAACTATATGTATTCCAGCTCATGCAATTGTGGCAAGAAATACAAGGGAGAGACTAGCTACTCTCAAAAATTAAGATGAGGGAACCTCAAAAGGCTATACAAATGTTGTGTGTATAACAATAAGAATGAGAATGTTGGTTTGAATAATAACACATATAAAGATAATTTCAAAAATGAAATGAGCTATTAATCTTGTAAAAGATTTCATTTTGAACAATTGATATACTTTTAAAAATGTAATTTCCAATATTTACATTCAGACTAATATCTTTATCTTTGTTGTTATAACAGCATTTTGAGTGTTGTTCCCTTCATTCTTGTTCAGGTGTCTGTTGATTCAGTTAAGCTTCTGGGAATTTCAAACTGAACCCTGTATTTAAACCACACAAACAGATTTTTCTCATTCTGCTGCCATGTTCATTTTTACTACTACTCAGTTATTGCTTGCCCTTTTCCATGGAGTCTAAGTCTTTTTTACAAGGATTGAACTCACTATTACTAATGCTACCAAATTCATGAACCAATGATTTAATTCCCTAGGCCAGTGGCTTTTAACCTCTTCTTATTCTGTATCCCCAGAAGATTCCATATTCCATTCTACACCCCTAGTAGAGCCAACAAAAAATAGCTTGAATTTTCAGATCAAATTATTATCTATTGTTTAATGAAATTAAACACAAATTTTTAGAAAATATAAAACTGTCAAATCAAATTATCTCAATCTTTAATGAAATTTTTGTCCTTGCTTCTTCTCAATTATGTTTGAAATACAGGGGTTCCTTTGTGCTGAGGGCAAGGTACATGACATGTTGAATATCAAGTTGGTTTTGAAACTTGATTTTGACATGAAGAAGATTAGAAAAACTTTTTTTTTTCCAAAGATATGTTGTTGCAAATGGAACAAGTACACCATATGTGTTCTTAGAATTGTTTGGGAATGTCTTCAATTTAAAATCATTTCGGTAGAGTCATCATGATAAATGTCAATAATCTCCTCTTTCAAAGGATTGTCATCAAGCATAGCACATAGTTGAAATAGAAAGAAGTTCCTTATCCAATGGTTACTGAGTTACAAATTTCCTGCAGAGAAATACCCATCAAAAATATTCAATAGCTACTGAAGACTTGCCTTTATTGCAGTAGCAATGTCAGAGCAGTGATTGATTTGTTCTAACTTCTTCTGTATTATTTATCCACAGTAGAATGTTTGCTTTGAAAGTAGTCAACTTTTCAAGTACAATAGCAATGTTTCTATTACTTCCTTGAAGGGAAATCTTCAGTTAATTTAATCAAGAAAAATGCCTGTCAAATAAACTAAAATTTGTAAAAGTTTGGAAGTTTCAAACACAGGAGAGAGACAAGTTTTTGCCTTTCTAAAATAGTTTTTAGCTCAACACAAAGCTCAAATATGCATTCCAGGACATAACCATCTTACCTTTGTATGGTACAGAAGAATTGTCTTTGTAATCAATACTTTTACAAAATGCTTGAAATTTGTTCAGAGAATGTTCTCTGACTAAATTATTAATTGCCATACAAGCTGACAAAAATTCTTGCAAATGTTTTGGTAAAGTTTATGCTGGCAATTTATACCAAGGAAGCAAATAATGTTGATATGAAACCCCAGGAATCTCTTTTTTCAGGATGGCTGCAAATCCAGACTGATTTCTAAGCATAGCAGAAGCACCCTCCAGGCAGATGAAGCAAATGGCATTCATATTCATTCCATGTTTCAAAAAGTTCGCTTTTACAAGGTCAAGTATATCCTTTACTTTCATGGTAGTCTTCAGTGGTTAACATAATAAAATATGTTCTAAGGTTTCTTCATTCTTGACATATTGGATGACAGTAATTAGCTGGCTACAATGAGCAGTATCTGTAAATTTGTCCAATATTTCCATTGGGGCATTTCTGTTTGATCTGTTTTGGTCGTACAAGTGAACCCAAAATGGTAGTAATCATTGTGCCACTTCCTTTTCGTGGATATTTTCAGTCTGATCTGTAAAAAATAAATAATGTGTTCACTTTACTATGCTACAGCTTGCACCCCCAAGAATTTAATATTGCACTTCTTGGTTAAGAACCATGGTATTGGGCTATTTATTGTCCCATATGTTCACAATCCTGAACTTGGAGCCTGAAATTTAATGTTCTTATTTCCTGGCTGCAGCAGTAAGAAAAAAGAAACAACACTGAAGAAGGTTAAGCATAAAAGCAGAGCATCTGAATTTAGTCTTTATTAAATTAGAGCCTCTGTAGCTTTCAAGGTTTTTTATGAGCATATTTTAAATTGCTATCTTCATTAAGTATTTTTCATTTTCTAATACAGTATTAAATCTGAAAAAAGTAAACAAACAAATCAATAAGAGATTGATATCTTTTATGCATATCTTTTATGATACAAACTATAATCAGTTGCATTAAAAGATTTAAATTCATTTAACAAAAGGAAAAATATTGAATGATTGTAAAGTGTTTTCAAATTAAATTCTTCAAACTCTTTATGAATTATTTAGCCTCAAAACTAATAATAAAAGTGTATTTATTCACAAATAAGATGCATCTGATTCTTTAATCAATTTTAGTTCAAAATACCAACAACAAAGTATTTTAAAATTTTAATTCTTATATTATTGGGTTGTCTGGAAAGTTCATGCCAATTTTTAAGGGAAATTAAAACACAAAACACAAAACAAAATTACACTATTAAATATGTTGTACAACCGTTCTCTATATTTTTCCTTCAGCTTAAAAATTCTGTCATCCTAGAATGTTTGTGGTTCCTCGGCAAAGAACTCATTAAGGTGGTTATTTATATCATCCAAAGAATTAAAATTTTTACCATTGAGATTATTTTGCAAAGACCTGAATAAATGAAAATCTGCAGGAGCAGTGTCTGGGTAGGGTAACATAACCCAGTGATGCTACAACAATTTTTGCCAGATTGTCAAAGAAACATGAGGTCTGGTATTATCCTGATGGAAAATAACACCTTTCCTGTTTGTCAAGCCTGGATATTTTTCTTGAATTACTGCCTTCCAGTTGCAAGCAGTACTTGACAGAAACTCATAGTACAGGATTTCTTTTCAATCTTATCAGATGCACAATATGACTTTCTTAGGATGAAGACCTACTTTTGGGGTAGTTGGATCGCTTTTGCTGGACATTGTTGTAAATGATCCATTTTTCATCACCCATCACAATTTACTTAAAAAAGTGTGCATTTTTTTATTGCATTTATTCAGTGAATCTTAGATAGAAATGCAATTTTTTAAACTCAGATAATGTGGTACCCAAACTTCTCTAAGTGCTCATGGATAGTGGATTTTGATAAACTTAATGTTTCTGCCAATTCCCGCATTGTTTTTGTTAAGTAATTTTAACTTTCTTTCTCCAGATATAGTTTGAAGTGTACACTAATTGGAAATGTAAGCATATTATATCTGTCATTAAATTTGATGTGATGTGTTCTAACATGTTGAAACATGAATGACTAAAAATTAGCACAATCTTTCTAGACAACCCAGTATTAATCAGTGTCTTGCAAACATTGCACTAAAATATAGCGTGTTTAATTAATGAGAAAATTATACATGGAGATTGTTGACAAAATATCAGATGAACAAAATTTATTTCTTGTTCACAAACTGAATAACTCAATTTCTATTAGGATAATTTTTATTAAACAAAACTTGTCAAAACATTATAAGGGACAAATTAACGTACTTTCTTTTTATTGAACATTGACTTTTTTACATCATTTACATTGTTCAGACTATTGTTCTCATCTTTATATTTACAATGTTTTTATCCTGTGACTTGACTCAAACAGTTGTGAGTTCAATATCTGTCTACAGCAGTGGTGAACAAATAACTTAGAAAAGTGAGTTAAAAAGAGATAACTACAAGACATCTGGAAGTGGCATGGCACATGGAATGGAAATAATATACTCCAATAATTAAAATATGGGGTTCGATTTAGAAATTCCAAGCATCCAAAGAAGGTCAGTGTACAATGGCTGAAATGTCATGAATATGCCAATAAAGATGAGGTCAACAGTTCAAACAATGTTAATAATGTAAATACTACCTCATCTCAGAAGTATAGACAGATATTTTTTTATTTTAGACTAAATTTTCTCTTTTCTTAGTTTATTCAATAAACATAAAGCTTTTAATATTTTTGTCATAAAAATAATTTATTTGCACTACTTTTATAAGTTTATTTTCTATGATTTAAAAAACTATAACAAAAGAACATGTGCATGATATAAAATGAATCAAAAATTGACTGCTATAGATCTTTCTATTCACAAATGCTAAAAATGAAACAAGATTGAAATATACCTAGTATGATCAATATTTAAACATGCATTATTATTGTTTTTCCAGTTCAGATTATTGTAAATGATTAAAGTATCAATTTATTGTAACTATTAAAGTATGAATACAGTTGATTAAAGAAGATCAGCAAAGTAGATGGAAATACAATTTCCATAAGAAATATATTTTGTAAATTAAAGCCTTTTTTACTAATTTATAATTTTTTTGCCCTTATTTAAAACTTTAAATAATATTGTTCCTTTTTTTCTGTATTAAAAATGTAGGAATTACTTTCTGTTATTTTCCTAAATTGTAAAGATGTCCAATGAAATATCTGCAGTCTCTATTAAAAAGACCACATCTGGTGTATATGACCTTTCTCTGAAGTGGCACATCAAGTTTCGGTATGATACAGAATTTGATGAGTCTTAATGAGTTGTGGCACATCTGGTAATTTGACTACAATACTACAAGGAGAATGTTTACTATTTATCAATGGGTATCACTTCTTAAAAGTACAACACATTTTATTCTATGAAAGGTATGCATCTTCATGTCTCTTATTTACCAGATTAAATTTACATTTTATCCCAAATACTTTGAGACTGAATTGCATTTTGAATATTCTCATTTCTGAAGTACACTGTACATATAGATTTTTATAATTATCACAATTCTCTTTTCAAACATATTAACAATCATCATCATCATCATCATCATCATCTTCACCACCACCACCATTTAAAATTTGTTTCCATGCTAGCATGAGTTGGATAGGGTTTTCTTGATGGCTCTATAATTGAACCTTAATGAAAATACTAGAGTGAGTTTTACAGCCGCATACCCTTATTAACACCAGTTTAGGAGACTGGAAACTCAGTGTTTTTATTGGAACATCATCTCTAGGAAGATTACCTACCAAGCTTAGAGTGTTCAGCCTACCCTTTGCTACACAGATTTATTTTTGTTTGGGATTTCACTATTTGTCCTTAGCTGAGACCCTAACAAGTGCTACCACCCTAGGTCAGGGTGAACCTGGGAACAGCAGCAATTAAGAGGTGGTTCTACACTCCTTAAAACCTCCAATCTCCTGATCAGAGGCCTTGCTGCTGGATGTAATTTATTTTCATAACAGGGCCAATAAGAAAGAGAAAATCCTTAAATAACGTGTATAATATCATTTCTGCTATCAATACTCTCGCACTTTATTTTTTCTTATTGTCTTTTAACTAAGAAAAAAATCATACTTACTGATATAGCTTTTGAAAGATTTCATTCAATGTGAAAAAGAAAAAAAAATCCTTTGTTGTTTTTCTTTTGTCATCTTGCAATTTAATGAGCATTATACAGCTTAATATCTAAACTTATTTATAAATGGAACTTTGTGTGTGTATGTGTGTGTGTGTCCGTTACCTATAGGTCCTGAAACGGCTGAACCGATTTTCTTTTCTTAATTTACACAGTTGTACTATAAGCGTCTGCGAGTGTTCTTAGCTAGGTTTTGTGTCACGGTGTCCTCGATAAATATCGAAAATCAATAATCGAAAAAATTGGGTTATAGAAGAAGTGGTCCGATTTTAATCAAATTTGATACACTCATAGACAAAGACATAAGAAATGATATTCAGAAGTTTCAAGGTTGCAGTTCTTACAATAGTGCAGAAAATCAATAATATATAAATATATATATATATATATATATGTATGTATGTATATTGAGGCAGCAAGTAATTTTCTAAACATATGCTATTAAATATAAGAGACAATGAATGTCTATTATGTTTAATCATGAGCCGTTCTAAACGTCGTATTTTTGCTTTAATTTTAGTTGAAAATAAAGACAAAAATTCTCCAACATTTGGATAATTATTTATTGGTTTTCTTCTAAGCTTTCGGCTCACATGAGCCATCTTCAGAGAGGTTGTTTAAACTGAAATATTATAAAATCCACCATCACCGACGATTTTATTTTGTGTTGACATAAAACTCCGCTTGGCAACGGCAATAGTTACCAAAAATAATAAACGCAGTTCTTAAGTTTGCAATGCGGTTTTATGACGTCACACCGCGGGATAGCGCGAAATGACAACAAAACCATCTAGTCAAATGCAATGTAATATGTTATTTCCTGTTTTAAAGTTGATTTTATTGAGTGTTGGTTGTTTTGATTTGATGTACATGGCCTCGAATATCTGCAGGTTCCTCTTACTGTGTGTATGAGTAAGGATCACCGTATTGTTGACCAAAATCTGTCTGATATTACCTACATGTTTATGTTTTTCAGAGAAATTTTGTTTAATAGTACTCTGATCAGAAAGATGACATGTAAGTCTACGGGAGAGCGTGGTTTTAGTAAAACCAATATATGTACTAGGTTTTTGATTGTATCTCTGATACTAATCAAAAATAATAAATGTACTAGGTTTTTGATTGTATCTCTGATACTAATCAAAAACCTAGTACATATATTGGTTTTACTAAAAAGAACTTTACAACAAATAAATAAATAGACTAAAAATGATAAGTAAGTGAAAAAAATAAAGAATTAGTGCTGAATGAGAATATCACATCAAAATTAATAAAACTGAAGGGAAAGAAGGGAAAATGATAAGATCAGGTTAAAGGCAGGTTAACATCTTGACCGTTAAGGAGGGAAAAGAAACAAGGGAAAAGGGTAGGATGAGGGAGAAAAATGTATTCTTTGGGGCCAAATCCCAAAATGAATCTCCACTCTGATTAGCCAAAAGAAAAAAAACATGTAAATTTTTATATCTTCCCACATACATACATAGCAAACCAAAGGTTTTTGTCATTTAAATGTAAATCATCTGCACAACCAACAGCAATGTTGCCTGATGATGAGAATCTATCTTGAAACATAGAAATTTCCATGTCGCAATGTACAATTAATTCATAACTATATATATATATATATATATATATATATATATATATATAAACACATACTCAAACAATTGTGTGCATTTTTTTTACATTTTCAACTTCCTCAACTTATTTATCAAACTCTTTATTAGATTAACTTCTCTTCTTTCATGAAATAAGTTTTCTCTTATTGTCTTTACTGAAAAGTACACAGTCAAAAAGTTGTAATATTACTTCTATTTACAGAATATTTCAATCTTCTTTTCTAGAAAATATTCAGCAAGGTAAAAATTTCTGCAACAAATTTACAGAAGTTTTTGAAATTATTATTTCCAGTAATTTCAGTTCTACTTAACAGTTTTGTATAAACAACTGGATAGTTCATTTCTATCCCAACATGCTTAATATAATTTATTGCTGCAAAAATAGAGCATACAGAAATTATAATCTTGAATTAATAACAAGAAAAATTCTGAAACAGTATAGTTTACAATGTGGTAACTGAAATCAAGAAAATTATGTTTATTTTTTTTTAAATGACTGCCAAGATGTATGTTGTAAATTAATTTCTTACTTAACAATTAATCCAAAGTGTATGTTTGTAATATGGAAATGTGTATCAGCCAAGGTTAAGGAGATAATAATTAAAAAGGAATGGAAACACTCCCAGTCAATTTCTTTTTTAATTCAATTCTATTGTTCCACTTCAAGATTCAAAATTCAAGAGCATATATTTTAATTATTTTCATATACGTACAAAGTGACACTTGATTACAGTACAGTGTTCTAATTATGTAATGCTGGCATACAGCAATAAAAAAAAGCTTTAAGCTTAGATTTATTATAGTTTTTTTTTACTATGACTAATTACATGATTCTCATAATCTATAAGATTTTTTTTAATGTGATCTTACAAAATATTAGATTATATATATTATTTATTATGTACTTCATAAACTGACTCCATTATTTTCAGTGGGAATCTTTAGTATTTTGAAAATAGTATGCACATGGGAGGTATTCAATAAGCTTTATTTATCTTCTTTTGTTTGTAGAAAGATTATATAGATATTGACTTAGCTTGACTAAAAATTATTACCTAAAGCTACAAGTATGGAGCACCCAGTGAAGATTGAACTCACTACAGTAGTATTGATTTGTTAGACTATCTTATTAAATATTACATTATAGTAAAGTGACTAGAGTATTTATTAAACTTTATTTCATTTGACACAAATCACAGGTAGGGGTTAGGGTTAGTGAGAATAAAATCTACTCTACTAGTGAATTAATCTGCAAGGTGATCTTGCTAACTACCTTATCTGGCATATGGTCATGAATGTGGGGCATGCAATAAAGATTGAACACACTATTGTAATATAAGACTAGCTTGCTTATCACTGTCCTAGGACAAAGTGTGTGTTGCCATAAGATTGTATATTGCATATTTTTCACTTCTGTTAAGTTTTAAAGAGATATTTCTAATGTAAAAGCATTCTAAGAAAGAAATTACTGTTTTTAATTTCATAAAAATATTTTGTGGTTTTATAGCCAGTTATTGAAAAACATTTCCACATAGTTTACATGTTTATGAGTAAAAGAAAACTTTGAATCTAATTGATTTTTTTATAACTCAATACAATAGTACTTGTTAACTAGACAGCGGGGCCAGTGCAAGGGTTTCATGATACAGCCCCTCCCCACTCTACTACATCTCAATTTTCATAAGGTAGCATTCATATAAAAGACAAATTTTATTTTAATCTAATTATGTACAATAATGGATTACATGCAATATATGTGAACAATTCAACTAGAAAAATTGAAAATAAATACAATGTATCTAAATACAAATGAGAGACACATTGTAATAGATCATTCCATCTTAAATAAATCAACATTTTGTCATAATTTTTAATATCAACTTGAGATTTTTCTTGTTAAACTGTTGAATAATTTTAACACATTCAACATTATGAATATAAACATAGTGAATTTTATGTAGTGTTATTTTGAGAATTAGCATGAGCAAAACAAATTCACAGATTTGAACCAAAAATGAAAACGGCCCAAGAATGGTGCCAAAATCTGTAAGAATAATAGTCAGTTGTGCTTAGTTTAATTTTTAATCTATATAAATGTAAGTAGAAAAAAGTCAATATTGGTAAGATATTGAAGGTTACAAAGCCCAGCCTGGAGCCCCCAATCAATCTTGACCTCTGGTTACGGGGTGGGGTGGGCAGTAAAACTTTTAAGTCAGTCATCTTTTTATGCTATTTATGTTTCTTCAGGGTATGAGTAATCTCAGTCCACCACAACTTTCAATTGTCGCTTTCTGATTTAAGTATCAGTTTTGTTGTAGCTTCTATTTTCTTTAAAACTTTCTTGTTGCTCACATATTCTGTCCATAGTCTTCTCAGTATTCATCCTCCATTTCTACAGGTTTGTTAGGCTACTTGCTGTCTCCTTTTATCCCTTTTTGCCTTTAACATGTCCTGTGAGTGTCAAATTCTCCAAGCCCCATTTCTTCATTATGTGTCCTAGTAATTTCAACTTTCTCTTTCTGATTCTAAGTATAAACCTACTTTTTGTTTCCATTATACTCATTACTCGCATGTTCAGTTTATGGTATTTTCAGTATCCCTTTATAGAATCACATCACTGTTGCTTCAAGCCACTTCATTTTGTGTCCAGCAATCACTGTTGTATAGGAGATTGGATATTGCATAGCAGTTCAACATTCTTTTCTTTGTTTCTCAATACAGTTTTCTATTAATACTTTGTTTAGTTTCTGGAAGGCACTTTCACTATTTCTATGTACTTTATTTTTGACATCCCTCATATCTTATGTTGTCTCATTTGCTGACAACCATGCATGGTCTTCTTACAATTAATAGTAAGTCCTTTCTTCTTGCTTTTCTTTATAACCTTGTTTAAGAGTTCATTCAGTTTTCTTTTTGAGTCAGTCATCAATTGTGTGCCATCCACATATTTTATATTGTTAAATTTATGTTTGCCAATAATATATCCTTGTAAGATTTCTCTTTGGATTGTCTCACACAACAGATTAAATCTGTTAAGAAAATGCATCTTTATCTTACTCCTCTTTCTATTTTTTGTATTCACAAGATTCATTCTTTATCTACATTGCAGGTTTGCTCCCAGTAAAAATTACATATGACTTGGATATCTTTTGGTTGTAAATCAAGCTTTTCTAGCATTTCAAATAGCTCTTTGAATTGTACACTATCAAATTTGTTTGTGTTATCTATGAAACATAGGTATAAGACTATTTGCATTTGTTTTGCTTGTTCTGATAAAATATATCATTTCTTGTTCCATATCTTGAACAGAATTATGCTGATCTTGCGATACTTCTGCAAAAAGCTCTATTATATAATCCTAAATTTAATTATGTGGCTCATTAAGTTGATTGTCTGATAGAGTTTGCATTAATTTGCACTTGGTTTCTTTGTCATCATAATTAAGATGAATTTACTAAGATTTTCCAGTATTTTGGTACTTGCATATATTTCATTAATCATTCCAGCGACCTTTTCAATCCTAATATCATCTCAGGTTAATCATCTAATTACAATGATCCTGCTTTGTTTCTGTTCATCTTGACCAGTACCAATCTTACCTTAGATTTCAATACTATGATCTTTTCTATGTTTCTATATATTGTAGATTTCTCTCCTCTGTTGTCATGAAAGAGCTCTCCAGTGTATTCATTCAGCTTTGTAATATAATTTTTTTTCCATTATGAATGTTCTCTTTTTATATTTTATGCATTCTGTCAAAGAGTACATTTTGGTCCTGCTATTTCTTTCATCTTTTTATGCATGCTTGCTATAGATTTTTCTATTTCAACAGACTTCTAGTTGAGACAGTCATCTTTTTATTTGCATTTATTTCTTATATCTTTGCTAAACATTTTCTATTTTGTACTATTCCAAGCATATTCTACAACCTTTTTATTAACTGAAGAATTCCATGTCATCCCCTTTTTCTTGCCTCTCTTCCCTTGGGATAACCACTTTTGCCATTGTCACTAGTGCCCCCCCCCTTAAGCTGTTTTGTATTGTGTTACTGTACTTTTCTAAGTTTTTAGATTTGTTCTGAATAATATCTGCATGTTTTTCTGTGGACATGTGAAATTCTTCATGTTCTTAACACAATTCTCAGTAAGACTTTACCAGGTGTATAATCTGTAAGAAAAGAGGGAAAAAACCTTACAAATGGTGACAGTTAAAAAGAAAAGGTGATACACTTTATTTCTTTAGAAAAATCATGATAAAAGAAGAAACTTGTTTGCATCATTCACATTGGAACTAATGTCTTTATCTTTCTTATTATCACAATATTTTGACTGTTATGCCCTCTAAACTTCTTTAAGTGTCTGTCAGTCAAAATGGATTTAAGCACTAGTTCATGAGTTTGATGACATAATAATTGTGAGTTCAGTCTATGGCCAGGTTAGACAAATTTAGACTCAGTGGAAACAGAGTAAGCAGTGACTGAGCAGTACTAAATAAAAACAAGATGAGATATCCCTAGACATGGACTGTGGAACAAGAACAATCTGATCCCATAGATTAAATAAAGAGTTTGAAATTCCCTGGTGGTTACCCAAATTGACACACACCAGAAGGTCAGAAGGCACCTAAACATTGTAATAATAACAACAAATATGAGGACACTAATCCAAATGTAAATAACGATTGTTCTTCATCATATATATTCTATTAGAATCTTATTTCTATGAAAAGATGATGGCAGGTAGTCATAAATGTGACCAGCAAATGTGTTCATTTTATTAGTGTTTGATTAATAATAATTATTGCTTTTTTTCTCTTGACATCTTTCTGTTGGATTAATGTTGTTTTCTATAATTTATAGATTATATAAAAATGGATCAATATAAATATTATGATAACATTACCAAGAATACAGGGAACTTCATTTCTCTAACTAAAATTTGGTATATTACTTTTAAAAACCCTTATTTCACCATATGTTTAATATCATCTCAACTCATTACTCATTGTAATAATACTAGCAGTTCTACTTTTTGTGCAATGTTCTCTCTCTCTCTCATTTTGTTTTAGCAGCACATTTTTTTATTTTCTAAAATGTGACAACAACTCTTTATTTTTTCTATTTTAATTGGGTTAGATTAGTAAATATATTGGCATTAATATGATTTTTATTTTTCAGCAATCGGCACGCATCAAATAAAAGTATTAGAAAATGATTCCTTAAAATTAACTAATGCTGATAGCAAGCCCACTATTTTACTATGTTTTTTATTTGGGTAAATGTAGAATTATGCTTGTCAACTGATTTCTTTTCTTTTTGTTGTTTTTCAAGAAAGCTTATGCATTCTAGTACTTGCCTGATAGCTTTTTATGTTCCACTGCCACTTCTCTTGTTAGGTATTAACAGTTGTTGAATAGGCACTTCAAGAATCACTACTGAGTGATAATTACAAGTAGATAAATTAATATAAGCTAGTTATATTGCAATTTACTTCTCATTGTCATATATATATATATATATATATATATATATATATATATATATATATATAATTACAAGATGATGATATGCCTTTAAGCTGAATAGACTGGTCTTCTACCAGATACTGGTTAACTGTAACAGCACAACTGGCAAGAACAAATAACTTCTGTGTTATGCTTACAGATAACAAACTATTTTTAATGCATTGGTGTAGCAATGGTTCTCATTTGGCAATTAAGTATTTTAAATACAGCTCATAATCAATAGATAACATTGTTGAAAAAGCAACAAATTATTCATACATGTTTGAAAACTACAAGAAAATGAGACTAATAGCTATACCAAGAAGAACTACTGTTGATGTTTTACATATAGCATATATGCAATACATCCATAAAATTAATTTTCTAAAAAGTACACTTTCTAATACACATTTTTTTAAGGTAAGTTTCTAACACATATAGAGTCTATTTTAATATGTTATTTAGCATATTCTTGTTGATTTAAAATGTTAAAACATAAAATTTTTATAATTATGAAATAATGGGTATATGACTTTTATAAGTAACATCTTTTTTAAAGCTAAGAGTGGAGGACATGAATAATAAGAAAAATAATAAGAGAAAGAAACAGTGAATAACATAAAGTGTATTAAATTCACATGATGTCATTCAATATTAACTATCTTACTGCTTAAGTTTATTTTGATTGAATAAATACTACATAACAGGAGAGGGTTAATGTGTTAATAGTTTATTCAGTTCCCTATCATAATTCCTCTTCTTTATATTTAATATTGTTAAATACTTAAGAAAAAATAGCTCATAAAAGCTGATTGGTGTTTTGATTATGAAATGAAGAGTGTGAATTGTTTTCTTTTTCATGTACCGTGTCCTTTCAGGATGTAGGCAATCATGGACTTCCACTTTGCTCTGCCTGTTGTTGCTCTCAATATTTTTTTCTCTTGTTATCTCTTCCAAACCCTGCTCTGCCATCCATTTGCTCATGCCTGTCAAGTATGTCTCATGCTGCTTTCCCCTGTCTCTCTTTCCTTCTATCCATTCTGTGAGTATTAAATTCTCCAGGCCCTCTTTCCTCATTACGTGTCTCAGGAATTTCATCTGTCTCTTCCTGATGTTATCAGTTTTCTTTTCATTTGCATCCTCTCCAGTGCCTCATTGCTGTTCACATGCTCAATCCATGGTATCCTCAGCATCCTTCTGTAAAACCACATTTCTGCTCCCCCAAGCTTCTCCTTTGTCCTTGATGGGATCGTCCAACATTCACTGCCATACAGAAAAACAGATATCACATAGCAATCCAACAAAGCAAAGTTTAGTTTTTTTGTTTTTAATGAGATTTTTCTTTCTCTCAGTACTCAGATTAGCTTTTGAAATGTGTCTTTGGCTATGCCAATGTGTCTTTGGATCTCAATGTCACACTTTCCATCCTCTGTCAGAACACTTCCCAGGTATTTAAATTTCTTTACTTGTCTCATTTTAATTCCTCCAACTTGTAGTTAACATATTGGGATCCTCTTTTTGCTGATGATCATACATTCAGTTTTCTTGATGTTTATGCTCAGTTCTTTCTTCTCGCTTTCTTTTGCTACCTTCCGTAGGAGGTCCTGCATTTTCCTTTCCATGTCTGCTATCAGCACCATGTCATCCATGTATCTTACATTGTTGAGATTGTGGCCGCCAATGATGAATCCTGGCAAGGATTTTATTTCTCTCAGAATTGTTTTGCTGTATAAGTTGAATAGATCCAGTGAGAAAACACATCCTTGTCTTACACACCTTTCTATTTTGGTATATCTGCTGAATTCACTTCCTATCCATAAGCAAGTGGTTTGCTGCCAACATAGATTCTTGATTATCCTAATGTCTTTTCCAAAAATGTCGAGGTTGTCAAGCATCTCTATCAAGTCCCTGTGGCGTACTTAGTCAAATGCCTTTGCATAGTCTATAAAGCACATATAAAGGTCCTTCTGCATTTATATTGCTCTTTCAGACAGCATTATGAACATGAATATAACATTCCTGATTCTGGTATCTTTAACAAAGCCACACTGTTCTTGTCATATCTCTGGCCCAATTCTGCTGCACACTCTGTTCATCAGAATCTAGATGATGAATTTTGTTATGTGGCGCATTAAGTTGATTGTTCAGTGAAGTTCACGTTTCCTTTGCACCTGGCTTCTAAGGTAATGCTATGAAAATTGATCTGCTTAGGTCCTCCGGTATATTGCCGTTGTCATAGATTTTGTTTATTATTTCTGTGAGCCTGTCTATACCAAAGCCTTCTAAGGACATCAACATTTCTATTAAAATCCCATTGGGTCCTGCTGCTTTGTTTCTGTTTAACATGGCCATTGCCAATTCCACTTTGGTTTTCAATATTTCTGGTCCCTGTATTTTTGTGTCTCTCGTCATCGAAGAAATCACCAATATACTCATCCCATCTCTGAAATATTTTTTAGGCCTTTTGTTCTGTTAGTTTCTTTATTTTTTTCTGCATATCACCTTTATTTGTCATGCTCAGTCTCTTTATTTTGGTGCATTTGTCATGGAGCCATCTTTCTTTATCCTGTCTGCTTTTGTTCCTTATTTCCTTGTGTAGTTTCTTGTATTCTGTTCTATATCTTGGCATCATTTTCTGTCTCTTTTGCATCATGTCAAGAATCTCTTCAGTAATCCACTTGTTTTTCTTCCAATGTGCTTTTTTCTTTGGGAGGATGTCATTCGCTAATATCACTAGAGCTAATCTTAGTGCGTCCCATTTTGAGCTTCCATTTCCAATTTGTTCTTATTTCATTTTCACGTTTTCTATATACATTTCCTGCAGGTTTAAGTCATTCACGTGTCTGTTGTACTGCAGTCTTAGGGCTGTGTTTGGTTTCTTTAGTAATGTTAAAAGTGTCAATAAGGTTAGAACAAAGGCAGCAAACTATCATTGTTTATTTATTAATAATCTAAATAAATGTTTTATTTTTTAAAAATAGTTTTATTTACTAAACTTTGCTTTGTATGCACAAACCACAAGTTGCTTCCAGTATACCTGATATTTCTAAGAGTAATCCAGCTAAATTCAGGTGAGATTCCAATACTTTCAATGTGATTTAACAATAAGCCTATTAAGAGCTATGATGCCCATTCTCTTCTGCAAAGAGACATTGTAATAACCAATATCTACTTCCCAGTGACTTTGTGCTAAATTCACACAAGTGTACAGTGTTAGGAATAAGTATTTCATTAGATATTATCTAATTATTAACAGTATTTCCACTTATATACAAATCTGTAACTCACAAAAGATTATATATAACAATAACATGGAAACATTTAGCTAATAAATAAATTAAAAGCAAACTTTGAATGGAAAATGTACTGCTTTTGATAAAATAGCATTTACACAAAATATACTTCCACATTATTTTGTAACGACAACACTTGTATATCTACATATTTTACTTTATAACCTTTTGTTGCTTTATTTAAATTATAACAAAATATAGTGGATCTGTGTAGTGTTTGGCATTTTTAGCATGACTCATTATCATGATCATACAAGTTGGTATTCTCAATCTTAACATTTTATCATTATGTATAATTCATTCAGTATGATTTTTTATGGGAAAAATCCATGGTTGATAGTTCTAGACATAGATATAAAATATTTTTGCAGACAGTGGTAATACACAAATCAGTTTTAAAACAATATCCAACTCTTGAGCTATTCGAAATGTTTGTTCTGGTTAACTTTATTAAACATATTAACAATTTTCTTTCACTATTTCTGTTACCTTTCTGGCAACTTTATAATTCCATTTTCCCAAAGAATTTTCAGCAAAGAACTTCTCAAGTTACTTTTGCAGTTTTCTGGGTTATCAAATTTTTTTTCATCAAGAGAATTCTTGAAAAACTTCAATATTTGGTGAATATAGCAGATGTATAAATACTTCTAAATCAAATTATAACACCTTTTGTCTGGTCACCAGAAGAATATTGTCTAACATTAATAAGATATTACTCTTTCTCTGCAATTGATAAAAATGTTTTTAAACCTTTTCATCAAGTGCAGTTTTTAATTAGTATAATAGATAGTAGTACTTGTTCAAATCAATTAAGGAGCTTATAGTTAACACATTTATATACACATCATCACATTTTTAGAATGGAATTCAATGAATGTCTCTGTGCTTAAAACATCAATGATAAAGGCTGAAGTATTATCTAAACAGTAATAATGAAAATAATAGTATTTTGCTCATAATAGAAAATTTATCTCACTAATTTCAACTGGTTTAAAATATAATAAAAATAAAGCACTTTCTATACATTTTTATCTTTCTCTTTTAATTAAAGTAGCATTTTTTAAAATCAAAATTATGTTCATACTCATTATGGTGAATGACTAATGTGTTGAGTGTGTTTAGTGAAAGACCCCTTTTGTGTTTATATACTCTTTTATTCAAATTCCATGAGGTTTCTTCTATATATACTTTGTGACAATTATTACAGGTAATAGAGTAAATTCCTCCTTCAAGTTTTAGATTATTATTATTTTGTTTTGTATTAATGAGGCCTTTATTTTTTTTTAAGTAGTTGTAACAAATTTTCTGTTTAGCTTAAATACATTCTTGTCACAAAAAAAAATTTTCCACTTTATCATCAGTCAGACAGTTAAGTGCCATACGTAATACACGCTTGGGCGATCATGTCCCAAAAGAGACATAACTGACTGAGCAAAATTTTATCCCGCAGTAGGTTGCCATTGCTTTCTGCAGTAGACTAGTTGCCAGCCAAGGCTATAGAACCCAATCTGCCCTGTTATTTAACCTATAACTGGAGGGAAGAGATGGATTAATACCTTTCCCAAGTGAATGCAAGGCATAAACTGAAAAATCAATAATTTTAAGAATTATATATGAATTTAGATAAATTTTAAACAATAAGCCAGCAAACTACACCATGACACACATCCGCACTAATGTTTAACTAAATATATGTAGGGAGAAAAGGAAGACAGTATAAACATTGGTATTACTATAGCAATAAACATTTGAAGAATGTTTCTGTGCAAACATTTGGCTGACAATTATATGAATAAAAGGTAATAGAAAAGAAAAGAAATTGAAAAGGGAGTTGATTCTAATACTTAGAGAAAGAGATTGAAGAAGAAAGTAAAGAAAATGATAGAGGAATGAGACAGAAAGACTAAGTGAGAAAAGAGAGGAGAGAAAAGTTTTTAATGTTAATCTATACAAATAATCTACAAGTTACAAAGAGAAATATTTTAAATAAGTACAAATATATCTGGGTGAATAAATTGGAGTGTATGATTTTAAGGAGAAATAGACACTGCAAAACAAATATCTGATTGCTTATGAGGGATGTAAGTGTAGAAAGTAAATTATTCCAAAATTTCTAAAGAGAAGCCATTTCTTAATGATTTACCTAGAATAACTTATGGACATTTTTGTATGTTAACCTGAACCACATCAAGCAAGTGAAAATCTTAGCTATCTTTATCAACAGATGTGGAAACACACACACACACACACACACACACACACACACACATATATATACAAACACAATTTTATATATGTTTTTTTATATATATAAATGCATGCACACACCCATATTAATGTAAATACATGTATATAAGCAATATTTAATTTTGGGAATACACATTAACAGTGTTTGACATTTTATTAACTTACCTAGATTTAATACTATATTTGATTTTGACTAGTTAATTTAACAAGATATCAACACTTGGTGGGTTATTTAAGGTCAAATATAGTTTATAAGCTCCACTTGAAGTCTGGAGTAAATTTGAGATCTAATATATATTCAAAGCATGGAATCTCACTTACCACATGACTGGAGAAAACTCAGGGTTTGAACAGTGATGATGAAATGATACTTGCTTGTTTATTGAGGTATTAAAAGTTATAAAGTTATCTTCCCATTGAACTGTTAGAGCTTGGTCAAATGAGAGATCAATTGTAAGGATCCGACCATCTTGGTTTGTGGAAATACTTCCATAAATAGTGGTATCATATTCATAGCAACAATACTCAATGCTTAAATCAGATAGCTAAGATTTCAAGATATACAGACACTTTCACATCAGCTGAAAGATTGAAAAATTCAAAAGCTATCAGTATAATAATCTATTCATATAATTTGCAATATTCAAATTACTACTACACCTCAATATACATTGCAACAATGCACTGAGGTGATGTCAATACTGGATTCATTGATAGTTTTGGACTGTTAGGACATTTCAGAATTATCTCCCATAGATGTTTATGTGACACTTACAGGTTGCTAATCCAAATGAAAAGCTAGCAGTAAGACAATTCTCCCACTTCCTCTTAGCTACCACTGGGCTGTTAACCCAAACTTTTGGGCACTCATCATTCTCGCTTAGAATGATCATCCGACAAGTAAGTCCAACTTTAATGCAACTTGTATTGCTGAAGCAAAATGTTTAGTTTTGCCTTATGTCTGGGGATAATGTATTCACTTTTATTCAATTATATTCCATGTTATGTTATTAGTGCATAAAGGTTCTATTCCTTGTAAATTTGAGTCTATCTTCCTTAGGAATTTACACCATAAACCTTCCATGCTTCTTATCCCTTAATGATTTACATTGTAAATTCTCTACATGCGTGATACTTCTAACACACTAAAATTTCACATGACCAACAAAACTGCTACTAACAGAGTCTTTCAAAAGTATACTATCTTTCAGAGGTGACCCAACCAGTGTTGATCACATGAGAGCATGCATTGAACTATGTTTAACCTTTGGTGTACTGTGTTATTTCCATTAAGAATCACTAATGGCATAAACACTAATGGAAACAATTTGTAATAACAAATTATTAAATATTTATAATAATCATTTTTCTTTATAATTTAGACATTGTCAAAAAGGATGACTCAAGGAACTTTTGATAAATTTGCTTCACTACAACAAACTCCTTTTCCTATACATCTCTTCCATTAGACCCCACTTTACTATATCACATAAACCAGCTTTAGACATTAACAAATGATATGAACAATACTCTTTACAAAATCAATGAACAAAAGAATCTAGAATACATCTAATATCCACCTGCTGATTACTTTTATAAGCCATTGTATAATGAAGGTTATAAGGTCATGAAATGTCACATGAGACTAAAATGAATTTGAAACAATAATTTCATTGATGATATTTAACATTTGAATCAATTGTATTATGTAGCTTATAAATAGACTTTATTAAATTTGAAAATTGATCATTTATTAATCTATGTAATATATTTTCAGATTTTAGTAGACTTTGTATTTAGAAATAGGTTCATAGAAAGATAAAAAATGAGCCTTAATAGATATGTAAGTATTTGAAGTTGTATTATTCTGAATCAAGAGTAACATCTTTATGTTGATACAGTAGCTCACAATCTTTAAATTTTTATTACTCATACAAAATTTCTGAAATAAAAAAACTTGTCCATTACAAACTAATGAAGAAAAGTCCTGATGCAAGGAAAATAATTGATTTTATAGAGATGAGTTTTACTTACTCTCTGGAGAATAGGGCCACACACTGACAATCTGAATATTAAGTAGGCTTTTTACAAGGTAGCATTGCCAACCCCATACCCAACTGGTTTTGAATTCAGTTATCTTTCTCCTGGACTGGTTGCCAACAACACCTGAAAAAACGGTCTGTTCTGCTATTTAAATGCATCAAGAAACACTTTAATTTTCTCTCTTTCTCAACTCACTTTTCTTTAATTGCTTATACTTAACGAGTGCGGTATAAATATCCATTTAGAATGAATGGTTTTTTATGAAGTACCAATTCTTAAAAAAACGCTTTGTTAGTGCTAACTAGCTTCTCAGTCTTTAATTAATTCACTTTAATTTTTTACTAATATCCAAAGTTTTTGAATATTATTGCTTTGACACACCAGGAAGAGTTATAGGCACACTAGCCATTTTGTAACAACCTGATATATCCCAGAAAGGAATATCAGTGTAAAGATTAGTGGAAGAATGGTACTCGACACAGGAAATAGATATAACGGATTTATTGTACGAATGTACAATTAACAATAAGATATAGATAAGCAATCAATGAGTAGGAGCGGAATACACTATCAACTAGAGAATGCCTTCACCTAAGAAGTTTTGCACTGCTTGTACCGCTTGTCACTGTCCTTTAAAGTCTAGAGCATTCCATTCTCGGGGATGGCAGGATGTTCCACTATAACACCTTCTCCCAAGTTAAATTCTTCCTAGAATTTTGCTCTCAGTATTTTTTCCATTTAGGATCTGAACATAGTTGTTTTGTCTTCTTCCTTTTTCTATTACTTCTTCTCCTTGCGTCCTCACTTTCAGGAGAATAAGAAGTTAATTTCATTGATTTGGAATGTGTCATACAATGCCTTCATCAGTATCTCTTGTTCATTGGTAATGGTTTCAACGTATTGGGGTCTCAATTGATTTAAGTGTATTTTACAGACAAACTTCTGTCCTTCAATTACATAGATAACTTTCCTGATTCTTCTACTTACTACACCATCTTCCCAAAAGCACTTTCCAGACCGATAGTTTTTAAAGAAAATCTTATCACCTTGTTTGAAGTATTTCATATCCGAGTTTGATTTTATCATGCTCTTCTTTTTCTTTGGTAACAACCTATCAAAGATTGATCTAATCTTTCTCGTGAACATGACCTCCACAGGCGACAAATTTCCATTAATGTTCTGATTTGGTGTAATTCTGTAAACCATCAGAAAAGTTTGGATATTTTTGTTTTCGGTGTCGATTCCATTAGCTTTTCTCATCGCTCTTTTGAATGTATCGACAAACCTTTCTGCCTGTCTATTCGATCTCAGAGTATATGTAGGTGTTGTTATATGTTCGATTGCTAATGAATCACAATGTTTAAAATCAGATCCCATAAACACGGTACCGTTGTCACTCACAATTGTGTTTGGTACCCCCAGACAGCTAAACACTTCATTTAACACCTTTGTTGTATTTGCCACTGTCAGGTGCTTAAATCTATAAACCTCAGGCCATTTAGAATAGCTATCCACAATGATTAGGTAATAGTCTCCCTTTAATGGTCCTGCATAGTCCACATGTATCCTCGTATTGCTTGTCACCATCCTTTAAAGTCTAGAGCATTCCATTATGTAGGATGGCAGGATGTTCCACTATAACACAACCCTTTTAAAATCAAATTGAACAATGAGAAGAATAATTCAAATGAATCAATCACATCATTCAAAAAACTATTTGAACTTATCGCTTGATCTTTCAACCTAAAATACAATGCCCAAATGAATTCACTTTGATTCTCTTTTTACAGTTAAATATAGCTACTGCTAATAAGTTTGGATGTAGGAGTGAACAGGTTACATGATAATGTCATTTAATTTCTTGGTCAATTAAAATCCATTATGCTCTATAAATTCTAGAGATTCTTTGATATCAAACAAACTACAAACATCTAGAGATCATTAAAAAAAAAACAAGTCTTTTTCTCTTACCAGTTACTGCCCAACTACAACATGTAAACACCAGGGAGTCCAAGGAGATCACTTCTCCATTCCTTGCTGACATACAACAAATGAATGAATTTTGGCAGTTCAAACAATAGTAAGTCAATTCCATTACTACTCTTTACTTTCTTTTTTCTTCACTTTTACATGAATCACTTTGTGCACACATGCCTATGTACTAACTTCTGCTTTGAACATTTAAATAAGGAAAAAACCTTTTTTCACTCAAACATATGCTATGAAGAACACTTGAAAAATAATTATTTTTTAAAATAGAAAACAATTCTCTTTTAACTGTATTTGCATCTACAGACACTTGCTTTATCATCATTTATTTAGCATAAAACATACTTGCTTTTCATTTGCACTTATTTGTTTATTAAGTAAATCAATTTTTTTTAGCAGCATACTTAATGGGTGTTATAATTTGCCCAATCTAGAACTGAAATATAGGGTTGCTCTTTGCTTGTCTCATAGATATAGGACTGTTGTATCATGAATCATATCTTCATAGGTAAATACCTATGATGGTGCATAGAGATGCAGTTTTTTCTTTTACAATTCTACCTCAACTTCAGCCATGTATATCATTCATTAAGAGCAAAGCTGAATTAAAGCTACCAAGTGTCCTGAGCAAGAGAAAATTTGTGGCTTTTTAGCAATTGCTCACAATAAACTTTATAAAAATTAAAAGTATATGAATGGAGGCCTCCATATAGAACAAAGATTTCACCATCGATCCATGCTATCTTCCAAAACAGAGGTGACACCAAAAGACAAACAATTTTAATATTCTTAATTTGACAATAAGTGTTTCATAGCCATATTTTAATATTACTCATCATAATATTGTAGACTCATGTTATAGAATTCAGTGGGCCTCACTTTATTCTTTTCTATGCTGAATACATTAAAATCAGACAAATAATTGTGGGACATCATTGATTATAAATCATTTTTGTTTTCTTTTATTCTGGAAAATGATATTTCACCACTATAATTTGTAACCATCAAATACAATCTGAACACAATTTGTATCATTTTATTTCTCAGCCAGTGTCCTCTACACTTATTAAAAGTGAATTTCAGTTTTGCAATGTAATTCAGAGTCAGGATATGCTCAGGTTTACTATTACTAGTCTTTCAGTTAAGAAAATTTTAAAACTATTTAACTAGGGGAAAACATATATAACAATAAGAATAAGCATGGGAAAACAATTAAGTCACTAACATATCCAGCCTAATTGATGTCACTTAATATTGCATCATGAACTTTGTTAGCCATTAGTTGTATAACATCTTCACAAATAGTTTTGGATAAGTAAGATGGTTAATCAGACTTTTTTTTCAAATATGTAAACAGGAAGGAAGGGATCAAATTTATTAATACCAGGAATCAAAGAAAGTTTACACTCTTTCGTGAGCAAAATGTTTCATCATCTCTCCTAAAAGCCAAGCTGCATTCTCTCAAAAGAGAATAAAGTAATCTTACTTTGCTTTAATTTGCTTTTCAAACTTTGATGTAAGCATTTCACCATGTTTTTTGTTAGTTATTTTGATGTGAGCATTTCACCATGTTTTTTGTTAGTTATATGAACATTAAGTTCATATGATTGTTTGAGATTTTGTAGGCCTTAACAAGAGGAGCATGATGCCAGTCATCAAATCCAGTAGAAACTAAAATTACAGTTAAAGTTACTTAGTGCAAGAAAATTTTACACTTAAAACAATACATGAGCTAGATCTATGTTTTTTCATTTTTTGATGGAATGGAAGAGATTTTTATTTATTTGTAGATTTACTTTAAATTGCTGAATGGTCCAGGTCAGTATTTACATTCCATTAGGCCTTTCTCAACACAAGATGATAATTCTTTATTGTTCAATGTGGTCTGTAAACTAACATCATCAAGGTCACTGAAATCAAAATTAACGTGAATAGCAAGTATTTCTATTGTAAAAATTTATTTAATAAAATACTTTAGAAAATAGGATTTTAAAGTAAGTATGAAAAAAAGGGAAAGTAAGTTTTGATACAAAATAAATAAAAATGTGGTGGAAACTTTAATATTTTGAAATTAAAGACACATTTGCTTGATAAAAAATAAATAAATATATAGGTACTTCCACAAATTTGCTGAAAAAACAGCATAATATGAAGAAAAAAGACCTCAAACTTAATAAAAACAGTTTTATTGGCAAAATGTTTATGTTATTATTAAGAGGATAGATCAAAGTGTTTTTAATTATTTTTAAAGTTTTTTAATTCTTTCTAACATGTTCAAAATTCTGGTAAAAAATTTTGTTTTTCTTTTGTCTGTGAGTGATTCAAATTTTAGAAGAGTTTACTACAGCAAACATAATATGCAACTCACTTTTTTGCTGGTGAAAAACACATTTATTTGGAAATTCTTGCAAAAATCAAATAATGGTCAGATTTTGATGAAACTTTTAGGGCTTGTTCATAAATGACTGAAATCACTTTTGAAATAATTATTTTAAAAAAATCTTGATAAGATTATTTTTTTTTTACATATGTTACCTCACTTCCAATTAATTTTCTGAAATGTATAGACATTTGTGAGGGTTCAGCAAATTTCTATTATTAATTAAATGCAGGATTCATTAGGGAATGTTAACTGTTTTTTTTTCTAAAATAGCCCTTTATCAGAAAATATGCTTTGAATTGTGAAAAAAAAAATGCAATAAAACTATGCTATTTTTTTATTTAGATAAACTTTTAATTGGTTTTGTAAACAATATATATTAAGGATATCATTGTCTGAATAGAAAAAATTTTTTTCAAAGAATAATGAATACTTATAAGAATTGTTTCCATTTTTATTTTTTATTATAATAATTTATAAAGTTTTTTAAATTTCTTCCCTTAATCATTCATGTTAAGTTGTTAAGTTAATACATAACAACTATATTTACTAATCAATAGTTTTAAAGCCTAATACAGATAATCAAGCCATTCAATTTCTAAAATAACTAAAACATATTTTTGTGTGCATGCTGATGACCCATATTTTTTTTTTATGAGTGACTGCACATAATATATTAAAAGGTTACATGTTTCAAAGGTTGTGCTCCTTACAGGGAAAAGAAAAAAAAACTATATAAACATTTTCAGCAGGGTACAATTCTTTCATCTCACTTCCATGTTTCCTGTACTCTATATTTCAACATTCAATGAGCTTTGCAAATCATTCCTTCAAAATTTAAAGCAAGTTTTATATTTTAATTCCTAGTTTCCTAATTTTGTTACAAAAAGTAATTGTGAAATTTGCAGTTTGTGGAAGTACCTAATAAAGAATATGAAAAATATATTTTAAAAATAAAAATTAATAAATGCTATAAAATTTTATAAATTATTGAGTTACCTCTGTCATGTTATATAATTTTATTCTCTGTTATTAAATTGTAATATTATTTTAATTTTTATTTTTCATAAAACATCTTTAAACATAAGGCTACAAAGCTAAACTAACTAAAATTCTATAAAATATTAGATAATTGCTGAAAATATTATGTTCAATTTTTAGTTTTACTATATAGTTAAAAACCAAAAATCAAAGTGTACAATTCAGCTACATACCATGCCAATTTTGGTTATCATACTTAGCTCTTGTTTGATGGCTACTGTCTGTCAGCTGTCTCTCATCACTTCAGATAAGAATGATAACACAAATACAACTACTACCAAGATTAAGAAATGCTTTTATAGTATATTTTAGGCAGTAAGTAAGTAATACTCATTTCAAATCAGATTAAGGTAAGTTTAAATTTGCAAATTTGAATAAAATAATGTGTCAGCAAAGTATATTTTATTTTTGTAAGATTTTTTTAAAACCAAGAAGTGGTCTTTGTTTACAAAATGTGTCGATCGGTCAAAAATTACCAAAAATTGAAAGTTTTTTTAAAATCTGAAAAATTTTAGATTCCAATCAATATAGTTTCAGTTTGAAATACACAATAGTATTTTGCTTACTGGAATTAGTAAATTTAATGTCTTGGCTTTCAATTAAAGCTTCAAGAAAATGTTTTTATTTTTTTAAATTCTATTTGAAATTTAGATATTGAAAATGAGTGGAGGTAAATAAATAAGGTGTTTGATCAAATGCTTCATTATTTTGTAAATAAACCTTGCTTTTTGTTTACAATCATGGCTGGCTAGTTGGCTTGTGTTTTCATAGATTAAATTTAAAGAGATAGCTGTTGTCAGTTTCTACTGATGTTGGTGTCTGCATTTTTTTTCTAATTAGGAAAATAATTTTTTTTCATTAGAGCAGATTTATTTGCTATTAAGATTGGATGCATATCCATTATAGAAGTGTTTTTATAACATAAATTTGTTAAAAATGATATTAATACATTAGACATAATGGTCAATTTGTCTCTTTGTTGCGAATGTATTTTGTAACAATAAACTTTTTTATCCATATGTTTTATTTGTTTTTCTGAGGAACAGAGAATATTTGGAAATGAGTGTATTTCACTCAAATTTGCAAATCCATTTTTCCATATTTAAAGAATGAGGGAAAATTATTCTGATGAGTTCAAAATTACTTTTATTTGGAATGTACTTGGGTGTTGTCTTGTGTAACTGGGTTTATCTTTTTTTTCTCTGAAAGAAAGAGAACATTTAGATATGAGTGTATAAATATGTTTTTTTTTTGTAAAGAAAATTTGTAACAGTAATTTCAAAATCTATATATTTAAACCTGAATTTAATTTTTCCAGAGAAAAAATTATTTATTATTTGTGTGAAGAATATGACACAAAGTGTCTATTCTGATATTCTATTTTTCAAGAAAAAATACCTATCAATATTGTAACTTTGTATTGCATTAAATTCTTTCAATCTAAAAAAAATTTTGTGAACTTCACTTGCTGTTTTGGAAACCAAGAAAAACCCAACTATTGGTGGATTCACTCAAAAGCATCCTTAACAGAAGAAGGAAGAAAAAAATAAAAATATGAATTGCTAAAATATATTTATTTTTTCTGTTAAAAAATATGGTGTATTGATGTTAATTATTTCCATGAAAGCACCAGTGAATAACTGTTTTTATTTTTTTTTTTAAATGTGAGAATTATATTTTACATTTCATTTTGATTTATTTTGGTTACAAATTGTTAGCATATGCATTGGTCAAGTAATTCTTATTTTTGATAAAATTGTACTCATAAAATTGAATTCTTTTTCTTTTCTCATTTTTATTGACTATTGATGTGTATTTATGAAGATGTTACCTAAGAGACTTGTGCTGAATGGAAAATATGGTGTAATTGGTCACTTGTATCTTTTTTGTACAAGTGAAGGTTCTGAATCCAAGAAATCATACAAAGCCAAATGACATGATCGGATTTAAGTGTGTCAATATTTACCATTTAGATGTAACAATTACTAATTGTCTTTGCTATTTTTTTTTAGTCATTTCATACCAAGTAATGCAATAAAGCCACTAAAATATGTTCTACCAAATGTTAGAACATATGAGGAAAAAAGAATGCTATTAAGGAGAGAGAACAATAAAAGAACAAAATTAAGAAAACAGAAGCAAGAAGCCAGAAGAAAGTTCCACAAGAGAGTAATGTGATAGAAGAAACTGTTAGAATAGTATTTATGGTTACATCTAAACATTTCAACTGTAAAATGATGAAATCCTACCCCCAATCTGTGTTTAAATTCATAAAGCTAAAGTACCATAGTGTAAAATTCATTAGAACAATTACCACGAAAGTTTTTATAGAAAAGGCACAGAGTAGCTACATTATGGTGTTGGGAAATTGACTGAAGCAGAGATGCCATGTTAGAAACAATAACATTGCAGATTCAACTTTGGATTTTATCAATAATCTCTAAATATATAACAAGAACCCAAGCTCATGTGTGGCAGCAATATTCAAAGCAAGGATAAATATGTAAGATAGATTCTGATGCAAAAAAATAGTCTAGCACAACATAGTGAACCAACTTTTCTAGCAGCAGACCTAGCAACCTATTCAGTATAATTTTTCTACTTTATGTGAATTAGCCTGAGAATATGCAATGAGTAACTTTCTTGGAGTTTAGCATTAGCCATGCTGATAGAAGGTAAATAGCATTTTCTCAGATGATTATAAGAGAGCAGTTTCATTTGGTAAGTATTAAAATTAATAAGCCATTACTTATCTCTGTTAACAACAGATTGTAGGTCATTTTTTAGATCAGCTGCCAGTTTGATTTTATCAAACTGCGGATACTTACTACTAAGACAAGAGTAAATAATTGTGTCATCAGCATAGATACCAATTTGAGAAGTGATGCCATCAGGAAGGTTGTTGATGAAAATTAGAATGAGCCTTATTAGATACCTGCATTAATATAAAAAGATTGAGAAGAGTGGTCAATCAAAACAAGTTTCATTTTGAGATTTGATAAGAAAGACTGAATCTGTTAAAAAAAATTTATCCAGAAATACCATAATCTTTCAACTTGTAAAGAAGATCAGCATGCCAAACCCTGTCAAATGCCTTTGAGATATCCAAAGCAACAGCTAAGCTTCACTATTATTATCTAAAGCTTGATAGTCTCTTTCAACAATAATCAATAATACATTAGCAGTTGACCTAGAAAAGTGAAAACCATACTGCTTATCTGAAAGAAGAGCCTGCAAAGTGAGATTCTTAGTCAATTTAGGGTTGATTAGAGTGTCTAGTACCTTGTCAAAAAGAGGTAGAAGGCTAATAGACCACTAGAATAATCAGATGGTTTCTGAGTTCTTAATGACTGGAACAACAGAAAAGGATTTCCAGCAACCTGGAATGCAAGAAGCAGCAAGAAATTTATTGTAGAATTTAGGGGAAACAGGAGCCAGATCAGGAGCAATTTTATTTCTTTAAACACTGTTGCAGGAATACCATTCACATGCTTTGTGAGAATCCAGTTTAAAGATGATAGCAGAAGCAGATTGAGCTATACACATATCTCTCAACAGAGACTCAGTTCTAAGTGGAAATTCATGCAAAGATGAATCAGGAGTAGAATTTGAAGAGGATTTACAAACAAAGCATTCTACTTTACCAGATGTAAACACCTCAAATGGAGAGAAAAGTGAACGGATGGAAAAGTTAGTCTTATTTAACATATTATTACAGAGCAGTCAGTAGTCATGAGAAACAAACATGTTAGAGGCTATACAGTAGTACCTCATTCTATCAGCAAACAAAGACTTAACCTCTTTGTGGGCATGTTTACAGTTATTGCAAGCAGACACAAATAAACACCTGATGTGATTGAAACTATCATACTGGAATACCTGGAAAAAGTAATTCCTGTTGGTTATAGTACCTGAATAGGCCAGTGTGAACCAAGGAGAACATTGTGGTTTTACCTGGTATTTCCAAGAATGTACAAAACATTGGTGCCAGGTTTAACCCAAGAAGAAACCTTTCTAGTAGCACAATCTTAAATAGGGAGGTTGAGAATATCAATCCAAGAGGCATCTCGAAAAAGTCATGAAATGAATCTCAGTCAGTACACTGTTAACAGAAAGAAGTCTTCTGAAAAGGAAGTTCCTTTCCAATAGACAACACAAAAGAAATATCAACAGATACTACAGTGCAGACCGAGTTGTAATGCTCGATAAGAATTAGAAGAGGAAGTAAAGAACAAATCAAATAAAGATTTATTAGAGAAACAAGTAGGAAAATTCACTATTTGAATTAATATTGTAAATTATTAGTGATAGAGTAAACTAAATAGAAGGAATAAAAAAGAAGGTAAATGCATGTGTGTGTATATGTGTGTAATGGTGTCCTTTTTCATTTGTATTTTCTGCACAAAGCCTTATTAAAGATGTTAAGAGATTTACATTTGAGAAGAGCTTTTTATTGGTTTCGTATAAGGTATGTCTTTGTGTAGTCAGTAAGTTGAGAGTATTTGTATGCTGTGTACTATTGTGTTTTACTGGAGACTAAAAGGCCTTTCCAGAAAGGTAATGAAACATGTCCTATCTCTAAGGCATCCTGTGTCTAAGAGAGTAAAATGGAGAAAAGCTTTGGCAATGCCAAAACAGTGTATAAAGCACTCATATCTGATCCCTATGATTTGTGTTGGATTGTTATGGAAAAGATGATTAACAAAAATATTGAATTCATGGTTTTATTTGGTTTTGAGGGTTTTATCTCTTTTAATTTTCCTGAAAGAAACCCTGTTCCCAATTATGATTAATCTGTTTGCAAAAGAATTTTTAAGTCCCCCCTCTTCACAAAATGAATGAACAACATCCAATAGTATATTGCTGTTAGCAGAAATTCTTTGGTAGATAAGTAGGGAAATTCTACATGCACATGCTATTTCATGTTTACAAATTCATTTATTCCTTTATGTATTCACTTGTTTTAATGTTAGTATGGGGGCTTCTGGAACTATAAGGTCCAGGCTGGAATGTGTAAATTGTGTACTGAATAGAGCCAGATTTACACATAAGTATAAAATGGTCCAGTAGTAATATGATAGAAAATAAAATTCAGAAATAGCTTCATATTAATCAATGTTGTCATATTGTATTAGTATTTGCATATAAAAGGAATGAAATCAAACCTGCTAGTTTTCTTTTCTCTTGTTGACTTTTTGTCAGTAGGAGGCTTAGCAAAATTCATGAGAAAGATTAGAATGCAGTAAATTATTTTCAAAATTGTATTTGTTGGCCATGAGCTGTACTGTAGAATACAAGCAAATGCAATATCTTTTAATGATTTTCTCTGATCATTTTGAAATTCAATATGGACTCAATGTATTCTCAAACACCAATATACACAGAAATAATTATTATATGCTCTGTTTTTCTTTTGGACGTGGGTGATCATGGCTGTTCACACTTCTAATTTTTATAGCTATGTTTGTCTTTTTACTATCCCTCCCAGTCCCTGACGTGCCACCCATTTAAAAAAGCTTGTTAGGTAGGCTACTTGCTGTTCCTCTTGCATGTTCTGTGAATGCCAAATTCCCCAAGTCCTCTTTTCCTATCTTGAATTTCCAAAATTTCATTTATCTCTTTCAGATTCTAGATACAAGTGTCTTTTTTGTTTCCATTTATGTTAAAACTTCCTCATTTCTAACATGTTCTCTCCATGTTATTCTCAAAATCTTTCTGTAAAACTGCACTTCTGTTGCTCCTCAATGCGCTAGACAATTACTTCATCTGTGAGGAAATTGCCTAAATTTCTCTGCTATATAAGTAGGTTGGGAAACACATACGGTAGAGTTACAGTTGTCAGAATTATTAGAATTAAAGTTGGAAAAAGAATTAAGGTTAAAAAAGAAAAAACAGTTGAAGAATCAAATTCCAGTTGAATCCCTTGCATTCACTTATGCACAAATACTCTTGGGAAAGGTATTAATCCATCTCTTCCCTCCAGTTATGGGTTAAATAATAGGACAGATTAGGTTATATAACCTTGGCTGGCAACCAGTCTTCTGAAAGCAATGGCAACCTACTGCGGGATAATCTTCTGCTCAGTCAGTCATGTCTATTTCGAGACATGACCGCCCAAAGCATGTATCACCACTTAACTGATTGACTAAGAGCTTTTAGGAAGGGATGATGTTGAGAAGTGAAGGACATTTTTCAAACTCTTCCAGTCATTAAGGTCAGTTTTGGCCCCAACCAGTTGCAGGCAGGTGAAAGCCATCATTGGCATTACCTCTTATCACCACTTTGTTAGAAAGAACATAAGAAAAGCATGATAGTTAAGTCCTGTGAAGTTAATTTGGGGTTTCATAAAGATCACAGAAAAAAAAAGTTAGACATGCATGAAAAGATTTACACTATTTATGTTATTTGGACTATTGTGCTTATTTTTGTTTACCATTTGTACACTGTTTCGGCTGTTATATGCTCCAGCCTTCTTCAGGTACTAGGAATTTCAAACTTTATTACAATCACTGGGATATAAAAGAAGCCTCTTTTGGTAGTCATGAGTAACCAGACTCTCTAAGTTACTTGTTCACCACTGCTGTAGGTTGGGAAACACATATGGTGGAGTTACAGTTGTAACCTGGTATTGAACTCACAACTCTTTGGAACTAAGCAATGTATCTACTGGGCCACATGTCCTTAAGGACAAGAACAACTGAATTTCTAGGATTTATAAACCTAATGTTCAGTAACCATTTTTCATATTGCAATTTTTGATGTTAATGGTTTTCTCTAGTATTTTTTGCCAGAGCACATATTGCAATTTTGACACTAATGATTTTCTCTGGCACTCCGTATTACTGGTTCCCATATTGTATTCAACTCTTTGCTTGGTCGGCTTAGGAAATTTTTGTTGCCAAGCATATGTGCTGATTCATTAAGTTTACATAGTTTCCAGTGGTGTTCTCTATCTATAAATTCAACTTCATTCTATAGGGGTCGGTGATCCCCTTTCTTCCTCCATTATGCCAGATTTTTCTATCTCCCCTCGTGTTATGGCCTTGCAATGTTCTTTTAACCTTACCTTAAGGGGGCAGTCTGTTTCTCCTTTATATTTCTTTTCACAGCTACATGGAATGGTGTACACACAGTCCTTAGTCATGTCCTCTGCTGGGGGTCTTACTCAGGAGCGATACCTGTGAAGTGTAGAACCACTTCTGAAAATCGTCCTGGTGTTACATGGACCACAGATCCTTTGTATTTTATCCAATAACCCCTTCTCATAATCAAGGCTGTTTTCTGAGAGTTGTTATCCTCATGCAGCCTCCCTTCCATGTTTGTTGGAGTTGTTGTCATATACCCTGGATAATTGCTATGTTGTAGGCTACTGCTTATACTGACCATTTCCTGTTCGTATGTCTCTGGGTCACCACTTATGACTTTTGATCAATGTTGCAGGCAGCAGATGAGGTATTGTCCAGTGAATGTTGGCTTGCAGTATACGGATGTCTTGAACCTCACCTATGAGTTATTAGCACATCCAGGAATGCCAGTTTGTTGTCACTCTATTTTTCCATAGTGAACTTTATGAATGATCTGATTGAGTTTGCATGTTCCAGTAGTGTCTGGAGCTTATCCTGGTCTGGCCAGAGTGTGAAGGTGTCATCAACGTATCTCAGCCATAGTGTTATATTTTCATAAAAAATTATGGTATCGTAACTTTAATTACTACCTCTCAACTATTGCTTCGTTAAACCCTGATAAACTCGAAGTTCTCTATTTAAACATCGGTCCCACTGTTGCTGACGTTATCGAGGGTTCAACAACATGTTCAAAGCCAGAAGGCTTTGAACATGCTGTTGACTTACTGAAAGGTGTCTACGACAAGTCTCCAAGTGTTATTCATGCTAGACATCTGCTTTCTACGTGTTTGCAACAAGAAAGCGAGTCTGTCGACCAATACCGTCAGGCCTTGAATCGACTTGCCGCTGACTGTTGCTTTAAAGACGTAATGGCCACCACTTACAGGGATGAATCTGTCAGTGATGCATTTATTCGTGGTCTTCGGTCCTCATTGATACGTGCTAGGCTCCTTGAAACTGACACTCTAACTCTCGCAGAAGCTATTCAATGTGCTAGGGCTTTAGAACAAGCTCACTTTCACGTGGAATCGTATGCCACCCAGATTGGAGCAGCCGCCGTTACTTCTATTACTGGAACTAAAAATGTGTTGACCAATTCTGCCGAGGAGGCCACTGGTATTTCTAAAAATTCTGCTCTAACTGATTCTCCAATGAAGTGTGACTCTGTACTGTTCTCTGCTGCCCTTCCTGTTCGTGGCAAGTGTTACAACTGTGGAGGGAGACGTCACTTTAAGGACGACCGCCGCCTCTGCCCTGCCCGCAATAAGGTATGTCGAAGCTGTGGTAAACTCGGGCATTTTTCTAAAGTTTGCTGTTCTACTCTACTGACACATTCACATTCTTCTTCTGCTATCATAGGGGCCCGTGCTAAAGGTGGTGATAGTTGCCCTCCTATCACCGAAACTGTGGAGTTAAAAGGGAAAAAGTTAACTGCCCTTATAGACACCGGCAGTTCTGATAATTTTATCAGTGCCCGTATTGTCAAAACAATGAGACTGCCCACTTTAAAACGGAACTCCGTAATTTCTATGGCATCATCCGCCGTTTCCCTTAAACTGTCTGAATATTGCACCGAGAACGTTTTCTTCAATGGTTGCGAATATAAAGAGATTGACCTTACTGTGCTTCCTGACTCCTGTATGGACATTATACTTGGAATGCCGTTTTTGAAACTACACCGGGGTATTACTATTTCTTTTGGTGGATCTCAGGAAGTTTTAAAAATCTGCGCGCTAACCAGGATCAGTTGTGCCCCTGTAAAATTGTTCCGAAACCTGACCCCTGATTGCAGACCCATTGCTACTAAATCCCGAAACTACCGTGCGGAGGATGCCCGATTTATTGAAAAAGAAATTCTTCAACTACTTGAAGACGATGTCATTGAAACCAGCTATTCACCGTGGCGTGCTCAAATTGTTGTGACTTCGTCGCCTAATAGAAAGAAACGATTGGTGGTTGATTTTTCCCAAACCATTAACCGTTTCACACTACTTGACGCGTACCCTTTGCCTCGGATTGAGGATCTTGTAAACCGAATTGCCCAGTATCATATTTTTAGTACGATTGATTTGTCTAAAGCTTACTACCAGATCGAAATTTGTCCCGAAGATCGGCCTTACACGGCTTTTCAAGCTGGAAATCGTTTGTATCAATTCAAACGAATACCCATGGGTGTCACTAATGGGGTTTCTGCCTTTCAACGATTTATGAATTCCTTTATTTCTGAAAATAAGTTATCCGGAACTTTTTCTTACATTGATGACATTACTATTTGTGGTAAAAGTCAAGAGGAGCATGACGCTAACTTGGAACGTTTCTTAAAGGCTGCCTCAACATACAACCTCGAAATAAACTGAGAAAAATCAAAGTTTTCGCTTCGTTCTATCAATTTGCTTGGATACCAAATCTGTGACGGAACTATTCAACCTGACCCTGAGCGTTTGAAACCTCTTTTGCAAATGCCTCCTCCTTCGGATTCAAATTCGTTAAAGAGGTGCCTTGGTATGTTTTCTTACTACGCGAAATGGATACCTAAGTATTCACACAAAATTCGTCCCCTGGTTGAAAATAAACAATTTCCCATGTCTCCTATAGTTGTGAATTCTTTCGAAAAACTTCAGAAAGACGTTGCCGAATCATCTGTAAAGGTTATCGACGACGAACTACCATTTACTATTGAAACCGATGCCTCAGAGAAAGCTATAGGAGGCACTCTCTTACAGGCTGATAGGCCTGTAGCATTCTTTTCCCGATCATTAAACCCATCTGAAATACAACTACACATAGTTGAAAAAGAGGCTTACGCGATAGTTGAATGTGTCCGAAAATGGAGGGACCTCCTTGTTGGGAAGCACTTTACTATCATAACAGACCAGCAAGCCATATCTTTTATGTATAAGCCAGCTAACCGAGGAAAAATTAAAAATGATAAAATCATTCGGTGGAAAATGGAGCTTCTCCCGTTCTCGTACGATATAAAACACCGTCCCGGAAGTGAAAACACCGTTGCCGATGCTTTGCCGAGAGTGTGTGGTGCTGCTGCTTCCTCCTTGGAGGAGCTAAGGACCATACACAGTTCATTAATACACCCTGGGGTTCAACGTTTTTGGCACTTTATACGATCACAAAATATGCCATACTCAATTGATGAAGTTCGGCGCGTGACATCCGAGTGTACAACTTGTGCAAAAATAAAACCTCAATTTTCCAGCCCTAATAATAATACGCTAATCCGCTCTACTGCTCCCTTTCAGCGCCTCTCCGTAGACTTCAAAGGGCCTGTCCTGGCATCATCGAAAGGATGTCGTTACCTATTTACTATCGTCGATGAGTACAGTCGATTTCCCTTTGCATTCCCTTGCCGTGATTGTTCTTCGCAAACCGCAATCAAGTGCTTGACGAATATTTTTTCTATTTTTGGACTCCCCACTTTCATTCATTCTGATAGAGGAACGTCGTTCGTGTCCGAGGAGTTCAGAAATTTCCTGACGAGACTTGGGGTTGGGTGCAGTAACACCACTGCATACAACCCAAGAGGCAACGGTTAGTGCGAGCGTTACAACGCCGTTATTTGGCACTCAATATTATTGGCCTTGGAATCTAAACGGTTACCCCTTAGTGCTTGGCAGGACGTTCTGCTCGATGTTTTAAATTCTATTCGTTCCCTACTATGCACTAGTACAAATGTGACTCCCCACGAACGCTTGTTCAAATTTGAAAGGCGCTCTTCTACCGGTACTGCCTTACCTGTTTGGCTCTGCGAACCTGGAAGGGTACTGCTGAAACGGTTTGGCAACAGGAGCAAGTATGACCCGATCGTAGAGGTGGTGGAACTCCTCGAGGCCAACCCTACTCATGCAAGAATACGGCATGATGACGGCCGGGAGGATTCAGTGGCGCTAAGACATTTGGCTCGCTTTCCACGCTCTGATGAACATCAGGGTCCTGCTGAGAATACTCGACCCGACCTTGCAAATGCAGACCCGGCCCATTTGATTGAAACAAGTCAAGTTGATACTACACTTAATGCGGAGGAAATAGAGAATCAGCCTTCCCAGAGACCTGCCAGTCCTTCGAATAGTGAACTGCTCCCACGGCGGTCTAGCAGGATTCGTAGACCAGTTCAGTGACTGGACTTATAAATAAAATAATATATACACCCACCTTGCAATCTCTCTTACTAGTGGGGGGAGATTGTTATATTTTCGTAAAAATTTCTATTGCACGTGATTTTGCACACGTTCCTTTTCCTTTAAAAAGGCTGAGTTCTTTTCTTTCTTCGGCATTTTGTTTACCTGCTCTTGCGTTTACTGCATGCTCTTGTGTTGCGAAATTAGTTCTGTAAAGCCTAGTAAAGAGGTTTTGTTCTGTCTTCAGTTACGTTAAAACACCACCACACATAGTGATCATAATAAAGGGTTTGGTTTGAAATTCCTAGCATCTGAAGTAGGCTAGAGCATGCAATGGCTGAAACATTGAACAAAGGCAGCAAAGATAGTTTGAATAATGTAAATAGTGTAAATACTAACTCATCTCAGAAATATAGACAAATATGGAAAGATTTGTTGTAGATTAAGATGTTGAAGATGGGAACATTACATTTGCTTCTTTATGCATTGTGGGTAGTAGTTGCAGTCTGTTTAGATGTGGTATTTAGAGTAAGACAGGTTCATTTTGAGATTAAGTTACTTAGAATCATAGAACTATAAGAGTGATAAACTAATCCTCTAATAGAAACATATGCCAGCATCATCAGATACAGTCAGACTTTAGGTAGTTTTTCTTTGGTTTTTTTTTCTCTCTCTGGTTTGGTTGCTGTTGTATGATTGAAATTTAGGAAATTCTGTGTGTAATGGAAACTTGAGCAGTTGGACACAAGGGTATGCAAGGTCATTTACCTGATACCAATTTGAATTTCAAGATATGGTTACCATCTATGATGCACAGTTGTCACCAGAGTGTCTGTAAGAGTGGCAAAATTCCAAGAGAGGAGGACAGAACAGAAAAAACGAACTTGTGAACAGTATAAAATTTTATTGATGTGTGTAATATTTGTTCTTTGAAAAGAAAAGAAAAAACAAGCCTTTTGAACATTATAGAAAATTTTTGTTGTGTTTGTTCTTCAAAAAGAAAAGAAGAAAAAAAAGAACTTTTCAACTTTAGAAAACTTTTTCTGACATTGTGTTTTAAAAAGAAAACTAGAAGAAAAAAGACAAAGAACAGAAAAAATGATAATAATGGTGACCAAGAGAAAAAAAAAATTAAGTGCTCTTTACTTTTTTCTTTCAGTGCATTGTCCTTTTTTTTTTTTTTTTTGTCTAAGGGTATCACAAAATAGTTGGTCGTTGCCACAAAGTTGATAAACTTATTACAGAAAAAAAGAGGCAAAGGATAGCTAAAGCAAATCTATCCTTTAGTTGGCCAGTATGTGGGTTGTGATTGGCACTTGAATGAATGAATGAAAAAAATCATTAGTGTCAAAGATTGCAATATGAGCTCTGGAAAAAAAAATAAGTGCGAGAGAAAATCATTAGCATCAAAAATTGCAATATGAATTATGGTAAAAAATTGTTACTGAGACAGTATGTTTATAAGTTCCAGAAATTCACATGCTGATGTCCTTAAGGACACATGGCTCAGTGGATATAGACATTGGCTAGTTTCAGTGACTTGACTCAAAGAGTTGTGAGTTTACCAGGCTTAACAAATAACTGAGTTAAGTTAAAAAGAGATGACCGTATGGCTACCAGAAGTGGCATTGTGCATGGAATGAGAATGATATACTTCAATGATTGTAATAAAAGGTTTGGTTCAAAATTCCTAGCAACTGAAGAAGACTGGAGCATACAACAGCCGAAATGTCATAAACATGGCAGTAAAGATGAGTACAATAATCTAAACAATGTAAATAATACCTCATCTCAGAAGTATAGACAAAAAAAGGAAGAGTAAAGGAACATAATAAAAGAAAAGAAAACAGAGTTAATGTCCAACTGATGAAGAAGAATTATTGCCATGGCAGACAAATGCTAAGTCAACTGTGAAATGATCTAAGACGTGCAGAAAACTTTGGAATAACAAATAACAATAACATCAAACAATTTCAATTCGTTTTTTTCTTCTTTCTTTTTTTGATTGAGTAGAATACTAAACCTTTTTTATTCGGTTTCGTGTTTGCTGCATGATGCGTCATTTGCTGGAACTCTTTAATTTAAGGAACTTTATAGTTGTCTACACCGTTTGTTCTTCCTACTACTTGTCAAGTAGTTCTGATTTTGGACCCGTCACTTTTTAAACTTTCATTTCAATAGCTGTTTGCTTTCTTTCTTTTCTTTTAACTTTGCACTCGATATAGGTGAGCACTTCACATTTCCTATTGCATGATTGTGAACGGTTATACATTTTGAAATCAACATATTTATAGACCTATAAAAGATTCTAACAATGTCTTGTCTTGGTACCGATAGAGATAAAAATCGTTTGCCATGGCATTTGTTGTCTCGTCAACCGCTTTCAAGTGTGTTTATTAGAAACAGTGATCATTTATTTCAATTTAAAGAGATTTATATAATTTTTGTTTAAAATAAAATAACGCTAAGATTCGTTTTTGTAAAATATTCCTCATAATGACCATTAGCTCCTGCACCTCTTGTCTTTTTCTTAAAAAAAAAAAGTCAAACAAACACAATGGAAAATCATTCCAACTAATAAAATAATTTGAAGATTTTTTTTTTTTTTGTTATAAACTTATAATTTATCACTAATCAGTTTATTTTTCTTTTTTGTTTAGATCTGCAAGAGGAGAAAAACTTAAAAAAGGGACTAATTGATACGTTGTTTTTTTTTTTTGTTTGTTGTTTTTTTTTATTGGGGGGTTGTTTTTTATGCATTTTTAAGTTTTTCGTGTGATTTTTTTCCCTTCAAAATTGTTTCCTCTATATCATATGATTTTTTTTAATTTTAAGTTAACCGTACTTTTTTACTTCTATAAGTAAAACAATATTTGTTTCGTGGTCATAACGTACCTCGCATAGTTGCATAAAAATAAAAATAAAATAAAAGATATTTAAAAAACAATTGAGTGTTTTCAGTTTCACGGGTTATATTTTCTTTTTTTATTTAAAGATTTATTTTTATCAACAATTTTATTTTTTAATCAGTTAATTTTAAAGTAAACGTTTTAATGAATGTTTATGTTTTATGTGAAAAAAAAACTTACATCCTTATTCACACATCATGAAATTCACAAATAACCAATTTTAAATTAAAATGGTTGATTACGTACTTTTTAACTTTGATAATGCTAATGTAAAAATAAAATGTTGTATATAAAAATATTTTATTTATATCAAATTTTTATTTTTCAAATACAACAACCAATGATAATCCATAAAGAAATTATTTTGATAAACAGAAACTCAGTAGTCGGTGTCCAATTCAGAAAAAAATGTTTTGTTTTGTTTTTAACACGAATCGAAAATACTATTTTATTTATGTTGGGTTTTCAACAAAATTAAAACACTTTTTGCATAACGATTCTTGATCAATTATTATCATAGATTAATAATTTTAATTTAAGTTCAAAAGAAGTTCAGGAGTAAACGAGGAGTTGGCCAAGTTATTCCTGATCGTCATTTCAAGTATCTTCTGTGCATGTTCTTAAAATTTGCAATAAATAATAATAATTAGAAAAGAATTTTTGTATCTAGCAGTCCTTAGCTAAGTTCTCAATCAATACAGAAAACCAAAATATTAATCATTCAAATCTATTTTCTGAAATGTTGCAAATGTGCAAACCAATTTTATTGGCCTTGAAGCATTTTCGTTTTTGTTTTTTACATTATTTAATTTATTTTAATTATCTTAATAAACACCATTTGTTTTTCAGCTATAAATTTCATAATCTTTTTAAAAAAATAAGAGAAAATAAAAGTATTTAACAATCTTAGTCCTGGGTCTGAGGATAAGCTTAAACTACATGGGACAAGGACTCTTATTGGGAGACTAGAGAGCTTTTGAGTTTTGAGGAGCATGGAACAAACTCTTAATTGGTGTTGTTCCAAGTCCACCCTGACCCGTAGTGGTAACACCTGTTAGGGTTCCAGTTATGGCAAATAATGAACTGCCAAACAAAAGCAAAACACTACGAAAATATAGTAAAAATTATAGTAAAAATACCAGCCAAATTTTTTTCTATAAAATATTGCCAATGATACCTAAAATGACTAGCAATATATTTTATGTGTAATGGAAGGCATACAATTGTATTCAAAATATTTGAATTCCAGCGTTAAATAACCCATAGAGGCTGATATGCTGCTAAACAAAACTAACTAACCAAACAACTAACATGAAAGAACTCTTTCAGGGCATTAAACCGTATAATATTCCAACAAATTCTTAAATCAAACTGTATTCCAAAATATAACTTAACAAAACTACAACATAAAACACACATCATCGCCTCTAGTAGCTATGTTCACAAATACATGTATATGTACAAAAGCTGAGTATTTTATACTATCTATTCAATTGTGAAAGCAGAATGACATACTTTTATTACTTCAAAGCCCTCAAGAAAATTACATTTTGGCATTGACTGATCCATTAGAAGTTGATATGCTGTTAAACAAAACAAACTTAACAATCTAATAAAACATTTAAGAAGAGTCACCATTGTCATGTAAGTGTAAATATTCAGATGGACGGAAAACTTCAAATAAACTTTCAACACTGAGGTTTCTAGATAAATTTATTCCTCAAACTTGTCTTTGATTATTTATTTTCTTCCCATGTATACTTTTATAAAGCCTGCTGTTGTAGTAGCTATGGTTTGTTTATTAACTTTTGACTACTTACAGAAATTTTCTTAAGTTACAATCACAAAATTATAAATAAATATTTGACATTCTCATTTGTAATGAGATTAATTTTAAAATTTGCTTTAAAGAGATATTAACTTTCTGAATTTCTTTGGATATTATCTCCAAAATGTTTGTTTTAGTTTTCCTTACATCATTTTTCTTTTTTTGATGATAATAAAACTTTATAACTGTCAACATGTAACATTCTTTTTCTGTTTTCTTATTTTAGGTACTGTGGTAAAATGTCATAAAGAAGAAGAAAATCATCATGAAGGGTGCAAATATTCATTTGGCCCTTAACTGCAATATCAATTTATAATATTTTTTAGCATCAACAAAGGAAATTACATGATTTAAATTGGTTTAGATTTTAAATATATATAAAATTCTCAACTTATTTATTTAAATGTTGTGCCTTTGTAGAATTTTCATTTTGACACAATGTAAGCAAAAAAGAAACTTTATTTTTTAATAAGCATCTAATTATTAAAATCTGTGCATTTCTTATTTGAAATACATCAGAAAATATAAACTTTTAACCCACATATATGACTAAATTTCTGTCTCTAATTGCTGTCTTAATCCACTCTACTGAATAATGGCAATCACAATCTTTTATAGGTTCTATTTTCAAATAAAGTTGTACATTAATATGATTGACCTTTTCGCATGCTATAACAGTCATTTGTCATGACCACCTACCAAGAATTAAAGTGAGTTTGAAGATATTAAAAATTAAGCATTCATTTTAATCAGTAAGTATTGAACTAAAGACTTTGTGGTTCTCCACTTTGAGCTTTTACAATACACAATCTTTCATTATAAACCTTCTGATATTTCTTCTGAGTCATCCTTTCTCACTATTACATATTGGACAAAAAAATCTCATGGTTTCAATTTGATATTTTAACAACTAAGTTTAGTATATAAACATATATGAAATAAGTTTAGCAATCATGTCAGCTACATGGGAAGATTGTACAATGCAAACTTCTGAGTTGCCAGACACCACAGAGGCTTCTGCCACTTGTACGATTTGTAAAAAAGATTTCCCAACCACTGATCTCCTCACGCTGCATATGACTGAACACTCAGTGTCTACACCAACCGTACCCATTGAAAGACGTTGCCGCCCATACCAGTGCAGCATCTGCAGTGAGGTGTTTTCTGTGCAGTCAAGTCTTAATAGGCACCTTCGCATCCACTCTGAAGGAAAATCATTCATCTGTGATATTTGCAATGAGACATTCACACATTCAGCCAGCCTTGCCAAACATGTCCGTGTGCATTCTGGTGAAAAGGAATGCAATGTGTGTCATCGTGTGTTTGCACATTCAGGTAGCCTTCTTTACCACATGCGTATCCATTCTGGAAAACGTCTTTTTCCTTGCAATACCTGCAACAAAAAGTTTACAAGATTTTCATCTTTAACCACTCACCTTAAAACACATCTTGTTCAAAAGCCATTCGCCTGTAAAGTCTGTGATCGGTCATTCTCTTCTGCTTCCAACCTGCGGGTACATGCAAAAACTCATTCATCTGCTGATCAACCATCTTGCGATATCTGTAAACTAACTTTTTCATCAGTGTCCAGTGTTTATCTCCACATGCGGAGCCATTCCAGAGAGACATCAGCACCCACAGAAGAAATGGTAGCACCTGTTGAAGGAAGTGTGACTCTATCATCAACAACAGATGTTGAGGCTGAAGTATCTTCCTCATCAGATGAATCGGAAGGAGAAGAGGAATCAACCTTTCTTCATTCTGAGACTTCTATTTCCACCAATACAACTACTTTGGAATCTACAAAACATACCAAATTATTTTTCCAGTGTGATATATGTCAAAAAGATTTTTCATCATCTGACGATCTTTTGAAACATTCCAACATTGTCCACCAAGTGACTGCAGTAATTGAAGAAGACAAGGAAAGCAAAAAGACATATTCTTCATTGACCACTTTCATTGCACATCCAGATGCTAACAGCCAATTGGCAAGAATTGTCACTCTGAAAGAAGAGGAATGTGAACAGAAGGACTTAACAGAAGAAGAAGCTAGTGTAGAACTCTCTTGCACTGAAGCAAAGGCTTTCTCCCCAACTTCCACTTTGACAGAAACTGATGAAAAGTCCTATCGCTGTAATGTGTGTAACAAGGCATTTTTACGTTCCTCATCTCTCTCTTCTCATGTCAAAATTCATTCAGGAGAGAAGCCATACCGCTGCAAAATCTGCGAAAAAGCCTTTTTGCGTCCCTCATCATTGTCCTTCCATTTACGAATCCATTCTGGAGAAAGGCCATTCAAATGTGACATTTGTCACAAGACATTCTCCCATGCATCAAATTTGTCAAAGCACATGCGCACTCATTCAGGGGAGAAGCCATTTGTTTGCCAAATTTGCCATTCAGCCTTTTCAGCTTCTTCAAATCTTTCAAAACATATGAGGATTCATTCTGGAGAAAAACCCTTTTCCTGCAAAGTATGTGGAAAGCAATTCTCAAACTCTTCCAATCTTTCTAAACATGCTCGTATCCATTCAGGTGAGAAGCCCTACTCGTGTAAGCTGTGTAACAAAGCGTTCTCACAGTCCTCATCTCTCACCAGCCACATGAGGACACATGCAGATAAAACTCCGTTGGCAGTTTCTGAAGTTGTCAATAACAATGAAGCAACAACAGTTATTTCTGTCTCAACTGAATGTTCATAAACTTCTTTCAGTTTACATGATGTTTCATATAATATCTATAATCTATTTATTTGTAAAAAGATGGTGCTTCTTTGTGATTTGTTTCCCATCTTTGTTGTTTTCATTGTGGTAGAAAATATATAATATTAAGCTGTCATTGTATACAATTAAAAACACCTTATCAGCAAGTTCAGAGATAAATGCTCTACAGCTGCTTAAGAATGAAGCCCTGAAATTCTCAGTCATTTTTTTTTTATTTTTCAAGATTCTGATACAATTTTATCAAGAACTACTTACTTGGCTTCTATCACCATGTAAAGACAAAGGACTTTCTACAATATTTTATCGCATATGAAAAAATTATAGAACAATGACATGTTCTATTTTGAAATTGTACACTTATAAATGAATGGTTTTAATTTGACATTTTGATGCATAGCTTTTAGTCAATAACAGATGGACAAATTGCCAAAGAAATTGACAAAATGAGAATGTAAGCTCATGTCTACTTATAAATTATACTAATGTCTCATTTTAATTATCAAGCCATATTAATCTCTCCTAATTTATACAATGTTTATAAAAAAATAGTTTAGTCTAGTACTTATATGAGAGTAAAACTATTTCCTAATGATCAACAAGATATTAATACAAATAACTTTGATAATAACTTCTTCCTGGTATATCAGAAAATATTGAATGATATTTTGTTAAAGAAAAAGTGAAAGAAAAGTCAATTTTTAACAAAGAGAAAGCAATACAGCAGACTGTGCGAAAAAGAAGAGAAGAAACAATTATTTTGGATCAAATTTTTTCAAATTTTTCCTCCTTGGTGAACAAATCTGTCTTTTAAATTTTGATACTGATTCTTTTTTTTAATTTCTTATAAAATCTTAAATGGGCATCTATATAATCTACATGTGTATCTGGTGACTTCAATTTCAAATTCCATGACTATAAACTTGATGGTATTTGGTTTCAGCTTTTGAAATTGATAATGAGAAGAGTTTTAAAAACATTTCAAGTTGGCATTTTTATGTCAAATTGACTTGACTTAAAACATATGAACCTTCTAAGTTTGTTAATTTCTTATAACACTGAATTTATAGAATTATCATATAGGTAATGTTTCATCTCAAGACACTGAAACAACCAGAGAAAGCAGACTTTGGAAGCATTTCGTAGAAAGTGTTCTGTAATTTATTTGAAGACATTTTTGGTTTGTCCAAAAACTTGTTTTCCAGAATATAATTATTTCAGCATAATGAGTGTTCAAAAGAGGAGGGGGAGGAGAAGGCTTAAAGTGCATACTGCTGATTTCAAATGCATGACTTGCTGTCACTAAAAGTGGCCAGCTATGACTTTGTCATAAAGCAGACAAGTTTTTAAAAAATGACTTATTTTAACAATGATGTTTTGTATTTTTATCTGTCCCTTGTGGCTGTAAGTATTTTGTATGCCTGATCTATTCTTTTGTGTTTCTTCATCACTGCATTATTTTGTTTTTGTTTTATAAGTTAAGCATTCATATTAGTGATTCTCTTTGATTGGAACAGTCAAAGTTATAACTCTATAATAACATTATATATTGTGTCATTGTTTTATTCTTGGTCTTGAACAATTTGTTTTTCAACTAACAGTGATCATTTTTTCAAATGTGAAGTTTCAAATGACAAAAATGTTCATAATTTTGTTTTTAGTTTTAGTTAATAGTATTTTTTTCTGAAAAAATATCAAAATTTGTCATTTTTTTATGTTTACATGTAATTATTTGTAATGCTAAAATTCAGGTACATCATTTTCTATGAAAGCTTGCATGTTAATGGGACTTTACTAGAAATAAACTTTATTTTTCTCTCAATTTATGCATTTAAAAGTCTAAAATCACATAGTAAATTAAAGAGATAAAATACTGTCATAGATTTCTACTATAATTTCCTTAATTATTTTTCTGTTCTTGATTCTTTTCTATATTTGTTACATTAAAAATACTATGAAGAAAATAAATATGTACTACAAAAGTTAATGCAATTTAGTTATAGGTAACAACTGAATAACCAAATATAAGCAAGAAATATTCAGAATAAGAGCATGTATATATATATATATATATATATATATATATATATATATATATATGATTAATACAAATGTGAAATTTGTCACTTAGCTGATTGATGCTATATTCAGAACCCTGACTCCAGATTTTCGTGGACAGATCTTTTAGTAATCGGTTTGTCCACTTTCAGGAGGTACCAGCAATTGACTGCTTATTTTCTCATTTTTATATTAAGTTACAAAAATATTTATGCACTTTTTATTGAAGTAAGGTTGATTTTTTTTCTTCTTTTATTGTGTATGTTTGAGTGTGTATGAAGAATAGTGTGGTTGTTTCTTCTTTTCATCATTTTTCTTGTTTCTCCCTATTAGTTTTTATACATTTGTCTCTCTTTTGACTCAAAAGTGTGACAAAGATAAATGTAGCAATTTTACATCCAGTAGCACAAACTGTTTTTGCTCTTAAAATTTCTCAAATATTCTTAAGTTTGGAATATGTAGATCTATTTTGTTTTTGGCTTATTTCTTTTTATTAATGCTTAAATACCAATGTAAATATTTATATTTGTCTTAATTTACCTATTATTTAATTTTTCTTATTTGATTGTATCTTAAATATTAGGGCATTCATTAAAGGAGGTTATGTTTATAATTAAATTTTATCTATTGTTGTTTGAATATGTATACATATACTTACATTCACACATATACATGTGTGTGTATATATATATATATATATATATATAAAACATGTATCTCTGCATATATTCTAATAATTATGCTTAAATAGTAAAGTAATATTTTTAAGGGTGGTTCAAAATTTGAAGGAAAATAAAAACATTCTATTTTAGTGCATTTTATTCATACCTTCTTTTAAACTGATATAAAATGATGTCTGCCAATTAATTTTTAGAGGCAGCTTGATAAATTCATATTAGGTATATGAGGGAATGCTGAAGATTTAAATATCTCAAAAATCAGTCATGTGAGATTGGTAAAACGTAACAAGCAATTACAGAGGTACTTGCTGCAAATACATGAATAGACATTCTCTAATGGAGTTGTTCAGTCAATAGTAAGATACACCACTAAGAGATTCCAACCAAGAATTGCATGATGAAAACAATTTGTTTTCCATTTCTATGAACAAAAGAAAATGTAAAATTGTTGATAAGTTAATAACCTTTGTTAACATTTTTTTAATTCATAAGATGCATCTTTTGCTTTTGTTCATTTGCTGATGGCATTCTTGTGGTACTTGACAATCCTCAACAAGAATTACTTCTGTTGTACATCCCTCAGTGATGTTTTAAATTCCCTTCTTTGCAGAGCCCTTTACCAGTGTAAATGAATTGATGGAGCATCTTAGTGTATCGTTCACATATCCTACATCAACAATCCTGAACAATTTAAAGAATACCTTTTTGAATTCATTTATGTGTTTTCCTTGAAACACAAGGTTTTTTTTCCCTGTAATGTTTTTATTCTTTCTTCCCTAACCTATAGTAGAACTTGTGTTTGGAAAAATCATTGTTGTTCTGAAAAAAGTGTTAATGCAATATTCACTTGCAAAAAAAAAATTGTACAAGTTAATATTTCGGCTTTACATAACCTATAGAGATTTGATAAATTGTAAAAAGCAAATCCATCAATCAATTATTTCTTTATTTATGGCTTCTCCAAATTCAAGAACATTTCTTTTTCTTCATGGGTGAAGCATTCATCCAGGAAAGCCAGTCTAATATTTATTTCTTACGAATGTCTTTCTTTAAAGCACACTCCTTGTTACCTCTATCAAGGTTTAAAAGTGAAAACAGGTTCAAATTACTTTTTTTGCTCATTGGCTCACAAATGCCCCATTTTAAAAACAGACATATATGAGGTTAACAAAATATGCTATCTTTTTATTTCTCAACCAAACAACTGCAGCTGTTGATGAAACAGGGCAATCTTGAGTGCATATATGGATTTTGCTATCTAATTTGTTTGATGAAAAACTGTTGGAGACCTGAATACAAATTTATTTTCCAGCCAACCACCAAGAAAGAAGAGAGACTGGCAAAAACTTTTTGTATTTTTCTGGTAGATGGCATCTTTCAAAACCTCTTTAACAAGATAATTTCCTAAAAAAAAAACTTGAATAAAATCTTTGTCCAGAATAGTTATATGACTTATAATCAATTAAATTCCAATTATTTAACTTTTCAAATATATTATTTTAAGACTGCTTAATGGTACATAAAGAAATACCCTTCAAGATCAGTATATGACTACAATGCAGCCACAATAAACTTCACCCAACCTTCTCAATCATTATACAAATGCCATAATTCAAACCTTTATTTGACACAATAGTATGAAATGAGAGACCATTTATATAGTTATATATACTGAATTTGTTCAACCCCTAATTGAAAATTCAAGCCATTTCTTGATCAGCTTAATTCTTGGCAATAAACACTCTAGACAGGTGTTCAAAAATTTTTCCTGGTTAACAAGAGCAGCAGTTCTAGAATTTTGACATTAGAAGTGGACAGCCCCCAAGTAACAATTTGCTATCAATGTTTGACAAAATCAGGAGTGGGGGTCATTAATTGCAGACTCTTTGATATCTTTTACCATTTGTTTTTGGTTTGTTTCCTGAGCTCAGCAAATAGAAGATGGAGATATGGTTGGTAATGTCTAAAGTATTATTGTTGAGGTTCTTTACAGCTGCAATAAATAAACTACTTGCCTATTGATTAAAGAATTGTTCTCTATTACAAGTAGCTCTGATTGTAGAATCAAAATATTTTCAAGTTGCAATAGTTGTCAAATGGTCAGTTGATAGAAAAATAGTTTAATTAAAGGTAGTTTACTAACTTTAGTTGTATACATTTCCTTTGGCAAGTGAATGTTTTATGGTATAATATTGTCATATAAAAATACCTTTGTATTTTGAATAAACTTCATTTTTCATCATTTTTATCTGTGGCACAATTGTTATTGGCTCAGAATGAGAGGTCAGAGAGCTGAGTTTGAATTCCAGTTGAATTCACTTATATGCAAATAACCTTGGGAAAGGTATTAATCCCTCTCTTCTTTCTCCAGCTATGGGTTGAATAGCAGGACAGCTTGGATTCTTTAGCCTTGATTGGCAACCAGTCTATCACAGAAAGAAATGGCAATCTTCTGCCTAGTCAATCATGGATTGAAAGAGACATGATTGCCCAAACATGTATCATGTATGGCACTTAACTGACTGGAAGATGAGCTCAGTTTTTTTTTTTTTTTCATCAGTGCAACAGTGAAAAAGACTGGAAAAAAGGACCATGTTGTTTGCAATATGAATAAATCTGGAACTAGTGTAGACAATTTTAGCAATTGTTGGTACACTGACTCATGATTGAGGAATCAAAAGTTTAGCTTGATGTCTGAACTAAGTGAGACAAAAATGCCTTGTTTAGAAATTTGAACCATTGTATATTAAGTGAAGATATGGATCAAATATGAAAAAAAAAATGACTACATAAGAAACAAGTTGAGAAACTTTTATGAATTTGACATGTTTTACTAAAGCTTAACTTAGCTTAATCAGAAATTTTCAGGAATGGGATAGAGCAGAAAATTTTCTTTTTTTTGATAGGGTAGATGTGACATGTTCATTTATGTAGCATTAGTATTCCCACACACATACACATATATATACATCGTGGAATGGACAAATTATTGTGTAAATTATGCAAAAATTAAAAAAACACTGACATTTCATTTTAACAGATATATTTACCAAAATTACACAAAAATATCTTGAAATAATAAAGAGTAAATTTATTCAATAAAATCACCATTGGTTGAACATGGCCTCCAGACAATTTTGGAATCTCCTGCAACTCTTCTAGATGGTCTCCATGTTTAAGTTGGTGAATGCTGACATAATCCTTGCTTTCAGTTCATCTTTGATGTTACAAGGAATTTTATTGGTCTCTTGCTCAGCTGCACCCCACACATTATAATCAAGGAGTTGCAGTCTGGGTAGTTAGAAGGCCAGTGATGTGTTTGCAGAAATTGTCTGACAGCCATGACTGGGTTCTCATGCTTGTGTGGCATAGTGCAGTCCTGTTGCCAGACACAGGGTCTTCCAGCAGTCCCCCTCTTGACTCAGGGCAACAATACCTCCTCAAGTTACTTGATGTAAGCTTGAGTCTGAGGACCTGTGGTAAGATGAACAAAGGGATAACATTGCCATTCCTAGGGGTCACTCCAAACACCATGACATTGACTGGATATATCATCTGACTCTTTCCAAATCCTCTGAACTGTCCTCAGATTGACACCCAAACACTTGGAAATGTTCATATTGGAGCTTCTAGCATGAATGTGATGCAGTACAGCATGCTGTTTACAAATTTCTGGTGGAGTGAATTGCTACTCTACTGTGCAGTTGACAAAAACAAACAATACACAAAATTAAAAATATAAAATGGTGATAATTTACCCATTGCATCCTGTATAAATATATGTTTGCATCTTAATTTTTGTGGACATTCTGTGTTCATTTCATGATGTTTAAGCATGTGTTTAATTCTTAAAATGATATTGTAATAAAAATGGGTATATTGGTTTATTTTTTGATGTCATGAATAAAGGATGTTTGGAAGTGAAAGTATTAGGTTAAAATTCATCTGCGAATGTCTGGAGTTGTTTCAGTTTTTCTTTCTATGGTGTTTCGTTTTTAAGCTCTTTGTTGTGTTATTTTCCATTGGTTGAGATGTGTTTACTTATCATGTGGCTTTAATTTTTTGTAGGCATCCTGTTTACCTTATGATACTTGTGTGTCTGTGTGTGTGCTTAAGTATGTATTAATTTAATTAAATTCCTTTTATTATTTAAAAATTTAAATGTGTATAAAAAATAAATAATATAGAATTAGAAAAAATCAGGACATCTTCACTCTATCACATCTCCAAAAGTTTCTGAATCTAAATCAATGGCAGAACATGTCAAATTTGTAAAAGTTTCCCTATTTAATTATACATACAAATCATTGAGTTTAGTTGTCTGCATTTTTTTTGTAAGTATTGTCTATTGCTAAATCAACTGTTTTAAATCATAATAGAAAATTTATATTAAGTTTATTTTGCAAATGGAAATTCATTTTGTGTCTTTTTGGTGATTTTCTATCACAAAGCCAAAAGAAAATGTAAAATCATGAAAATCAAATTAAAACATTATATGAATATTAAAGAAACTATGTGACTTCTTTTAGTTGTTACAAGTTTCCAAATGTGGCTCCTACTTACTGTATTGAAAATCATATCTATGATTACCCTTGTTATTCTTTCATATGTTTAAATTTTGCTACTATTTTATATCTTTATTATTTAATTTTTATCTCCAGTATCAAAATACTAAAGCATATTGTTAAAAATCAGAAAAAATGTAAGTCTAATCTAAAGTACCTTTCTATTTACTTTTTATACTTTCAGCTAATTACATAGAGTAGAAGCTCAAGTGTTAGTTTTACAAAACCTTGTGAAAAAATGATATATATTTTGTTCTTTATTTTCAATCAAGCAACATTAACAAGTGCACCCATATAATTATTTTATAACTTTATTTTCAATTTCCAAATGTAAATAGCAGATATTAATATATGCGAAATTAAAACCTTTGATTTTTTTTTTTTCCATTTTTGCTTTTGTGGGTCACAATACTTATTGTTTATCAGCATTATATTAAGGGTGTTTATCATAACTAAACCTTTTGGCTTTCTTGAGTTTTGTTTGTAAAGATATCTACCTTGGGTTTTTAGGTTAGAGATAATGATCAATTTACATTAAATATATATATATATATATATATATATATATATACGTAGTGCACTCTAAAATATACAGGTTTGATGATGAAAAATAAGGGGTTAGGGTTTTACAAAACAGAGGTAATCCAAAATAATGAGGAATTTTAATTTGTCATAATTATGAAATTTATTAACTAGAGCAATATATGCAATAGCATGAAGCTTATTTAAAAGTATCTATGATTTCTAATATCAATTAGAAATAATTAAATATGTTATATTTTTACCATTAAATTGGTACTGAAATGTTTACTGTATTTATACTAGAATGACTATGGTGTTGAAACTGACATAATTTCAGAGTAATGCTTTTATATATTTCAGTGAGACTTTGTAACAATTATATTGTCCTCATATAGTTCTCTTCATGGATGTGTGTTGTGGTGCAGTGGATATCAGCTAGGAACGAGAAGTTGGGGAGCTGAGTTTGAATTCCAGTTGAATTCCTTGCATTCACTTACACACAAATATCCTCGGTAAAGATATTAATCCATCTCTTCCCTCCAGTTATGGGTTAAATAACAGGACAGATTAGGTTCTATAGCCTTGGCTGGCAACCAGTCTACCACAGAAAGTAATAAAAACCTACTGCAGGATAATCTTCTGCCCAGTCAGTCATGTCTCTATCGAGACATGATTGCTCCAAGCGTGTATCACATATGGCATTAACTGATAGTTCTCTTCAAAGCAAATACATATGTCTTTATCTTTAACAGTTGTGTTGTTGATAACATGTCAATCCTTATCAATAACGTTTTTTCTTTTAGTAGAAAGTAAAATATTGAATCAGTTATGGATATTTTTTAACAAATACAGCACATAGTGTATGAAAAGACATTTACTTTTTGTTGTATGGTGTAACATCTTGGCTATAGTTGTTTTGAATGTTGGCATTTGTAAAAATAAAACAGGAAGCATAATACTCTACAAAACGTTTATTCAACTTACTGAAGAGATTTATAAACAAATGTTCAAATGAAGCAAGTAACAGTATTCATAGAAGGAAATGCGTGTGTGCACACTTTGTAAAAAAAAATGGAAAACTCATGCCAATAAGTGATAGATGAGTGCCTCATAGCTTTTATATATATATATATATATATATATATATATATAACAAAAATTGTAGATATGACATTTTTGAGGGCTCATTTTCTTTTATTTATACATTATGCATATGTAATATTTAAACTTTCTTTCATTATATTAATCCCTTATAGCATCATTTTTACAACTAATAACAAAAACACCATGGCTGTTCCAGGTATTTAAACAGATGGTTTATTGCTCTTGTATTAAAGTGTACCAGTTGTTTGTGAAAGCCTTGTATGAAATGTTTTATTGATAATGATGTAGAACCATAATTTTTGGGGTAAAAAACTTCACATCCATAACATCTTAATTTGATTTAAATACTTTTTAATTCATAATGTATAATTTCACACAAACATGACATCTTCTCTAGTATTTGTATACAAATCTTAGAACCTCAAGTATTTATTGCATAATATAAAGCTCAATAATTAAGAGCAAAAACTGAAAGAAAATTTGACTAAAAATGTTCAGTTTTGACTTTTCTTTTTTTTTTTTTATTTAGCGATTGGATTTAATTGAGGTGATAGTGGTTGATGTTTGTTTATGTTCAGCAGAATGTAATGTACTTCATGCTTAAATTTTAATGTTATAATTTTTTTTTGGAAATTGGTTATGGAGAGTATACTGTATATGTGTAAAATGAATTTTCTTTTTAGATATATTTTTTAAAAACACAAATATTTTTTTCCAACATAATTTGATACATTTTACTGGGATAAATATTGTTGGTAGTTTTAACCTACGAGGAAAAGTCTCAATCACTCAATTCAAAATGTGATACAATATACTTTTCTGCAAATGTGACACTGCTGAAATGATTTTAACAAAATTTTACAATTAGACATTTGAAATATTACAAATTATTTTCTAATTACTTTTTAAAATTTAATCACTGAAAATACTAAACTCATAACACCCTTTGACTTTAGCTAAAACGCTGAGTTTCCATTGTAATATTAAACTGATGCAAATAGGTTAAGCTTTTTTGTTTTTCATAAACTGCAATCTTCACTTAATTATTTTTGTTAGTATTGTTTGTTATTCCTTTGTATAGAAATAACAATTGAATAGAAAAATATTCTATAGTTTAAGTTTCCTCTAATTAAAGTTGATCTCCACATTTAGAATTTGTTCTTGAATGTATGTATCACAAGTTTAATTGCTAAAAATAAATCAAATAACAAAAGTAGAAGTAGACTGATAAAATTTCTCTGGTCTTGAAAATAAACAAGTCAGTTTTTTTTTTCAAAACAACAGTTGACATAGTTTTACTTTGTGCAATGGCTCCTGAATTAAACTGTTGTAGCCAGGAAAAAAAAGCTGAATAATTCATTAATTTCTATGACAGCAATTACAGTTTGCATGAGCAGACAGATTTCCTGTTTTGGGAACTAATTTAATCTCTCACAGAGTTGGATGAAATCTGAGATTCTTAATCATCCCTGTTTTTCAAAGGAGAAATTATTTAGTGATAACAATTTTCTCATAAATATTGATAAAGTAGCTAACATCAAACTTAAAATTAAACAAAACTGCATAAAGTGAAATATTGTATATTTAAATACATGGAAATATTACATATAAGAATTTTCAATAGTCATTACTTGAAGAATTTATAATAAACCCTAATATTAATTTTTAATTTTACTTGTAAATTTAATTCAATATGCAATGCACTAAGTTTTGTAACTGAATTGATTTATCTAACCTTTTTATTTTTTTTTACAGGGATTTAAAAAAAATGAAAAATTTCAAGCCAATATAAAGAAAAATTTGATCAGAAGACAATTTTTATTGCTTTGTGGAGTATAAGTAATTAAGTCAAGTTCAGTTTTTAGTTCCAACTGATATTTGGGGTTATTTTAAAACTTTCAACAGCATTAAAAAAAAAAAACGCCAAATGATTCCCCAAATAAAAATACTTAGTTATCCATTTACAAAAGTTAGAGTGATTTTTTAGCTGTTATTATCAAATATCTTTGAAAAAAAGAAAAGAGTATTTGTTCTAAAAGTTTTTTTTAAAGGGAACATTGTTATAGAAATTTGCTTATGTTATTTTGAAAGTTCTCTTATTTTAAAGTGAAGGTTATTAAGTTTTTGAAAAAGTATTTTATTTTCATAGATTTGGCAAATGCTCAAAAGTTATATACTCTGCCATTCTTACTGAGTTTGTGAAATTTTGTTTTAAAGAGAGTTGCATCAGGTTTTGAAATTAATGCTTTTGGTGAATTGAAGTAAATGTTTATTTATGTTCAATTTTGTTTTTGTTATTTTTATTATCCGCTGATTTGTTTGTTACTAAAACCACTCGGATTCTATACGGCCAACTTTGAGTTTCAAACTAAAAGGAATGGGGACAGAAATCAATGCTTATATTTATATGCACTTAAAAATATATTACTTAAGAACACAATCATTGAAATGCAAACAGCTGGGTGAAACTCTGCTAACAAAGACAATAGTATTTGTACAACAAAATAAACATTCAAAATTAGCTCCTACTTATACATGTTCAATTTCATTTAAAGCATGAAAGCAACTTTGAGGAAAAAGAAAACACGCTTGTAGATATGCAATTAAAAAAAATGTGTTATATTTCATATTTCAATGTTTATTCACATCATCCACAGAACATTATGAATAGAAATGACTATTAATGTCCATTTGTTGAAATATATATACATGCAAAATAAAGAAACAAATTTCATAACAGTTGACAGAATTACAAAACAAAGTGTAAAGAGATAAATAGTGTAATAGTGAGGATTGGCATGTGATGCTATCATCATTCAAATACAAGGGTTGCAAGGAATCTAGAAAATTAATTTTTTATAGCATGCCACTTAATAATTAAACATTTTACTTGACAGAAGGGTTTACTTTTGAGGTGTTTATTAAATGCTACCATTACACAGGTCTGCTTATAAAATGAAACCAATGCTTTTTAAAAATGTGTACATAACTGACCACAAAACAAACATTGCTTATACATATAATTTTATTAATCTAGTAATAGGGACTTGTACTATAGATTACCAGATCCTGTTATTTGTAGCAATGTAAAAGAGAGCTACAATATCAAGTTACCCATTTTAGTAGTACAATTAAAAATGTGTAACATAAAATATATATAAATTAATGGACATTTCTGAAATCCATAAAAATGTATAGAAAATCTAAAAATATAGATAAAGCACAATGTAACTTTATATCAAAACACACCCTTATCTTCACTATTTGAAATATTCTGTTATGATAATGAGGCATTACTTGACACCCATAATTGAACATATCTTGTGTTAATAACAGCAGTAGTTTTCAGTCTTCATGTTTGAGTTGAACCATGTTTGAAGCAACTCCTGTCCTGGTGGACCTACTCTTGAAGTAGTCAGATCCATTGGGAAAAATAGAGATGAGAATACAAGATGTGCACATTAAAAAGACAACTGACATCTAATTCTTTGAAATATTTCTAGCATGTAGTTTATTAATTCTGAATAGATTTTTATTTCTAGGAGACCCAAGAAAGTTCTGTACAACTAACAAGAAAGAAAAGAAATCTCTGATGTTATCCCAGTGGATACTAATATATTATAATAGAGCACTTACCTTAAACAGAAATATACCATGTGCACTTCTTAAAAATTTGACTGGTTATACCCCCCTCCCTGCCAAATTGGTGTAAACATTATAGATTGGCATACTTGATTTATTTAAGACATGCTTTTTACCTCTACCATTGTAGTGTTACCATTGTAGAAGTGACATAACTAAAAAATAAGAATTTATAGAGAGTACATTTAAAATGCTTGTGTATAGTAATGTTGATTAATGACCAAACTTAATATATTTCAAACTTGATTGTAGTATACTCTAATGTTGGTTTTTGCTATTGCAAAGCAAAAATATTTTTGTAAATTGGTTGCATTATATGATACTAATAATGTTAATTATAACACCAAATTTGCTATCATACAAAGAATAAAAAAAAGGCACTCTATGTCAGAGAGTGCTGTTTTATTAGTAGAGAGAAATTGAGAAGATGCAATTGCTAGTTTCATGCTTGGTGGTTTCCTTGAAGATTTAGTATGAAATTGGTAGGTGGAATTAATTTCTTTGTCTTTCTCTCTCTCTCACACACACACGATTAAAACTAAAAGTAGTTAATATGTGCTTCTTATAATATGAAGATTTAAGACCAGTTAATAAAATTTAAAGAATAAAATGCCAACAAAATAATACAAATATTAGCAATAAAATTGATATTTTGACTAAATTGAAGCATGAAGAAAAAGATTTTAAAGTCAGAATTTTCAAAAATGCCTGTGTTATTTTTTAAGAAGAGGAATAAATAAAGAAGTGAGACTTATTCTTCTGACAAATGTTGGTTAGGTTTCCTTGTGGAAATGATATTCTCTGAGTAAACCCAAATCCTGGCTTAATCCCTCAATGTGTGAATTTATTTTGAAAATATATCTCAACTCCAATCTGCATCTTTCTGTTGAATGAAGACACTAAAAGCACCTATCTGATGTCAATGCTATGAAATGGTTGGTTGAAGTGTGCAGCAACAGGGAAATTGTTGTCTCTGATGCTTTTTTTATGCTTATTGAACTGAAGACAGAATTCCATTCCAATTTCTCCAAAATAATTTTCTCTTTTGCATTTGTGGTAAAAATATAAATACTGAAATCCTTTGATTAATGCCCTAAAAAATTTATTTACCAAAATTTGATTAGTGCATACATAATACTCGATTAATGCTGTAAATCATTCTTCAGCTTAAACATAGTAATTGAAAAAAAATTTTTATAGTTATTGATGTACACATTATCTGCACTAATTGAAGGAATCCTGTATATAAGATTTGAACTGTCACAATTCAGAGCTGTTGTTTTGAATACTATATATGCCTGGGGGTGTGAAGTTGCTAGTGGTGATGATATACCTACAGACTTGGCATTGGGGTTTATTGCAGGTGATATTCCCTTGGTAAGGGTGAATCATGTATGCTTGATGATGCTAAGAGTGTGTTTAGATTGGGGAGTTGATGCCTAGCATGAAGTGGGTCCTCAATATTTTTCTAATTGTTTGGTCGTGTTTTAAATACTGGAAATCTTTTGTTAAGATATAGAAAAGCTTGTAAATATTGTAATTAAAACGAAAAAAACCATGGGAATTCTGAAATTATTCTTTCCTGTTTTATAGGTTAGAAGAGTATTTCTATTTTGTTTGGAAGCCTTAGTGATTGATATTTTGATAGTGTTAAGTGGGTAATTTCTATTGAGAAAATAATTGAATAACTGAACTAAATGTTTCTGTAATCCCCATTTTTATACATAAAACATTGGCTGCAGATTATTGATTTGTTTTAGGTTTGTGCAGTGACAGCTATTGAAATTTAGATGGCAATGATCAACTGTGGGGTTGGTGTACAGTGTAATTGAGATATGATTTTTATTTACATGTACTGGTACATCCGGAAATGGAATAGAAGTGGTAGAATGTTTCACTGTGAATTTGATAGGGTGGTGGAAATTGTTGGTGTTTTTTAAGGTCTTGGAGACTCTTCTCTCCATGTGTCCATATAAAGAAGATATCATCTATGTATTTGTGGTAGTGGAGGGGTACTGGGTGGTATCTACTCAACATATCTCATTCCAGGGCATCCACAAATATGTTCATATAGCTGAGAGCCATTTTCATGCGTAAGTATAAATTGTATAATGTTGGTGATATCTTGTGTTGTATTCTTAAAAGCCTTTGGTACTTAAAAAATTAGTATTCTCTCCTCGTTTGGGATGTTAGAATATAGGGATATCACATCCATGGTCACTTGGGGTGAATTGTTTGGTAACTCATCTATAGTTTTTAGCATTCATATAAATGTGGAATTGTGGGGAGTAGAGATTTAAGGATTTAATCAATGTAACCCGAAATGTGTTGTGTCAGGATTCTAGTTCCTGAAACTGTCAGTCAACCAGACTGATGGATCTTAGATTCTATCAGTCTGTGCATCTTGCATGGGTTTCTGTTGAGAGGTTGGTGGTTGTGTTTGTGATTAATTTTTGAAGATTATATAATTTAGGGATAGAGTAGATAGAATGTACCTGTCTTAACTTCTGCCTGTATACTTTGGTCTAAATGGCTAATTAAAGTGTGGAGTTGATACAAAATGTAGTGTCATGGATGAGTTTTTTTATAAAAATATTGATTTTGAGCTGATTTTCTACATTTACAATGTATTTTCCTCTGTACATAATGGTGATTAAACCACACTTGTCAGCTTGTGTGGTGATTATCTCTTTGTTTGTAGAGATTTTATAGCTTTTCATTTCTACCTAGTGATGTTTTTGCTATTTTGATGGAAGTTGTTCAGTATAAATTTGTCCAGGTAGTTCCTGGTACTTCTAATATACAAATTGATGTGGTGATTTCATCTGTTTGAATTTTGGTGGTTTTGTGTGTGCTCTGTCATTGGCAGGAGAAAGTTGGTGGTTGTTTGCTGTTTGTGGAGAAGTATTCTCTTAATTTAATGTTGAGAAGAAAATTTTCTTCCAAGATGTCACACAAATCTGTAGGATCCAGCTTTTTGGATGAGCAAAAAAACTATCAACAGATGAACAATCGTTTTTAGTTGGATATGTTGATGCAGTTGGTTTGGAAAATCTTATAGGTGTTGGATTGAATATGCTGAAGTAGTTTAGAATGATTTGTGTGTTGTTGAAAAATTTTAGGAACTGGTCATTTTTAATGAAATTACTTTATTTTTCTTGTACATAAAACAACTGTGTTATTACATAATTTGGAAAGAGTATGTTTGGAATTGGCAGAGTCATAGATCTGTTCAGCCTTGGATCTATGTGATGTGCTTATGAGTAGAAGGAAATTGTTCTTTAATGTGTCCTTTTGGGACAATATCCAGTTTTTTCTTTTTTTTCATGTGATTATGAAGAGAATTTGTGCAAATTTCTTCAAGTTAGTTTCATGTTGTTTTCTAGCATGGAGTTGTGTCAAGGTGAGGTTCAAAATACATGATTAAGTCTAGTCCACATGTGTGATTTTTTTTTTAAATCGTATCACCCCGAGCTGATGTGCAGGAGGCTACACAAGAGTAAAAAGATTAGACAGAAGAGAGTGAAGAGAAAGACAAACCAGTTAAAAAGGGGCAAGAGAAGGATGGGAATACAGGCGTGATGACAGTTGCAAAGGTGGAGAGAAAGGAAAGGATATACAGGGTGGTGAAGAAAGAACTAGAGTCAAGTGGTTAAGAAATGAGTATTGACATTGCATTTAAATTCCTGGTGGTTGTAGCCGTCAGGAAAGCAAGAATATGGAAGCAAGTTCCACAGGTGAGAAGTGCGAGAAAAGAAGCTGCAGGAGTAGAATTCTTGTCTGCATTTGGTTGAATGGGTGAGACCAAGTTGCCAGTCTGGTTGCATGAGTAAACATCTGTTGCAGAAGCACCAGTGACTTAAGTTCATTGGCGCAGAAGCCACAAAAGTAATTATAGAACAGACAAAGGGAAGCCACATCCCATCGGTGGGGAAGTGGCTGGAGTCGAGCCACTAAGTCGGTACCTATCAGATTACTGATTCTCTTTTGGAGCCTGTTAAGAGCACTGAGATGAACAGCAGAGGCGCCTGACCATATATGGTAGCAGTACTCCATGCACGGACATATGGTTGATTTGTATATATATATATATATTTATTTATATATATATGCAGGATAGATTCAGGTGGGAAAAACATCCTGGCCTGACACAGTGTGTTGCTCTCAGGGAGACTCGCTTGGTCCATGCTTATGAGAGGCAGTAGCAGTTGCCTGTGATGATTGACAGACAGCAGCTTGGTCTTAGACGCATTGAAATTTACAAGCCACTTCTTACTACAATTCACTACAAAATGTAGATCCCTCTCAAGATCAGCAATGAGATTATGGTTGTCCACCACACCGGGTTTCTTACTGATGCGGGAGTAAATTGTGGTGTCATCTGAGTAGATGCCTACTTGGCACTTGATCTCGTCTGGGAGATCATTTATGAAAATAAGGAAGAGTGTCGAGCCTAGGATAGAGCCCTGAGGGACACCAGCGTTTGTACAGTAGGATGTGGAGGCATGCCCAATCAAGATGACCTTCGTTATACAGTTATTTAGAAAAGACTGGATTAGATCAAGCAAGTGTCAGGAAATACCGTAACCCTGTAGCTTGCATAGTAGGCCAGCATGCCAAACCCTGTCAAAAGCCTTGATGTCCAGAACAACAGCACGAGCCTTGCCGGACTCCTCAAGGGCCTGGAACATGTACTCCATAATGGTCGTTAACATGTTGGCCGTGAACCTGGCAAAGCGGAAGTCATACTACCTGTCAGAGAACAGTTTACGGGCAGTAAGATGTATGGTCATAATATGAAAATTTTATTGACAATAAAATTGATATTTACTATATATTAATATTTTTACTTGAAGCACAAAGAGAAAAATATTTTAAAGTTGGAATTCTCAACCATGCCTGTGTTCGTTTATTCTTTGTATCATTGAAAAAGAAGTGGAACTTACTCCTCTGAGGAATGTTGTTGTTGGTTAGAGGTCTCTCAATAGGAATTATACTCTGAGTAAACCCAACTCCCTATTTAATTCCTCAATGTGTGAATTTATTTTGAAAATTTCCACTCAGATCAGCATTTTTCTTGTGGGATGTTGAATAAAGATCCTAAAAGCATGCATCTGATGCCATCAACGCTATGAAATGATTGGTTAAATTGTGACAATTCAAATCTTATATATTTACTTTTCTGCCACAAATGCAAAAAAGGAAATCATGCTGAAGAAACTGCAATGTCATTCCATCTTCAATTCAATAAACAAAAAAAAAAAAAAAAAAAAAGATAAACTCAGGGACAACACTTTCCTTGTTGCAAAACACTCCAGAAAAATCATATGCCTGTGGTGTTAAATAATTTTTATGCTGACAAATATCTTAACCAAAGAATCATTCACCAGAGTCAATTGAGTGGCTTGTATCATTTACAACAAATAAGCTTTTAATTCTTATCGAAAACTAATTTTAGAGCTACAAAAGAAATCTTAGTATTGTTTACATAATTTATCAAAATGTTTTGTAATAAAACTAAAGTTTTATTTGAATTCACCCAAATATTTGTGAAGTAAAATAGAAAACATTTTTTCAATTGAGTGGCATTATTTCCCTCATACATTGTTGCTGCATTTAATGATCTTAAAAATCGTTGAATACTTTAATATTTATTGATAACATGCACATATGGATATAATCTAGAATGACAGCTAAATTTGTTTTCTTAGTATACTGTATTATCGTATTGCAGTAATAATTTAAGAACTACCAACAATAAAAGGGAGACAACTTTAACATCTATTTAGAGTCATTCAGACTCTAACATTGCACAAGGAAATTCTTATTGTGGGACAGATGATGACCTCATTCTTTGGAAGCATCAACATTAATAGGGCACTCAGAGTGTTATGTTTATTATTCAGTGCTATGCATTTGGAGAAGGGCATTATGTTGTTACATCAAAGATTAGAAAATATTTAAAAGACAATCGCTATCAAGTACTATTTTACTCACTTTAACTGGGGGGAAAAATCCATTGCTGTCCACTTCTGACTGTTTTATCAGATAGCAGCAATAAAAATTGCTTCCATAAGGCAATATTAAAATATATGACTATTTTTCTATTCATTTGTACAATTGGAATATTTTTATTCTGAAAGTATATAAAAGGAAAAACTAGATCAGATTTTATTGTTTCTTTTGAATCAAATATACCAATTGCTTGATGTTTGAAAACATTTGCTTGTGTGCTACAAGATATTTTATCACCCTAACATCCAAGTTTTCTACAATTCTAATTATTAGATTATCCCTAAAGTAGATTCACCCAAATTTTGCTTTCTGAACAGTTTTTACAGAATTTGACCTTAAATATTATTTTCTGTTTACCCCATATAGTATAGAAGCCTAAAAATAGTTAAATATTTCAGTTTCATTATATATTAATTTTCAGATGCACAAATAAATGAACATTATTAAACATTAATAACCACATAAAAAAGTGCTACAGCTAAAATAACTTTAGCTATAACAATTTAAAATTTTGGAAATTAAGAAAAAAGACATTTTCATTTCTTTCTTTTTAAATAGGCCTTTATTCTGAGTAAAAAAAACATTAAAAAACAAAACAAAACAAAAAAACAAACAAAACCCAAAAAACACACATTTTATATATATATATATATATATATATATATATATAATTCAGCTACGCAAAAAAATACCTGATTTTGGTTTGTAAAATCTTAACTGGAAGATTTAAAATGTAAATTTAAAAACCACAATGACAAGCAATAATCCATTGTCTTTTCAAATTAACTTACCAACCTACCACTTGCAAACTTGTCATTACTGATGTCCATCACCTGAAACAGGATTTTAAAACTTTTTGTCTAAATTGTCAGTTAATTATTAAATTTAATGTCATAGCTTCATCAGTTTGCATGGATTTTGTAATATCATCTAGACATGCTGCTGTTCATTTACTAAGGAAAAAAAAAAGGTCAGTTCTTTAAATTTATATTGATCCAAACAAGATTTATAAAAATTTCTAAATGTTTAATCCTAAATTCCTTTTTATACAAAGGCAGGAAATTGTGCCAAGCAGTGAATATGAAACAATTGTGGAATGTGTTTGTCATTAAAAATAATTTCATACCAAAATGGAAACCTTTCACCTATCAATCAATATAGTATTTATATAAATTTTAGCATAAAGCATAATGTAAATCTATTAATTGATTTCTAAAAGATGCAGGTAGAACTCATTGGAGGATATCCTGAAGAAACTCTATCCACGTTTTAAATTTGATCTATTTTGTGCTAATAAATTATCAAAAGGTTGCTTCAGAACAGATTGTTTATGCATATTTAGATTTAAAAAAAAAAAATAAATAAATAAAAACTGCAGTTAATGGTCAATGAGTTTAAAGTCATGTCATTAATTAAAAAATTTATTCCTACCACCTACCACTTCATTTTTGCTTTCTACCAAAGAATACAAGTTTTATCAAAAATTAAGCAAGCAGTTTAACTATAAGCAGACTTAAGACTAAATCTTCCAAAGGCACTTCATAAATTACATTTATCAGTTTAGCCTGCCTTATCAAAATCTAGTAAACCTCCTCCCCATGCAGCACTGAATATAGAAACTCAACACGTCCATATAAATTTGTTTTCATTATCATTTACATCTTATCTTTTTCTACACCAAATTGTGACCAGATCAGCTGCTATTGTAGGAGAGTATTAAAAGAAAAGACATGAAATGTTTACATGTAAAAACTGAAATTAAATTAGTTTATTATAGAAAATAGTTGAATAGTTGTTTTGAAGAAGTTTTAGCCTTTATTTCTACTAATGATCTTTCATTGACACAACTTCATTAAATTTATCAACTTATGAGAGTACTAGTGTTAACCAAGTTAGGACGTGATTCCAGCCTTATGATAATTTAAGATTAACTTTTGTTGATTCCAGAAAGTAACACCAGTACATTTTTATCTTGGATTTGGTCAACAGATTTCACAAAATCAGTTTTAATGCATAAAACATTCTTATAATTTAATATAGAAAAATTAAAACATTCTTAGAATATGAATGTTTATATAAATAAAAACAAATGTAAGACATGCACACATATCAAACAGAAAATTGACAAAGGCACAAAACCCAACCCTAGTAGATACAAATATTAACATGCTTCCACACAAAATTAACATATGCATAATTACAAAATTGCTTTATATAATGCAATAAATTCGCCATGGTTTATATTCACCCTATTAACATTCTATGTAATATGAAAAACTCAGGAGTAAATTTAGTTCACAAAATCAGTTCTGTAGTGAGATTCAACTTAATTTCATTTAGCTGCTTATCAGGTTTTCATTGAAAATTGAAATAAAACAGAATATCTAGTCATGGGCAACATCCATCTTAGATACTTACAAGAACTTTTTTCTTTAGTATAAAATAACCTGAATGGATTCTGATTGTGGCTGCAAAAATTGATAAAGAAACGCATACATTTCAAGCTATACTAGAGTGCAATAATATTGGAAGTTTTATAGTGACAATGAAATTAAAATCAATTTAAAAATGTCCTAAATGTCAGAATAGTGCTCTTTATTGAATCAGTGTAAATTAATCTCCTTTCTTTATTTGATAAACTACATGAAGGCATCAGTAATAAATGTGCACAGGAAAGGGATTTTATACTAAAATATATTGCTTTATCATAATTTGCTTTTGTTTTTCTATTACATTAACTGCTTTGCTCAATATAGATAAAAAAATAATAATTAATCTTGTGGCTAATGCTAAATAGCATTGTATATGATTGTTGATGAACTTAATTACCAATCAAAGTAGACATTTCTAGTCCAAAGATCTAAACTGCACAAGATATTGAGAGAAATAAATGTGTTGGTATTTGTCTTTTGCTATCGCAAAATACAATTAATTTTTAAACAAGTAAAATAATTTCTACATATACAACTAAAATGGTAGCATTGTAAAAAAAATTAACAGCTATTATAGAAGGAATGAGAAGATTGCACATGAAGAAGCTTGAAACAGTTTAAATGTCAAAGAAAACAAACCTGCTGGCCAATGGTGATTATCATACCTGGTATAGGAGAATAACAGACAATTTAAAGCAATGTACCATACTTTACTTCTAACCCAGTTAAGAGCAGTATCTGGGTTAATTAAAGGGTCTTGTGATAGATTTTCTAAGATTAATATTTATACAATGTTACTATAGGTTCTACAAGTAGCAAATTTTAACATCTGCTTCCTGTCTTTGTATAGTTAAAACTTAAAACTACTTAACCAAAAAAACAGCAATGATCAATTTTAAATTAAAAAAAAAATCATAAATTACACTAGTAATTATTTTATACATAGTATTTTAGAAATGTGGATGTGCATTGTGGTATGGTGGATATCGACTTGGAATGAGAAATGAGAGAGCCAAGTTTGAATTCCAGTTGAATTTGTTGCATTCACTTACGCGCAAATACCCTTGGGAAAGGTATTAATCCATCTCTTCCCTCCAGTTATGGGCCAAATAGCAAGGGAGACTGGGTTCTATAGCCTTAGTTAGCAACCAGTCTACCACAGAATGTAATGGCAACCTAATGTGGGGAAAATCTTCTGCCCAGTCAGTCATGTCTCTTTTGGGACATGATCACCCAAGTGTGTATCACATATTGCATTTAACTGACTGATTTTAGAAATACCTTGTACTATAACTTTAAAACTTATTGGTAACTCATTTTTACTTGAAAAACAAGGCCTTTTAGTGTTAAAATCTACTTTGGAGATGGATACTATTCTTTGTAATATTAAAAAAAATAAAACAAACAAAAAACAATACCTTCTAAAGTGAATTCTTCTTGTGCAAACAAACAAAAAAAAAACAGCTAAGAAATGTATTAAATATGTAGATAATTGTTCTAATTCAAAAGATTCCTTAACTATTGATGTTGGCTTGGGTTATGATTTTATGTCATCCATTAAACTTGCACATATTTCAGCACCACTTGATCAAAATCAATACAATAATAATTTCCAATTTTGCAATCTGTAAACTTATTAAATGATGTTAAAATAATTTTTGATTATTAATTTTAATTGTACAAACTGATTGATTTTCTGATCAAACATACAAAATCAAATATATACAGCTAAATTTTATATAAAATTTGAACATCAAAAAGCAAAAATCAGGAGTACAGAATAATAATAACAAAAAAATAAATATTACTTCTCAAAGAAAAACAATAGACAATCAGAAGTAGATATGACTATCACTCCTATTAGTTTAACTTTCATAATATTGAAAGATGACTTTTGTTATACAACAAGACCTTGTTTTCCTTTACATATCCGATTTTATATTTTAACTTTGCCTATGTTTTGTTAAAGTAATAATTAAAGAATTTTAAGTTTTATATTCTCTAAAATCTTAAAAAGATGACCTTTTTTCATAGTCCTTTTACAGATATATTCTGAAATGTTACATGAACCTATATAGATTATTTAGTTAAATGAAGCAATACCCAAAATATTTAAGAAATCAATCTTGTTCTTTAATTTGTTCAGTAGCAAATATAATGGTCTGAAACATTTATTTTTATATTTCAGTGAAGTGCCATGTGTGATACATGCTTGGGCAATCATGTCTCTTTCGAGACATGACTGACTGGGCAGAAGATTATCCCGCAGTAGGTTGCTTTCTGCAGTAGACTGGTTGCCAGCCAAGGCTATAGACCCCAATCTGTCCTGCTATTTAACCCATAACTGGAAGAAATAGATTAATACCTTTCCCAAGGGTATTTGCATGTAAGTGAATGCAAGGAATTCAACTGGTATTCAAACTTGGCTCCCCGATTTCTCATTCCAGGCCGATATCCACTGCACCACAACGCACATCCAAAAGATAATATGCAAAATAAAGATATTTATAGATATAAAATTAATATTCTACCAGATATTTAAAATTTCCATGTCAATGACAGCTGCCTAAAACAATTAGATTACATGAACTTTTTATGATTAGCTATCATAACAAATGAATTGTTTTGGATAAACATTTATCTTACCAACATAATGCAAAGACCATATTAATCTGTTGCAAATTAACTGTGTAAGAAGCCACTTTAAAAAAGATTTTAGAAAGAATGCCCACTACTTCATTGAGTGATCAGAAGAGTGAGGGGCTATCATATACAAACAATTCCTTATATAGACAAATATGAGCCAATTAAACAAATGGGCATACAGCTTAATTGATAGAGAACTATATTTAGAAAATAAGTTGGTTTGTAAAGTTAAAATTGAAGATGTAGAAGTGTTTAACATGTTCACTATATTTTGTACAAGCCAAGGTGGGGAATGTAATAAGGTAAGTTTTACTGCCACTGGTGTGTAGGGGGTTACACAGGCAGAAAGTGATGAGAAAGATGGACAAGTTATAGGGGGTGTCAGGAAGTGGGTAAAAGAAGGATGAGAATACTGGTGTAATGAGAGTAGAGTGGATGGAGAAAAGAACATGAGGGAAAGGATGCGAGTCAGAGAGATAGGAGATGGCAATTAACCTTACATTTAAATTTTTAAAGATTGTAGCTATCAGGGAAGCAAGTATACGAAAGGGAATTCCACAGGCGGAAAGTATGAGAAAAGAAGCTGATAGAGTAGAAATTACGGTTACATTTTGTTGGTTTCACTGTAAAAGGGTGGGACCTAGTTGCTAGTCTAGTGCTCAAATAAATTCAAGCAGAGGGGCACCAGTGAGCTAAGCTCGTCAGAGTAGAAGCCATGAAAATATCTGTAGAAGAGATATAGAGAAGCCACATTATGCCAGTGAGAAAGTGACTGCAGCTGAACTACCAAGTCGAAATCGATCCCATTACAGATTCTCTGTTGAATTTTGTCAAGAATCCTGATGTGAATAGCACAGGCACCTTCCTAGCAGCAGATATGGCTATGAATTTGATGTAGTCATTCCATTTGGGGGTCTGCTGAGGGAGTTAGACTGAGGAGGCACCATGTTTTGCTTTCAGGAAGACTAGCCTGATCCATGCTAATGGGAGTAGGAGTGTTTGTTTGTGATGGTTAACAGATAGTAGCTTCGTTTTTGAAGCATTAAAATTCACAAGCCATTTCTTACCCCAGTCCACCACAGGTTGGAGGTCCTTTTCAAGGTTCACTTTTTCAGCCTCAGTGGATTTTTGATCGAGGCGAGAGTAAATGATGCCAGCATAGATGCATGATAGTATCTTTATGCATTTTGTGATTAGATAAGAATCAATATTATCATTAATTGCATGTTGCACTTTAGTAATAAACAAACTACCCAGAATCTACCTAAAATAATTAAAAAATTCCATAATATAACATGATTTTAATTTTGCTTGCCTTTATAACAAATATACTGTCAAAGAAAAATACACATTGCAAGTCACAAAACTTGTTAGAAAAAAAAAAAAAAAAAAAAATCTAATTTTAAAAGTTTTAAGCTTAACTAATTATTCAATATTGTTTTTTACAGGTAAGAACCTTTTAATATTTATACATTTCTAAATGGTTTACAGTATGCTTAAAAATTCAAGTGCAACATCAGACAGATTTATTTAACACTTCATAGATTTCTTTAATTATGTAAAGCAAAATTATCTAAGTAGTTGGTAAATGAGTTTTCCTGTAGTAATTTCATATTCAAAGAGAGGATTGTAAATTTGAAGATTGCCTAAAGTTTTAGTTCTTTTACTAAAATTTATCTAATTTAAAAAATATCAATTTAAAAAACAAAAAAATGTATTTTGTGACATGAACGAATATATTTTATTATGCCTCACTTTTGTAAATTCTACAAGAGACAATTTATCAAATGATTTTGCTGGAATTGGAAGGTGTATACGGAAATTTGATTACTTAAAGAAATAGGAAATAATGCAACTAAAATGTGGAGGAAAAATATTTTGCAGAATTTTTTCAGTTTTCACAAGTGTCCAAAATTAAGCTGGTTTGTGAAGTTAAAATTGAGAATGTAGAAGTTTTTAACATGTTCACTATATAAAACAATTTAGAAAAGTAAATGTTTAAGAAAAATTACTACATAGGCAAAATTAAGATCTGTGCATTTTCCTTTTCTAAATCTAAATTTAAATTAAAAAAAATAGTTGTTTTCAAATATTAAGATTGTACACAAGTAATTCATAATTTAGTCACATTTGAAATGCTTGCTGATGTGCTGAGTCAAGTCCATAATATCCTATTTGTGAATTTAATGTCAAATCTACACCTAAACAAAATCCACACAAATCAAAATATCCACCATCTTTAATCTTATCTTTTTGATGGGCAATGAATGTACTGATATTTTTTCATCTTTCATATCATTTGGATAATTTCCCAAATTTAAACAATGATTGAAAATCTTACACCTTGTTGTGCAAAATAATTGGTAACTAGAAAACAAACTATTAAATTCAAGAGGCCAATATTTTCACTATGTGCTCAAATAACTTAAGAATCTCATGTGATTCAAAAATTAAAATTAGCAAAAACTGATCAAGTGATGATGAAAATCATGTAGACTGAAACAATCAGAATTTTAACAAATATATGTAAAATAAAGTTTAAAAACCACACTGCATAGTGTTTATATAACACACAAACTGAACCACAAAAAAGACAATTGAAAAAACAAAGTAATACTACTGCACCATTAAACCAGAGGTATTGTTATTCTTCAGACACAAAATAAAAAGCAGCACTTTTGTTTATCCTATGAGGCTGGAATTAGAACCAGAGAAAAACAATTTCAAACATTATTTTCTGAAAATACATTTTTCTGATGTAAACAATGACTTAATAGTGTATTCTTTTTCATGTCATCATTTTTGTTTTCTGTACTATTTAGTTTAAGTGTACTGTAAGCAAGAATAGCTGTCATCACACTAAATACTTGCTATATCTTTTCAAAGAGCACAAACATATATGTAGAAATTTTACAAAGTTTTTAAACAATTATGTAAGTGTCGTTAAGATTGTTAAGTTACACATTACATCTTTGAAAGAATACTAATATCTTACAAATATATTTCTTGATACACTTAGATTTATTTTAATAAAATCAGTAGAAAAATCAAATAGATTTAACATTCAGTGATGTTAAATCTATTTCTAATAGTTCTAAATAGTAATGTTTCTCTCCCTCCAGAAGTGTCATCTAAACAACTTCGTCCATTTGATGCATACTTTTATACATTGCCAAAACTGCAGTTACATCTTCACTTTACTTCTTTTATAGGATCACAGAACTGTAGCATTTAAATTATTTCTTTTCAATAGATTTGATGAGTTTTAAAATATGCCTAATTGAACACTTAATAAATTTAAAATTATGGCTGAACTGAAAACCATCTGTTACTTCCTAAAAATTATGCAGAGATCATCTTTTATAAGAATGTATTTAAAGATATACATGCAAAAGATGGTTTTCCTATCAAAAGGTACTAAATGTAATTACTTTGATAATTTTCCTTTTCACTAAAAAAAGTCACTGTAATATTACACCAAGGAAAAGCTTTAGTATATGAAAAACTATGTTGTAAAATATGAAATAAAACATTTATAGAAACTACTAAACAGGTCCATATTTTGAACCATGTCAAAAAAAAAAAAAAAAAAAGAAAAAAAGTGCACAAAACAAAATTTAATCTGCAGATATTGGTGCATCAGACACTCTTCCAATATTTAGTTTTGTTAGGTTCCAAGTAGTTTATAGATATATTTATTTCTAGAAGAACCTTAACTAAGCATTGTTGCTAATGACTGGAAATTGGAATGTTTTAGATAGCTAACTCTTGTTTGATTTATTAGAAGTGATTATATTTGATTATGTTGAAAATTTTCATCATTCCTGGAATCATACAGTTTAGTGATAACAATAAAAAAAAACAAAACAAACCCTAGTTCACTAGTTATTTCAATTAAATGTATCACACCATTTTCCACTCCCCTGAAATACATAAAAAAAAAAAACAACACTGCTGTAATTTTTGTTTTACAACGTTCATGTTTGATTCCAATCAGACACTTCCTACCCTTTCAGTTTTGATTGTTACAAATTTATTGTTTTTAATTGAAAATCTATTATACAGGGTGCGATGTATAAATTGTCGTCTAAATTATGCAGAAACAAAAATAAAACTGACATCTCATTTTAAAATGTATTTACCAAAATGACACAAAATATCTTGAAATAATAAAGAGTAAATTAATTCAATAAAAATCGCCATTGGTTTCAACCACTGCCTCCAGATAACTTTAGAATCTCCTGAAACTCTTCTGGATGGTCTCCTTGTTTAATTTGGTGAATGCTGCCATAATCCTTGCTTTCAATTTATCTTTGATGTTACAAGGCATTTTGTTGGTCTGCTGCCCAACAGTGCAACACACAATCAAAAGGGTTGCATTCTAAGGAGTTGGGTAGCCAAATGTAAGGGGTGATGGACTTGCAGAAAATTTCTGAGTTCTCCTGCTTGTGTGGCATGCTGCAGAGTCATGTTGCCAGATATAGGATCTTCCAGCAGTCAGCTTCTTGACTCAGGACAACACTACCTCCTCAAGGCTTTTGATGTAGGCCTATGTTAATCTGAGGCCCTTCCTAACAAATTTGGGAGTTCTTTTCTTATCAGAACAATCAGAGTGAGTTTTCCGAGCTGCCATACCTTTGTATTTACCAACTCATCCAACTCTTTCCGAATCCTCTGCATTGTCCTCAAATTGACACCCAAACACTCTGAAATGTTTGTATTAAAGCTTCTAATGCGAATGCCAAGCAATACAGCATTCTGTAACCAAATTTCTGATGGAGTGAATACAGTCCTGTTGCTCTTTTTCTAACAGACGGTGCCTAACTGATCCTACTATACTGTGCAGTCAACAAGATCAAGAACAAACAACACGCATGCACAAAATTAAAAATATAAAATGCTGACAATTTACTGATCGCACCCAGTATATTCCATAATTTTCTGCCACACTTCCTTTGTAATTAATAATTAGAAAACTTGTCTTCATAAAGCAGATCAGTTGAAGAATTTTTGATATCACTTTATTTAAAAATAAAATAAAGAAAATGTTGATTTGTTTCACAATCTGATTAAATGCACTTAAATTTATAAAATGACCTATGTCCCAAAAGCTGAACCATCTAAGAACAAAGTAATTTGAGAAAAAAAAAAACAAAAAAAAACATAATTTGGGTAAGCATGAAAAAGGCGCTATTATTGTTTATTCAAGTAGATATTTTCAAATACTAAATACTGCTAGTATTGATTAAAGAGAACTTTGGATTGTTCAGGTTTCCAGAGGAAAAAAGCAACCAAAATATCAATTTTATAAAAATAAACAAAATGAAAAACATATGCTGAGTTCTATGAGTATTTTATAATATATAAATCCAGTGGACTCTTACTAGAAGAAAAAAAAAAAGTAGGTTTTAGAAGATATCAGGACAATAAAACCATTATAAATAGATAGCTATGATGAATAGTGAAGAATAATGTCAGAAGTGTGTGTAGTTTTTTTTTTTTGTGATGAAAAATTAAATATAAATAAAAAGTTACAAGGCTCCGTAATTAATAAAGATTAAATTAAATAGTTATTTCCTCTCAATTATCCTAATTTGGTCTTCCAGTTTCAAAAATATTTTTATTTGCAAGTATCCTTACATTAAAATAATGCTTAAAAATATTCAACAATTCCTGGTCCAACTTGACCAAAAAAACCTGAAAACAAAACATGATGAAGGTTAAATATCCCATCATTTTATGTTAAGACACAAATCAAAACATAGTTTTGGAGTTTTTTGCCCCAAAAAACAGAGAAGTCTGGACAATATCTGTATAAATTATGATGCTGAATGCCATAAACACACAATTTATCTCAGCAATGTAAACATTTTTGCAGCTAATATATAAAAAGTGGGAGATTGCTGAACTTGAACAGATGATACAGGAATTGAATTTAAAATATTTAACAAAAAATATAATAGATAATGAAATTGTTTTAATAATAATAATCTTGAGCCCAATGATGTGATTTAAAATATACGTTTTTATAGCAGGACCCAAGAAAACAATGTATATTCACATATAAGGACTAATTAGTAATGATTAATAAAAAGCAATTTTTTTAAGATACAAAAAATTTATTGAACTAATTTTAAAACTACCCTTTTAATTTTTTTTTAAGAATCAAATTAATAATAAAGACATTCAACATTTTATGTGTTCTGGTTGGATAAAATAGAATAGTGGTTTTTGGAGATTTGATTTTGTTAATTGAAGCTTCTGTCAGATTAAACAAGTCTTGTTCATTGATCAGTTCAAGTTGTCATAGAATTAGAAAATAAAAGGAAATTCTCATTTATGGGAATTTTGTTTAACAACAACAAAAGTTTATAAATTAATACATCGAATACTGTGTAAAGTTTTCATTTTCAATTTAATTGTATTCAGTAATGGAGAGAAGGAAAAGTTTAATTGATTGACATAATGGTTACTGGAGAGTAAAGAGAGGCAGAATAAGAAAAAAAATATACAAAAAAAGTACAAGGAAGCATAAAGAGAAATAAAACAGAAATAGATATAGATAATGAGAAGGACATAAATAGAAACACAAAAATAGAGAGAAAAATAACAGTAGAAAATAATAGAAAAGTTAGAAAAAGATGTAGAGGAAAAAAAGAAAAGCAATTCTAATAAGAACTGGACACTTGCCTTGGCTTAACTCCTTGAATGATGCTAAAAATGAAAATTTGAAGATGAAAGCAGACAAACACACAAAAATGCACACAGATGATGCACAGAAATGAAAAGTGAAACAGAAAATAGACAAAGAGCATTGTGGAAGTTAGTGGATTAATGAAATACCTTTTCTAATTTGCAGATTTGTTGAAAGATGAAGGAAATGAATAACTCATCTGCAACAAGCACTTCACAGATGGAAGACACTATCTTGAGTGACAAAATGCAAGTGAAACATGGTGTGAGATGATGTAATACAGAAAAGCAATTTTAAGACCACAGCAACATAAGCTTAATCTAATGAATCACTTTTATTTAATCTTTACTTTTTAAACTTTTTTTCCCTCTACTGTATGTTGAATGTATTTTTGAATATATAAATTCATACACAGTAAGCTACACTGGTTAAGTTTGCAGTTAAATGGTTTTATTCACACTTAAAAAGAATCACTATGAAGACAGTACGTACATATTGCAAATATAATCTAAAGACAAACAATAACTAAATATTTTTTGGGTTACAATAATACTGGAAAATAGATGCAAGCTGTAAATATTAAGGGAAAATATTTTAGTTAAATCAGATTTGAAAAGGAAAGAAAACAAAATTAAAAATCTATGTATTAAATTATAAATAAAAACAAAAATAAAGTTCAGTTTTAGTCAGTTATATTAAAACTTAAAAAATAAAAATGAATAGTAAATTACTAATAATAAAAATGCATACTTAAAAAAAAAATCTAATTATACAAGTCAGATAAAATACATTGAATACAGAAATTAATAGTTAAGGAAGAAAAAACAGGGATTATAATAACAAGACAATATTCACTTGACCCCTCCCCCACCCAAGGTTTTTTTTCTTTTTAAATATTCAATTTATAAGTTAACCTTTTATTCTTTGCTGAAGGGAAGCTGGAGATTTGTTTTTCTTTGTCATTTTAACATTTTTTTTTCTTTTTAAAAATTCTTTCTCTATTTTAATTAATCACTTAAGCTGGAATTGGAGTCAGTCATGTGTACAGTCATTAGATGTTCCAGTAGGTGAACAGTTCTCGTAAGCACAATGGACTTAAACAACAATTTCCCAGCTGCCTTAAGTCCCTTAAAAAAGAAAAATAATGATTATAACAATTATAATTATAATAAAAAGAAATAGAAAATTAAATAAAATTACAAGTTTTGTCTTTTTTTCTTTTAAATACTCCAGTTTTTTTTCTCTATTCCTGGACAGAGAGAAATATAAATGTATGTAGTGTACTGTACATTTTCTAATAATTCATAATAACTATTACCAACGTTAATACTTCTTGTTAGTAGAATAGCAGTAGAATCTTGTTGGCTATCTTATAGTGATGTTTGGTAGTTAGATTTCAGTTTTCATCATTTTTTGCAGTATTGTAATCACTATAGTACTTGTGGTAAAAGTGATTTGTAGTACTATCAGTAGAAGTGTAGTAGAAGTAGTGAAGTAATAATAGTAGTAGTTGCCATGGGAGCTTTAAAACTTCTTGCATCTTGTAGAAGAGTGTGATGAGAGATAAGCCTGATGGAGAGATACTCACTCAACGCCTATAGCCACCACCACCGCCGCTGCCGCCACCACCACTGTAGTTGCCATAGGGACCAGCTCCCCTCTGTGAATATCCGCCCCGCTTCATAGGACCACCACCATAGTCGTTGCCATAGTTAGAACCAAAATTGCTTCCACCACCACCGCCACCACCGCCTCCTCCGCCACCACCCCATCCGCCACCAGCTCCACCACAGTAGCCATTGCCACCATAATCACCACCAGCTCCCCCTCCCTGGTTCCAACTAGTTGGAGGACCATACCCACCACCCCCACTAGGACCATACCCACCACCTCCACCACCATAGTTGTCATAACCATTGCCACAGTAACTGCCAGGTGGTCCCCAGTCTCTACCACGACCCATAAGCATGCCCCCTCGGCCACCACGACCACCAACACCACCTCCACGCATCATGCTGTCTCCACCCATGCCATAGCCCACTGGACCCCCACCTCCAATCCCAACACCCGGTGGGCCCATGCCAGGGCCTCCTCCACTGCGCACTTTGTTCATCTCTTCTCTAGAGAGCGCCTTTTTCACCTCAATCTTCTTGCCTTTTGATTCAAAGAATTTTGTAAGCACAAGTTTGTCCACAGTGTCATAATCTTCAAATGTGACAAAGCAGAAACCTTTCTTCTTTTGTGTGTTTTTGTCAATGACCATGTCCACTGATTTGACCTCACCATATGGGGAGAAGAGCTCACGTAGATCATCTTCTGTCACCTCTTCTTTGATTCCACCAACAAACAGCTTCTTCACTGTAGGCTGTGATTCTACTTCATTTCGGGGCATGGCTCGTTTTGTCTCTACCTCCTTGTTATCAATTCGGTGTGGCCGATGAGCTTGGGCCTCATCAACCTGAAAATGTAAAGAAACAAATTATACATTATAGATATAAAAAAATAAATTTCTGAATGATTTTCAACACCATATATATATATATATATATATATATATTATTACTGAAAGAATATTTATCCTTTTTACATTGTCTGTGGTTTTTATATATACTTTAACATTTTCTTAATAATTAATAGATTTTTAAACCTGACATTTTTATAAGTGTTATTTTTAGCAGATACTTGTACCTGAGTAGACATTATTTATTTTCAACATTATTTTTTCTTGAGTAAGCAGGCCAGTAGACAAAATATTGTTTTAAATAAATAATATCCACCAAAAATAACATTTAAAGTAATAAAAATACTTTAACATGTAATTTTTCTCTGATATCTATAAAGGAATTTAATAGTTTAAGACTGCTATTCAGATTTTCAACAATGGAGCAAGATTTATATAGACATTATCTGAAAGTGTCATTCTATAAATATAGATACCTTAAAAAAAATAAATAAAAAAATTAGCATATTGTGATGAAAAAATGCTCTAAACTTAATGAAAACAAAATTTTATCAAAATCTTTGTTATTAAGGGGAAAGATCAAAATATTTTTTGAATATTTAATTTGAATATATGTATTTTTTAAATATTTAATTAAACTTTTTAATTTTTTTTAAACATTTGAGATTGATAAAAAAATCTATCATTTCTTGCATTGGTGGATGCATCATAAATTATTATAAATTAACATAGCAAATTTTAGTGTCATTTTTGCAGTGAAAGACACATTAATTTAGAAATAACAAAAATCAAATAATTGTCTAATTTTAATAAAACTTTCAGGATATATTCAGAAATGAATGCAATTATTTTAGAAATGTTTAAGTTGAAAAAACAATTCAAGTCAAATTTACTTGTCTCCAAATTTGCTTGTCACAAATAACCATCCCCAGCTCTGTATTTTATTTATAAATGCATTTTTAATAATGTATGATCAATAAGAATCTATTTTAGGCTCACAAAAATAAATTTTAGTTTTTAATATAGTACAGAAAAAAAATAATGTAAATTTATGAATACCTCTATGTACATACTTGTAAATGTAGATGTTTACAATTTGGCGATCCTTACAGTACATTGTAAACTCTTTATTTGTGAATGTCGTTTGCTCTAGGAAAAATGATTTGTAAGGTTAAAAGACAAATAGTTATTAAAATTATTTTGCAACAGTACATATTTTAATATGATTTTATAAACTTTTATTCTTATTTATTGAACAGTAACATGATTTTATGTGCTTTTAAAGCTTTTCAAGTGATACAACTTCAGTATTTGTGGTTGTCAAACAAAATAATTTGAACTTTATTTTTTCATATATTTTTTTTGACAAATGTATAACTGAGAACAACTTAAAACAACATAACCTGATGTATTCCTGTATCAAAAGTTTATTACTATCTGATAAGAAATATTTTAAAGAGACATTTAAATTGTTTTTGTATGTGTATAAACATACTGAATTTTATAAATATGGGTTGCCCATACACAACATTATCAGAAAATAAGAGTGATAACTATAGTAAATTTAAAGCCAAAATTCTCTAAAATTACGGAAAATATTTTCTAAAATTTTTAAGATTATTGAGTAAGAGGCATTCATGTTATATTCCTCAATTAAATTTTTTATGGTTAAAAGGTCACACTCCAACAGAACAACATTAAATAAAAGTCTATCTGCCAACAAAGCTGTTGACATAAATAAACAAGCTACCTTCATGTTAAAAAATGCATTTCTGTGATATTTTAAACAAAGTAAATAATAGGTGTCTCAAATCAGATTAATTCTACTTTAATTCATCTAATATTATTCAAAGTTTCAGAAAAGCATATTTTATTTTTGGAAGATTTTTTAATAGATTTATATTTTTATAACAGTTTGTTACAAAAGAAGCTAAATTTAAAAAATTTAACAATTTCAAAAATATTTTGTTTATTGGAAATATTAAATTGAATCTATCAGCTTGAAATTAAAATTAAAGCTTCAAGAAAGTTTTTTCATTAAAAATTCATTTTAAATGTTAGGTATGTTTTTGTGGTGGTACATATATAAATAAAAGAAAATAGCTTAGAGTCCCAAAACTGGGGAAGTTTCAGGAAGTGGGGGATTATAATAGGGTTCCATAGTACATACAGCTAATATATTACGTTTTTTTTTTTAATTACAAAATTATTTTTACTTAGCAAACAATAAACAGTGATTTATTCCTTTTCTAAATTCACAAATAAAAAAAATCTAGCATGTGGCAGAAAAGAATTTACAAACAAGTTAAAATTTAAATAAAAATGTAGGTGTGTGTGTGTATATATTTCTAATTTGGAAGGTCAGCCAATTATGCCACCTTGGTTTCAACCTTTCATTTATCTACAAGCATTTTATATTAACTGACCATCTAACATTTTTTTGAACACATAACAGGAACTTTTAAATAATATTTAAAACTCTACATTAAATATGTATTGAGCACTTTTTGATACAACTACTTATGGGTATGACAATAAACTACATCAGGCTTAAAGCCTCTGATCGGGTGATTGGAGATTTTGAGGAGCATGGAACCACCTCTTAATTGCTGTTGTTCCCAGGTCCCTACTGACTTGGAATGGTAGTAGGGTCCCAGCTATGGGCAAATAGTTAATACTCCAAACTGGAATCACTTTCGAGAAAAAGTTAGGCTGGGTAAGAATATTTAGCTTGGGAAAGCAACTTATCTAACAGAAGGAAATCTTTAATATAAAAACCTCTACACCTATTCTGTGTAGAATATGTTATATATCTACCTATGGACAATAATGAGTATATCTGAATCCTTATATAACATGTTGGATTCTATTGAGAGAGTGTGCTATTTCCTTGCTGTCTAGCAGTTCTCTACTAGCAGTGGTTATTTACTTCACACAGCTGACAATATTACAAATATTACTAAAATTTAAAGGTTTTCAATTTCTTGTTTAAATTCTCAGTACCTATTGGTTCTAGGAAAAATTATTATTGAATGCTTAGTTTTATTTTAATTAGACTGGGTACATTTCATAAATAAAAAAATAAAATAATTGTAAATAAATGTGTATCAGTTTTTCTTTAATAATTATTTGGACCTATAGGTTCTAGCAGATATTATTTAACTTGAATTAGGCTGATTACATTTTATATGAAATAAATAAACTGGAGAATATTAAAATGTACACAAATATACGTTATTTTTCTTTTTTTTTAGGTAAGATATTTACTTTTTTATTATCCAAAAATATTTTACTTTTAAGCACTTTCATATATAACTGCAACATTTACAGCTTAAGAATTTAACAATGATGAAAATTTAAAAAAAAAAAGAAAAAAAAATGAAATCAAGAATTTCACCTTGGCTTTTATTAAAATTTACATGTATTAAATTAGCATAAATTTAACCATTATTATATTGTGATTTACCCTTTTCTTTTCATTGTAAAGGCAGCTACAAAATAATTGGAAATTTCTGGTCCCTTGGACAATCAAACAGAAAATGTTATTTCACAAAAGTTGTCGTTGTCATTAATATTCTTAAAATTGTTTCCTGTTTCTTTTGTGACCCAAGAATTGTACTCTTATTTACAGATTCTTTAGCTGCCAAAGGAACAAATGAGTTGACCAAAGAAGCAGTTCTTCAGCATTACTTAAAGATAAATAATCACAAGTCCAATAAAATGGTCATGTGGATAAATCAACTTCTGTCATCCAATTACAGTGAAAAGCATTTATCTTCAGCAATAAAAAAAACTGGTACAAGAGAATAAATTAAGACATAAAAGAAAGGAAAGAAGGCCCCCAAGAACTGCAACAGTTTTTGACTTCGCCCTTCCAAGAGTGAGTTAGCCTACCTTCCCAAGACAAATCTCCAGATGAATCAACCACTACTGAGTACCCATCTGCTTCACAAGTAAAGGCAGTGAAAAAATTTCTTGTGAAACTGTATTACAGAATTACAGAAAATGAAAGGCAAAAGAAGGAAAAAGAGTGTCAAGCTGCTACTGAGAAACAGAGAATCATTAATTGTATCAACTGTATCAAGCATGGTGGTCCGGTGAATTCTGTTAAAGAGATACAACTGGTTTCAGGAATTAGCTTGGAAACACTGAAAGACCAACTGAGATATCTCAAGGTTGTCTTAGGTGTCAAGATCAACACCAATGGAAATAAAGTTCAGCTGGAAAGTGCTCTCTGTGATTACTTGACAAGAATAAAACCAGTCAATTCATCTTCACCTCTAAAGCATCAAAAAAATCACTCAGTGAATCTGCTGAGCATTCAAATAACTCCAGCAATTGTGATTAAGAAATTTTTTTTAGCCACAACTAAAGGTGGAAATGATTATTTTCAATTGCTTTTGTCAGATGATATTGAATAAGTGGAGTCAACATTTGTTTATAGTTGGGATTTTTTCAAATCCAATTTCAAATGATGGCAAGATTTGGAATGTTCTGGATATAGTTACTATAGCAGGAGCCTATAAAAAAATTCTGACTGCAAATCACTAAGTAAGGAGGACCATTAAATCTGCCAAGAAAATATGTTCAGTCAGTTAAAAATATTTTTTGCTCATTTCAAATTTTGAAGTTTAAAGCTTTATAACAAAAATTTAAATAAATAAATAAATAAATAAATAAAAAAGTTATGATTTTGTATAACAAATTTCTAAATTTTGTTGTCTGGCCTTTTTTACCAAGTTGAAAACTGCATAATTTCACCCAGGTTAAAATGTGTCTATGACAAAGTTTTGATATTACAGAAAACAAATATTTTTTTAAATTCCTAATCCAAAAATTAGTAGTTACAAAGTTTCAAGCTTGTACTTTCAATGGATACTTTTTGACAGTTAGTAACATACTTTTGACTGTTTTTTTGCCCTTTTATCAAATTATATTTCTGTCTATTTTTACATGGTCCAAATAAATTTTTGTATTGGATTTATTACTAAAAGAAACTTTTAACTTGATCCTTAATGTGCTATGAATCCTTAAGAAGATTCAATGAGTTAGCTGTTGACTTATATGAAGAGTCAAAGTTACTCTTTTGTGTTGTTTTTGCACTGTTTTTTTGGGAGGGGGATAATGGGATTTTGCCTTATGTTTAGGCTGGTTTGATCTAATAATTATTGCTTCCATTAGTATTAATTTTCATTTACCACAAAAATGACATCACATTTGTAAGGATTTTTCACTTGCATGAAGCCTGCATTTTCAGTTATACACTGTTATAATTGGCTTCTAGACCAATAACACATAAGACAGCAAATATTTTAATTTCTGATGAACTTTGGTCATAACTCTGTGAGTAAATGAGCTCCTAAAATAAATTTGCTACAATTGTTTATATTTTGCAAAAATCTATATGTCTATATGAAAGGTTTTTAGATATAATGAAAATAAAATTTTGGGATAGCTACTAACAAGAAAAAAAGTTACCAATATATATTTTATGAAAAAGGGTTTTTACTTAAAATTCTTCAAGGATAAATTAGTAAAAAAAAAAAAAAAAAAAAAAAAAAAAAAGATACTAAAGCTACGAAAGTATTTTTAGAATACAGGGATTTACTAAGGATTATGTGGATATCAACTAGTTGTTTGAATTATAACATTCAATATTATATATACTTTGGTGAAAAGTAAAAATAGAGGAGTTTAACCCTGTAACACAATCATGGGGAATCAGATACTGACACTCCTTGTTTCATTGATCACAACCATGTTCCAGGGTTAGAAAAGTTTTACTGAAAATCTTAAATGAACAGCAAGAACTTTTAGAACAAACACTCAAAAAATTCAGTGAATTATTGTTAGAACAATGATAACAAGTAACAGGAGTGACGATTCAAGTGCTTTTTTTTCATATAACATGATCTGCAGGCATACCCTGACCAATTCTTCCTGACCTTTAACCAATTCCATCCACGATGTGTTCAATTGATCACAATCTGTTTTTACAGGAACAACAACAGGTCCTTTCATTTTCCTTTTTTTTAAATATATGTGTGTGTGTGATGTTCTTTGAATGTTTCTTTTTTTCATATTTTTTCACCCAGATGTGTGTGTGTGTGTGTGTGTGTGGTTGCATGTGTATATCTTAGGGTTTATTTCCTTTTATTTTTCTTTGTTACCAACCTCCACTCTGCAAGGGAGATTTCAGTGACTTCTTGGCAGGAATTGGTTCTTCTTCAGCTCCTGTGGTCAGGTTCAGTTGGATTTCATTCTCCCCTGTTAGATCTGTTCTGTTCAGATATGGATCACTAGACAGTATTCTCCTCTCAGTCTGCTGTACGTTCAAGACCTCATTATTCCATTTTCTCTGCATTTTTTTATTTTCTATGCTACCACTATCACCGCAATAATGACCAGTAAAGTACTGCTCCCCACTGTCCAGTTCACCAAAATTACTTTACTATTCTTCCAACTCATATCTTCTTTTCCCAAAGTATTTGTCTTTTAACTGATCCATATTAATTTTATGCTGTTGTATAAACCTTTTTAATTCCTGTACCTCATTCATCACTGCCTCAGTAGTATTAGCTATTTCTTAAATTGGTGGTCAACCAATTTATTTTCACTATTTTTCATTAGCTCCAGCCTTGTTACATTCAATATTGATACATTATCTTTGCCACTTTGGATAGGACTGATTTTTCTCTAATTCTCCCAGTCTTCATTTTATGACTAATCTCATCTTCCATTATGGTACCACATAAAACATCCAATGCTTTCCTTACAATGGGAATTATTGCTCTTTTCCTTCTAGTTTGTAATAATTCCTTTCAGGTAATTTCTCATCTCCTTAAATTGGTCCTTCATCATAGTTATGTCCCACTCTAAAGAATATAACAAATTAAGGTATCTCATTTCTGTGGGGTAATTCTCAGTCAATCTTTACCTGACTGGGCCTAATACTTTTATTTCACTCTTCAATTTGCTTAGCAATACCTCATATGGGTTCAGATCAATTACAAAGGTGACCAACCACTTTGATCTAGTTATGACTACTTTGCTCATTTTCTTGAAAATCCTATATTAGCTGTGTTTTCAAGCTGTTGTCATCAACATCATCACTATCATTGATAGTAGCATCAACCTTCTTGCACCAGCCATCGCTGCAAGGCAACAAAATATCCCAGTTTTTATTCCTTTATGCATCTACATCCCTTTTGTTAACTTGCAAACATGTTTTAGTTTCTATTTCCATCTTCTAATAGACTAGTTGAATTTTAGACAGGTGCATAGCCCTCCTGCTCTGAAGGTCAGATGTCATTATCAATGACATTGTCTGACACGCATGTGGTCAGTATGCTGCCCCAAAACAGAATCAACAAGTAAATTTTTTTGCACCCCATGACCTGCTAGCCACGCCTCCTACTTTCCACATCTTTATTTCATTAATGAGATGCAGGTTTTCCTGCCACTCATGATCTTTCCTCGAGGGGCAGCTCCGGACATACACCTGGTCTCTTCGCACTTTCTTCCAGTAGTTTTTGGAATTGAGAGAAAGATATTTCACATTCGTTATCCCACTCAGTTGACACTTCACCTTCCTTGCACTCACTTATTTCCTCTCCCAGCTCAGGGAGTTTCAAACTACAACCCTGGACTTTGTCACTGGGGCTCTTTGCTTTTGGGTGAGGTAACTGACTCAACCTCTGACCTATTCTCTTCTCTTAGTCATTCTTAGAATTGAGAGTGAGGTGTTTTGTCTTCCTCCTGTCACACTATCTAGCTCTGTGTCTCTTTTCACCACACCTTGTGCACTTATAATCACTGAAGTTGAGGGGAGTTGGAAGGCCATCCCCTTCTTCGTCGGGCAATTCATCTTTCCCTCATGGCCACAGGTCCAGCAAACTAAGTCATATCTACCCAGCGTGAGTTCATAAAACCTACTCCTTCCAGAATCTTTTTCTCTAAACCTTTCACTTCCTACTGAAGATTGTTGAAAACCACCCTTATGACTAGAACTTTGTCCTGGACCTTTGCTCTTAGTTTTTCGCCAGATTACAGTGCTGTCCTTTTCTAGGGTTATTGCAACCACTATGTTTAGGGGGCCATCCTTTAGTATATCATGGCGAATACACACCTTCCTGCGTGTTTCTACATACACATCAGCAAATTGGGCTTGCATCACCACATTTGCTTTCACCTCTTCAGATGCCAGCCAGCTTCTCTGCCCTAGCCCCCAACTCTCTGGGGTCTCATTCCTCAATTCAGTTAGTTTGAGGAGTGTCATCATGGTCTCTTCATCGTTCCTTCATCGGCAAACTCCCTCGTGACCTTCTCTTCTACCTCTTTCCAGGGCATATGTAGATCCTCCCTGTTTGAGCTGTCCTATGAACTCAAGGCCTTCCTCTTTGCAGCATTCCATGCCATATAGACAGTCTCTCAGTCTGAAAGTCCAAAAACTTGGAACTTGTGGACTGACAATAGCCAATCTTTTATTTCCTTGAGGTTCCCTCCAAATGTGGACACCTGGGGGGGATCCCCCAATACCTCTCTCAGGTTGGTGGTGTGTCACTGCTCCCTCACTTCTACCTCAACTCTTATCTGATCCCTCTGACTCATGGTCTGCCATGCTACCTATCAACTATCTAGAAAAACAATAATTTGTCCTGGGGAACGCAACCAAAGAATCGAGAATTGTAGGGGATAACCAAAGAGCGTCTTACCTGCTACTTGCCAACTTGTTGCCACTTGTTCTCGACTCACCATTACTCATTCTCGTTGACTTGTCATGGCTACCTCTGCAAGCATACCTTGACCAATCTTTTCTGACCAATTCCACCCACGTTGTGTTCAATGGATCTCGAACCAGCTAAAGTAGAACTGCTTGTTATCACCTGGCTAGGTTAGCCCTGACACATGAGAGGTCAGGTATATACTTAAGACCGAATTTATGTCATCTGCAGTAGCTGATAATTGTCAAATGGAATATAATCAGTAGAAGACTGCAAGGCTATGAGTGAAGTTTTTTATATATTTATATATCGATTATATACACAACTATAAGCAAGTCAAAGCTGGTGACACACAAACAGTTGGATAGTATTTCAATAATACATTCAGTAACATTATTCTCAGAGAAAGGGTTTGCTCAGTAGTCTCGTAGCAGGCTGATTTCAGTTCAATCATCTTATTCAAATCATGGGCGCCAAATCTGCTAATTTCGTTTTCCACCTCAGTTTTATTGAAAAGGCACAAAACTGGGGTGGTTAAAGGTAACTACAGGGTGTTCAAATTTCCCCTCATTGTATAATTCTTACCAGCTCAAAATGAAAACAATATCAGTTATCCATTTCAACTGAGTCTCCAGGCCCCTTTACTGATGAGGGGAAGAGAACTTACTCTCTTTTATCACTTGCCTGTCTGTCCAAAGCACTCGGTAGCCCATGACAGGAAATTTTCAATCCAATTTTAATCTAGGGTCAACAATTTGTCAAATCAAATGACAATATTATGTCTATGATTCTTTCATGTAGATTCAATCAATTCAGTTACTTTTCCAGACAAAAATAACTGTATTATCAAATTTTTAATGAAATCTCTTCTCATCTTTAAAATTAATAAAACTTAATACCAGCCATCTGGAAATAGGGTTACATCAAGATACTATCATAAATGAGATAGGAAAATTTAATTATATTCTAGTGAAAGACATATTTTCGTAGACACGAAGACCTTTACAAAATGGACTGTGCAAATTGGTCTAAAGTCGGACTTGTTTTAAGAAAACTAGGTGCTGTTGAATACACAAAGTTTATGAATTATATTATCAAAAAAAATTAGTGACCTAACATTTAAAGAAACAGTTTCTTTGTTTCAGAAGTGATCAGTCCAAAGATGTCATAAAAGATGGAAATGTATGAACTTGGTAAAAAAATGACAAGGACTTCACATTTACTAGCATTGTGAATAATCAGTGTGAGGGATTCAAACTGGCAGAACTAAGCTCTGACAATGTAAATGCTTACTATTTGTTCAAAGTTTGGTATCAACAAAAGATGTTGAAATCAGGAGAAGAGTTCTGAATAAACTCGAAAATAAGCCCAATCTCCCTTAACAAAACCTAGCTGAAGATTGTCAGAGATTTATAAATGTTCAATGAGATACTCAGTATATCAAAGCAGTTTGTCACACATTAAAAAGGTACACCAAAAAATAAAGTGGAGAAAAAAAACAAGAAACATTACTCCTATGCTATGCATGTGGAGAATGACATTTTTATATCTGTCCCTTCAAAAATAAGAAACATTTTCATTGCAAAAGAAAAGGGCATAAAAAAAGCTCACTGTAAGACAAAAATAAAAAAACAAGTGAGTAATTGCATTAAAATAACTAATGCAAATAAATCTTTCAGTCAGAATATAAGAAAATTTGTGCAGAAAAAACAAAAATATCAAATTGCAATTGGATAGCGGATCCGACTTACGTATAATAAATGAATATTAATGGAGGAAAATAGAATTCAAAAGAGAATTCATTACAAATGTGACTTTAGACCAAAAAAAAAATAAAAGAGCAACCTTGAAGTTAAGACTGTAATGAAAAATACAAATAACCTTTTTGAGACGGATTGGATTACACAGTTTAAATTATGGAACGGTTCAATCATTTTATTTTGCCAGAGAGTTAATAGTTCTACCAATGAAACAGGAACTTTAAATTCCTAGAGGTATTTTCTGGTGGCCTAGGCAGGTGTAACAAATTGAAAGCAAAATTCGAGCTAAAAGAAAATGTACAACCAGTTTTCAAAAACAAAGGAGCGTACCCTTTGCATTGCTAAAACAAATAAATGATGAGCTTGACGAGACTCAAAAAAAAAAAAAATGGGTGTTTTGTCCAAAATCAACTATAGTGACTGGGCTTCACCTACATCATACATTTAAAAAAAAAGTCAAAAGAGATACATGTCTGCATGAAATTTTCCACAGGTTTGAACGATGTCTCAAAAGTTATTCTTCTGGGGCTGGAAGAAGTTTTTGCGCAACTTAGTAGAGGGCAGATATTTTCTAAAACTGACCTAAACAACACATATCTTCAGATTCAAGTAGATAACGAATTGAGGATTGTATAGATTCAATCATTTGCCATTTGGCATAAAGGTTGCTCCAGCTATTTTTCAGCAAGTCATGGATACGATGCTGAGTGGATTTAACTTTACAGTTGCATATCCTGACAATATTCTGTTGAAAAGTGAAAACTCAGAAGAACATAAGGAAAATATTTTTGATGTTTTCAAAAGAATTCAGGACTATGGGTTCAAGCTGAGGGACGAAAAGTGTGAATTCTTTATGCACAAAATCAAATATCTGGGACAAAAACGGATGTGCGTTGTGGTACAGTGGATATCGGCTTGGAACGAGAAACCGGGGAGCCGAGTTTGAATTCCAGCTGAATCCATTGTATTCACTTATGCGCAAATACCCTTGGGAAAGGTATTTATCCGTCTCCTCCTTCCAGTTATGGGTTAAATAGCAGGACAGATTGGGTTCTATAGCTTTGGTCGGCAACCAGTCTACCGCAGAAAGTAATGGCAACCAACTGCAGGATAATCTTCTGCCCAGTCAGTCATGTCTCTGTCTAGACATGATCGCCCAAGCGTATATCACGTATGGCACTCAACTGAATTGACAAGAATGATAGGAGGCCAGATCCAACACAAGCCAGTGTTATAAAAGACATGCCTGCTCCTGAAAATGTCAGTTCCCTACAAAGTCTCCTAGGATTAGCAAGCTATTACAATGTTTTTGTGTGAAGCATGTATTGTTTGCAAGTGATTTTAGACAAACTATTGAAGACTCTAAATGAGTCTAGATGATGGAGTGCCAGGAAGCATTTAAAAAAATTGAAGAAAGGCTAACGTTAGACTTGTTTTTGTCACATTACAATCCAAGAAAAGAAATAATCATAACAAGTGATGCTAGTGCATACAGTATAGGAGCCTGCATTATGCATAAATTCAAAGATGGCTTAATGAAACCTATTGCACATGCATCCAAGATGCTTCTACTTGAAAAAAAATTATTCCATGATAGAAAAAGTTTAAGGATTGTCTTTGCCATTAAAAATTTTCATATATTCATTCATGGGAGAAGGTTTACCTTATAAACAAATCACAAACCATTATTAGCTATTGATGAGTCAAAAAAAAGAAAAAAAAACAAACTACCAACTTATACAGCTAATAGGTTACAGCAATAGGGAACCATTCTACTAAATTATGACTTTAGAATAGATTTCTTGCCATCAAGTAAGCCATCTACAACAGATATGTTTGCTTGTAAAATACAATCAGTATATGACAAACTAGTACCCAGTCAGAAAAAAAATTCTCATACAATCCAAAAAGCTGAAAATTTTTTTTTTCAAGATGTAAAACAAAAAATATTGGGAAGTTGAAACCATCGTCTGAAAAATCGAAAGGATCGTATATCTGATCAAAGGATCAGAAATGGTGCAAAAAAGGCAATTTAATCAAATCAAAAGTAGATATACAATGAAAGAGAACAATACTCCAGATGAGATTGAACCTACAGAGGTTCTTTTTGATACATTCAAAGTACCCATCCTTCAGAAGGCTCTTGAAACAGAAGTCCGGAAAAGGCGTAGTAAGAGAAAAAGAAAGCTTAAAAAAAGATTGACATCAATCCTAAAAGAAAAAAATATTGATTAGGCAGAGTAGATTTAAAAAAAAAAAAGAAAAAAAAAAGGGTTATGTACATACCTATGAACAGTAATGAGTATGTCCCAATCCTTATATAATACATTGGACTCAGAGAGTGTAGTGTTTCCTTACTGTCTAGCAGTTCTCTACTAGCAGAGGTTATTTACTTTACACAGCTTGAGAGCCTTGTATTTGATGATATTACAAATATTTATTTCCAAACTTTGTTTGGTTATTACTCACACAGTAACCTTTTAAGTTACAACAATAGGATAGGCTGAACTCTTTAAACCTTGGTAGGTAATCTTCTTAGAGATAGTGTCTCAATAAAAGCACTGAGTTTCCAAGCTTCTAAACTGGTTGGTGTTAGTAAGGGAATACAGCTCTAAGACTTGCCCCAATATTTCATAATGGCTCAATAATGGAGATATCAATAAAACCCCGTCCAACCCATATTTGCATAGAAAATGGACGTTAAACGACTATATATATATATTTTTTTTTTCATTTGGAAATGAATTATATGAAAAATATTCAAAAGTTCTACAATTGTATTGAACACTTTACTACAACTGTGTATTGGTCTAATTTAATTATGACCAAAAACTAATTATACACAGACACACAGAGAGTACGATGGGTACATTATCAAAATGTTATTTTGCACATAGACATCATTTGTTTTTGTTAATTGCACAGCAGGGTGATTTGGGCACCATCTTTGGTTTTTCTTGTGTGATATATAAAGTTAACACATCACTCAATATATTGCGGGCTAAACTAATAAAACAACTTTATTCATCAACATAGTCTCCTCCTAGAGTTATAAACTGATTCCAATGCTTCTCTAACAATTTGATGCCTTTTTTTGAAGAATGATTTGTCTATGGCCTCAAAATATGCCTCAGTTTCCCATATCACTTCCTCATTGGAGTCAAATCTCTTTTCCTGGAGCATTCTTTTGAGGTATGCAAATAGCAGCACTTTTTTCTTCTTCATTTGTGGCCATTTTTTGACAATTTCTTCTATCAAATGCACCAATAATGCTATATAATCAATGAACAAAATACCTTGCGTATCTCAAAATATGGAGGCAAAAACCTTGCCTGCTGATGTTTGTGTCTTTGGTCACTTTGAACAGCTTTCACCTGCTGCTGTCCACACATCTGACTGCCAATTTGACTCCAGAGTGAAGTGGTAGATCCATGTTTCATTAACTGTCACATATTTTTGCAAAATCTCCTTGATGCATTGAAACAGTTACAAGCAATGCTCTGAATTGTTAATATGTTGTTGTTTTTGATCAACTGAGCAAATGTGGCACCCACTTTGAACACAGCTTTCTCATTGACAAATGTGCATGCAAAATGGTGAATACATTGCCTTCTGATATGTTCAACTTCTCTGCTATCTCATGCAACAATTTTACAATTTGCCAAAATAAGTTTGTGAATTTTTTTGGTGTTTTTCAGAACAACTGCCTGTTTTGGGTGACCTGAGCGTTCAGATGGAGTAAAGTTTGAATAAGACTTACAAAGCGATTGAACAATATACCCCCACCATCAGAAAGCAATGCTTTATCAACACACAAAATTCAGATTTTTCCATTGTTTTGAAAATTTGCAACAGTAGCTTCACTTAAATAACTGTAATTTGTAAACTAATAATCTGATTTATGGATTTTTTATTAGTGGAACCATATTTCTGTGTGATGTGTTATTTATTAAGTGTAACTTGATTTTGTCACAAGACCACAGGTATAAGGGACCTATAGCAAGAATTGAACTTGCTACTCATCAGTAATGAACAACCATTGTTAATCTTTTTATTGTGCAAAGGCAAAAGTATATGCAAAGGGTTTGATGGGTAAACTGTCAGCATTTTATATTTTTAATTTTGTGCATGTGTGTTGTTTGTTTTTCATTCTGTTCACTGCACAGTATAATAGGGTCAGTTGGGCACCATTTGTGAGAAAAAGCTCACAATGATGTAATTCATTCTGCCATTTGGAAACGGCATGCTGTACTGCTAGGCATTTTCACCAGAAGCTCAAATACAAACATTTCAGAGTGTTTGGGAGACAGTCCAGAGGAATTCAGAAAGAGTTGGACAAATCTAATGGTAGTTACAAAGGTACAGCAACTCAAAAAACTCACTGATCATTCTAATAAGAAAAGAACTCCTGAATTTGTTGGTGAGGGCCTCAGACTCAGGAGGGTGGTTACTGGAAGACCCTATGTTTAGCAACAGGACCTTGCACTATGCCAACAAGCAAGAGAACCCAGTCATAGTTGTCAGACAGTTTCTGCAACCACATTCACCTGTTACATCTGGCCACTCAACTCCCGGGGCTGCAACACTCTTGATTATTATGGGTGAGGCACACTTGAGTGACAGATCAATAAGAATTCTTTGTAACATTGAAGATGAACTCAAGGCAAGAATTATAGCAGCATTCACCAACTTAAACAAGGAAATCGTCCTGAAGAGTTTCAAATTCAGAAGTTGTCTACAGGGCATGGTTGAAGCCAATGGAAATTTTAGTGAATAAATTTACTCATTACTATTTCAAGATATTTTTGTGTAATTTTGGCAAATATAGCTGTTAAAAAGAGATGTCAGTGTTATTTTCAGTTTTGCGTCATTTAGACAGTGTGTGTGTGTAAATCTATCAGTTTATTTTAAATTTTCAATGAAGTGAAAAATATTGTAGGAAGTTAGTTGTGGAAATCACTATTATAAGGCAGATGTTTATTCAAATGTTGAGGTGCCAGAAATAGAATCTCTAAGCAGTACAGTTAACCATTGAATTTATTGAAAATATAATCCCAACTCCTAGAAATCTTATTTCCCAGTAAGTTAATACGCATGCATATTTCATATACCAGTGTCTGCTTCTAAAAATGGTAGCTTCTTGCATTAATTTTTGATTAGAGGAAAACAAACCCCCACCCATTAAACAATTTTATCTGGAAGTTTCATAAAGTAGTTCCTGATAATATACAATACATTGGTTTTTGCTTTTTTTTTAATGTTTCATTTGTCACCATTTTTTGTAGAGACGATCTTATTTTTTCGTCTCTCTCCCTACTAAACAAGATTTAAGATCAGTTCCAAAGTGTTACAAAATTCGGATAATAAATTAAAAAATAGGGGATAAAATATTGCAAATACATTTGTTTAACTAACATAAAATGACAATTTTTGGGTAAATTTTTGATTTAGCACCCAAAGGCCTTTATGCCTTCAAATTTTTTCCAAAACATTCTTATTTCTGCACAAATGTTCATGCTGAACTCCAATCAACAAATAGATATTGAAGAAACCTACCTTTTTTAATATTATCAACCAGAAAAAAAAAAAAAAAAAAAAAAAATCAAACTTCTTGCCCTTTAACTCACCCATAACCATCATTTTAAAATGTTATTCGCTGCAGAATGATTTTAGGTGTAGGAAGCTAATTTCGGCCTAATTACTTCTTTTGAGAAATTACTATGCGATTTGTTTTGTTTCAGAACCCAATTTCCACAGAAAGTTGCATGTATTTGCATGTATTTGTTTTTTTTCTCCTTTTTGCTTTGGGCATAGAATTTTTTTTTAAGAAAGTTAACTTTCAAATAGAAATTTTTTAAGAAAATTAACTTTCAAATGTATGAAAATAAGTGTCGTTTAATTAACCTTCAAACACATTGTGTGTATTTGCATGATTTTTTTAATTTTTTTTTTTCAGAAGAACTTTAACTTTCAAAAATATGAAATTTTTTTTTTGTTGGTTATGAATTTAAGAAAGTTGCATGTACTTAATTTGAGAAGAAAGTTAACTTTCAAATTTATGAAAATAAGTGATAATTGTAGTTTTATTTAATTTTTTCTGACAAAAGTTAACTTTCAAATATATGAAAATAAGTGTAGTTTTACTTAACCTTCAAGTATATGAAAATATAAAAATACATATAAATTATAAATAACAAAAAGAACAAAATAACTAATACAGTAAAGCATTTTTTAATACTTACAATAATTACATCAATTGTAAAGGAAGTTAAAAGTTAAGAAATGGAACAAATGACATTGACAATAAAAAAAAAAAAATGCTGTAGGTTTAGGGTCCAGAATAAATTCTGCTCACCTCTGTCAGAAAAACGTAAAGGCGTTGACTATGCTTAGGGATTGCTTTTAAAAATAGAAAATGAGCAATATACTGCTTTAAATAAGCAATTCTGTGTCCCGATCTTTTAATTATACTCTTAGTCGTCCTCCATAGTCTTTCCACCGTCTGCGTGTGGATATTTTGTTCTGTTGGATCTACAAAGTGTTCAGAATGGTTTATCTGCTTGTGCGTATAGCTGTGTTCCAGTATCCGCACATACGCCGACCAGCAATCACTGTAAATGATTGATCCCAGTTGGATGTGTTGCTTAATCAATGGGACAAGTGTATGAGTATCCCTGGCTTCTCCTTCCCCGCAATCAGACATAAGTGGTACCATTTAGGTATTCTTTCAGACTCTTACGATTCTGCCAAATAGCCAGCCTGTTTTCAATCGACGTTCCCAGTCATATTTTCATTTTGACAACTGTTTTGTTGATTTCTACCTCGACAATGGGTCCACTCAACTTCTCCTGCACATTTTCTAGACAAAACTGGCACACCTCACTGAAGAAGGAGCACCAATTCACGGAAGTGGTTTTCGCAATGTCCAAGTTATCGAACATCATCCTGTGGCACCAGCTTATATCAAGGAAATGTGTTACAAAAGTAGCACTTTCCACACAGGCAAGCGTAACTTCTCCAAAAATGTATTTTTCCTATCACTAACATTGAAGCCACATTCTGTTTTCTGGCTGTTGGGACAACTCGAACTGCTAGGACTGGATATAGGTTTTCTGCAACGCCATATTTTCTTGTTGGCACGCAATGAGCAAGGTGAATGGCATCGAGGGCATTCCACGGAGGATGGTAATATTCTGTGTAGACAAAAAGATTCTAATGAGGCCTCTTCATTCATTTGAAAGCGTTGAATTGCTTCGTACAGACCGATGGAACAATTTGTGTAATTCGACATTTCTGTGGTAGCGTGTAGGGTAGATGAGGATGTGAACAGTATTCAGATGCGCAAATAGACTGGCGTCAACCCTGCTGACAGATGTCTGTATCATGACTGGGGACCAAAATTCCCGACTTTTTATACATGCAAATTAACTCTTATTTTTTTCACTTGTTTCAATTTCACGAGCTTGTGCAAAATTTTTTATGGACCAATTAATTATTTATTGACCAATCAAAAAATTTTTAATTTATTTACGAGCTAAAGAAAAGATCAATTCAAAGTTTTTTGCGCTTTCAATTTCCTTGATCTTAGCTGGTGTCACAGGATGATGTTCGATACGTTGGACATTGTGAAAGACACTTCCGTGAATTGGTGCTCCTTCTGCAGTGAGGTGTGCCAGTTTTGGCTAGAAAATATGCAGGAGAAGCTGGGTGGACCTGGTGTTGAGGTAGAAATTGACGAAACAGTTGTGTCAAAACGGAAATATAACTGGGAACGTCGATTGAAAATGGTCTGACTATTTGGCGGAATGGAAAGAGTCTCAAAGAAGACCTTTAAATATGCACAAGCAGATAAACCATTCTGAACACTTTGTAGATCCAACAGAACAAAATATCCACACGCAGACGGTGGAAAGACTATGGAGGACGACTAAGAGTATAATTAAAAGATCGGGACACAGAATTGCTTATTTAAAGCAGTATATTGCTCATTTTCTATTTTTAAAAGCAATCCCTAAGCATAGTCAACGCCTTTACGTTTTCTTGACAGAGGCGAGCAGAATTTATTCCGGACCCTAAACCTACTGCATTTTAAAAAAAATTCTCAATGTCATTTTTTCCATTTCTTAACTTAACTTCCTTTACAATTGATGTAATTATTGTAAGTATTAAAAAAATGCTTTACTGTATTTGTTATTTTGTTCTTTTTGTTATATTTCATATTTTCATATAAAGTTAAGTAAAACTACGACACTTATCTTCGTGTACTTGAAAGTTAAGTAAAACTACACTTATCACTTATTTTCATATATTTGAAAGTTAACTTTCGTCGGAAAAAATTAAGTAAAACTACAATTTTAATTATCACTTATTTTCATAAATTTGAAAGTTAACTTTCTTCTCAAATTAAATACATGCAATTTTCTTAAATTCATGACCAACAAAAAAAAAAAAATTTCATATTTTTGAAAGTTAAATTTCTTCTGAAATTAAAAAAAAAGAAAAAACCCGCAAATTATACACGCAATGTATTTGAAGGTTAATTAAACTACACTTATTTTCATACATTTGAAAAATGAAAATTAACTCTCTTAAAAAATTTTCTGTACCCCCCCCCCTAAAAAAAAACAAAAAAAACACGCCAATACACGCAACTTTCTGCGGAAATTGAGTTCCGAAACAAAACAAATCGCGTAGTAATTTCTCAAAGAAGTAAAAAGTTAAAAATTAGCTTCCTACGCCGAAAGTCATTCTGCAGCGAATAACATTTTAAAATGATGGTTGTGGGTGAGATAAAAAGCGAGAAGAAGTTCGATTTTTTTTTTCTGGTCGATAATATTAAAAAAGGTAGGTTTCTTCAATATCAATATTTGCACGGAAATAAGGATGTTTTGGAAAAATTTGAAGGGATAAAGCCTAAAGGCCTTCGGGTGCTAAATCAAAAATTTACCAATTTTTGTTTAACATAAAAAAAGAAAAATGCATGCTGTCAAAAGACCTAGCCTAATCAAAAAGCCTTGTTTGTTTTGAAATGTATTTTTTAACACTACAAAAGTAGGTGATTTTTTTTTCTTTTTTTACAGTTTGAGTTATTTATCAGTAATTACAGTTGTTGTGATATTTTATCTCTAACGCATACAAATATTTTAAAACGTTAAATCCACCCACACATTCACACAGATACACAAAACACGTTTTTACTTTTGTTTTTTTAAGTTACTCCTTTGCTTAAAAAAAATAAATAAATAATGAATTGCATTGCAAGTCAGTTTTCGCTTAACATCTCGAAAATTAGTATTATTTTAGAAATTAAAAAATATAAAAGAGAAGAAATAGTAACTTTGTTACTTTATTACTATTTCTTCTCTTTCTAGTTTTGAGAAAGTAAAAAACTAAAAAAAAACAACTTTTTTTTTAAAGCTTAGTTTTACATAGTAGCTTGGAAATAACTGTTACTAAAAAAGTGTTAGGGTTTCAGTGTTTCCTGTTTACTTTTTTTTTAATTGATCGTTGAAGTTAGAAATTAAAGAAAAAGGGTAACATGTTTAAATATTAACATTTTTTGTTGTATTTAAAATAAATTTGTAACTGGTGCTTTGATTTTTTTTTAAAGAAAAAAGATAATTAAAAAAAAACAAAGTCTTAATCTGCTCAGTTACTTGTTTTCAATAATTCAAAAAGTGTAATTTTATTTGATTAAAAAAAATAGTATTTTTCTGTAATATAAAAAAATAAATCTTGCTTATCTAATATCACAAGAATGCAAATATAAACTGAATAAGGAAGGAATTGGTATCGTAGGAAGAAATTGAAAGCAGCCCACAAAAATGGTGGATTGAATAAATGGTCTTTCGAATTTACAACCGAAAAACAAGGCCGATTATTCGCATATGCAGTGCTGCTTGTCAAGAGACTGAAATAGAAAAGAAAACACTTTTACCAGAAAATATCTGGAGGATAATTAAACAAAACCCCGACACTGTGATCGCCATGATTGTGATATATTTCACAGAACACATGGATGTGGCCGGTCTTCGAAATTAATGCAGCACGACTTGATAAGATTATTGTTACACTTTTGGCAACAATAATAAATATATACATGAAAATGAAATATTCTCACACTTAGAAATCTAATTTCCGAATTACGTACTTGATGGTTTACTTTTCTTAACGTTGCATTTCAAAATAAAGAGAGACTGTATTTGAATCTAAGGGGAAATTACTACTAACTTACCTGGTCTACTGTCTTGTAAGTGATAAAACCAAAGCCCCTCGATTTCTTAGTGCTAGGATCCCTCATGACAATACAATCAATCACTTCACCCCACTGGCTGAAATATTTTTTGAGGCTCTCTTCGTCCGTAACATAGTGTAGACCTCCGATAAACAGCTTACAGAACTTCTCCGTATCATTTTCCCTAAACCTTCCTCCCCGTGACATGATGGCGACGCCGCAAATCCCAACAACCCCTACTCGTCCCCCTCTTTACTACATCATTTACTCACACTTGCCTCTCTCTAGTTGAAATTTGTTATATTCCTCCTCTTCCTCCCCTTCCAAACGTTTGTGCGTCTAATACTTCCTCTCAGTTTTTACGTTTCTGCTATTTTACTCACTCCACCTTTTCTTACTATCGCACTCCTCAGCTTTTTACTCTTCCAGGCGCATTATATTTTTCTATTTTTACTCTCTCATTTTTATAGGTTGTTATTTATTGCCCTCTATTACAATCATTTACTGTTCCACTATCGATGGATTCTGTGAGTTGTTTCATTCACCACCGACTCTACAAGTGCTGAATACGCACTTGTTTTCAAGTTCATAATTTGTTGACAGTGTAAGACTGTAGGTAGAATAATGATTTTTACTGCACGTTCTACCTCTAATTCCTTTTTCATTACAGAAAAAAAAATTTTTTTTTTTGCTTCTGTCTTTCTCCTGACTCCTTCACCTAAAAAAAATGTTTCTTACAATTTTTTTTACCTTTTGGGAAAAAAAACTCTCCTAAAAATTCATTAATTATTCTTTTGTTCTATTTTTTTCTGTTGGTAGAATTGACTTTATTTTCTTTTCGACACTATTTCCTCTGCATCCTTTCAAACAATATACATTACATTTCCTTAACCATTGTCTACTCACTATATTTACATTTTTATTTTTCACGGCGTAAATTCATTCAGTACAAACTTATGGCATTCTTTACTAAAGGCCAAGCCATGCCATAGTGCAACTTCTGCCCAGAACTGTAGGCCAAACCCAAATCTCGTCGTTCCACTGTAAGCGAAGACTTAGTTTTGATTTAGGTTCGCAGTATTCAGCTTAATTTTTACCTTTTACATTTGGAATAACTTTAGATTTTAACTTTTTGATGTAAGTATAAGATTTGTTTTATTTTCTTCGGATTTACTATATTTTGTCTTCATTGCCAAAACTATTTTGTGCAAAATTCAAGAAAAAATTCAATTTAGGAAATTTGGTTTGGCTACTTTAAAATCAGTTGAGCATTTTTCATTTAAAATTGATTTAATATTCTTAATGAAAATTTTATTCATAAGAGCAAATACACTATGCTAAACTTAATTTTTGTAATCTGTTTGTAACGAATGAAAGTTATTTTTACTACGTTTAATGAAATGTAACATGTTAAATTTTACTTGATCTGAAGAATGTTATTACTCTACTTTCTTGATTCTGTTGTAACGCCCGCTTCAGTGAGCTTATAGTTCATCAAAACCATAAACAGCTTCTTTTTCTTTTCTCGGTCGTCCGAAACGTTCACAGTTGTAGTTGATCGATGAAGTGATGTTTTAGCACTCGGTCCGTTCTGCCCACGTTGTGATTAATTGATCGCAGACAGGCCGAAATTTGTCGTTAAAATCTCGCCTGTTTGATCCGAATAGAGTGAAGGCGTACAGTAATAATAAAAAATTAAATAAATACTCGGAGAAGAATGATAAATAATAAAAGAAATATATTACGACTTTTTTTTCGATTATATTATTATACAATGATGACTTCGTTAGTAGTGTACATGTAGGGTTGTCAATCTAAACTGTCCCGACACTTGGTTAAATTTCTTGGCAAGTTTGGCTCAAGGCTGATGTGTCGGAGTTATGCTTATGGGGTAGTTCCGAGCGGTCACTTTCCGTCCGTTCTCTTGGCCTGAGTCTGGGATCTCTCTGTCTTCGCACAGTTACTTTTATTGGTATCGGACCCGAACTGGTGCCGAGGCAAGTGGGGAGATAAATTATATTTCTAACTTGGTTGTTTTCCCCTCTCTCGGATAATGGTTGCAGGCAAGTCCCCCTTCTCCTCTGTATTGATTAAAAAAAAAACTGGTTTCCTTTCTCAACATTGGTGAATTCTTTTAACCAAAATAAATTTTACCAGCTAAATTCTCTTCACATGGTTTCGGATCCCAAAAACCAGGCTTTTCGTCTAACAATTTTTTCTCTTTTTAACTGGCATTTAGGGTTTTGTTTTTTTTACAGTTTCTTTCATCAGCCAACACCTAGATTAGATTTGTTCCCGGCCAGACACCCGACTTGTACCTTCTTTTCCTAAAATACTTAATCTTGTAACTGATCCATGTTAATCCAGTCTATTGATTTTAACAACTCTGGCATCCGTTCTAGGGTGACTCTAGAGAATACGTTTCTTCCTGGCTTCCATAACTGTGTGCAATTACTTAGTTTTGTCAACTATCCCTATTATCGAGTCTTTCTCTTCATACTTTTCTTCGGTCTGGTAATATGGCGGTAAGGAGCTGGACATACCAAATGCCGAATAACCCTTATCAGAAATAAGGGCGGTTTCACTCTTAGCGACTTAGTGGATTCTTCCCAACATACCCTGGATAGATCGATTGGTTTCTGAGTGAGGACTACTCAAATTCCGTCCGATATACTGATAGCCTGTGGCAACACAGTGTTTGTCACTATCTTTATTTGGCAATCCCCCTTAACCCTTCTCTATTGTCATTGAATAATTCGAGTATACACAACCTGTGCTCACTTGTCTCATATACAAAACTCAGTGAGGTACATGTTCCCAGGGCATAATTCCTACATTCTCTGGCTTCCTCTGCTGTCAGTATCATAAATTTTGTCCGGGCAGAGTTCACAGCTATATACTATGTCTCAATCTGGCATCTAGCTACAGCCTCCAAACTCTGCACTGATGGGCGAGGGGTAATGAAATAGGTAAATATATAACTTGATATCTCAAAAAGGCTGTCTCTGTCTAACAATGGAATGGATACCACCACCAATGGTTTATGTGCCAATAAGGTTACAAAACTCGGAGCATTATAATATTTCCATAATTTCTTGGTGGGGTCCATTGGTAGCCTCAAATGATGGGGCAATTCAGTCTGTATCCTCAGTAATAATTCCCTCAGGTGTCCAGGGGTCACTATACTCGGAGACAGGTGTCCCAAGGACAACATATCCAACTGAGCTCTCACATGCTCCAACAAACTCGTCAGGGTCTGACTAGTTTGTCACATATTGTTAGCAATGGTTACCAACTGAAAATACTGTTGTATAAACCCACTCAATTCATGTAAATCAGCTATCACAGCCTCTGTACTATGAGCTGTTTCTTGTCTTAGCTCTTTCAGGATATTTAACACATCACTCAATATATCCCGGGCCTAACTAATAAAACAACAACTTTTAGGCAAAACTCAACTTTATTCATCAATATAGTCTCCTTCCAGGATAATACACTGATTCCAACGCTTCTCTAACAATCCGATGCCTTTTTTGTAGAGCGATTTGTCTTTGGCCTCAAAATACGCCTCAGTTTCCGATATCAGTTCATCATTGGAGTCAAATCTCTTTCCGTGGAGCATACTTTTGATGTCTGCAAACAGCCAGTAGTTGCTGCTTAGATCTGGAGAATAGGGTGGATACGTTAGCAATTCGAAGTGCAATTCATGTAGTTTTGTCATCGTTGCGATCGATTTGTGACACAGTGCGTTGTCTTAGTGAACGATCACTGTTTCCTCTCCATTTGTGACTATTTTTGGCGATTTCTTCCATCAAACGCAGTAATAATACTAGATAATATTCGCTATTGATGGTTCTTCCTTTCTCAAGATAATCGATGAACAAAATACGGAGGCAAAAACATTGTATGCAGATGTTTGCGTGTTTTGTCGCTTTGGACGGCTTTCATCTGCTGCTGCTCACTCTTATGACTGCCGATTTCACTTCGGAGTGAAGTGGTAGATCCATATGTCATCCATTGTCACATATTTTCGCAGGATCACATCTCTGCCAAACAGCATGTAATATGGCGAGAATCTGGAGGTTTCATTTATTGAGAACCGCATGGCTGCCAGGGCCTGTTTTAAGTACAGGTCCCAGTTCTCAGTATTGTCCCTCGCCAATTTATCCAATACGTCTCCTAAGGTTTTATGGAACCTTTCCACTTTAGCTTTACTTTGGGGGTGATAGGGAGATATCGTTATGTGCTTCTGTTACGAGGATGCAGTAGAATCTAGAGAGTTCGAAAGGTTCTAGAAGTATGCAAATTAGATGTTAGCCCCTATAAAAATAGGTTTTGGGCACGAAGCAGTCAGTTGATAGCAGGATGGATTGACCTCTACAACTCCGATTAAGATTCAAGCTGTACATCCAGCCGAAAGAATCCCTAAGTCGACGACAAAAAACTAAGACTTGAAACAGTTGATAAAAGTATGTGCTGACCTCATCAGCACCGGTTTCAATTTAAGGAAATATTCTAGCCGAAATAATATTTCTAGTCGACGACAAACAAAAACTTGAAAGAGTTGTTAAAAGGATTTTGCTGTCAGATCAACCCCGGTAAAGATTCTAGGATCCATATCCAGTCGAAAGAATCTCACAGAAAAGTCCGAACAACTAAAACCCAAGAACTTCGTGGAACTATCTGGGTAAATACATATTTTTGCCTCTTTCATTGACTAAGCCAATAATTAGTCTTTGTATAGGCATTTAAGGATTTCCAAAAATTATAGCACTTAACTTCCCCGCCAACTTAACTGGGTTAAGATACCTGACAACTTACTTTCCCCTCTTCTCCTCGTAACACTGCGCCGGGCAGTAGTAAACTATACGTTTTCTATGTCTCTTGATTTGAATGCCAAACTGTATATTTGTAAATATTTTTATCTAATGTTTTGTGAATTAAATATTTGTCTGCATTTTAACTCTGAGTTTCGCTCAATCGTTTTTCTTTTTCTTTTATGTTACAATTAACACGTAACATAAATGTGGGCTCGTCCCGGATTAAACGTAACACTCCACATTTAGACTAGTCAGGACCTTTATTATTACATTATTCACATTTTACGGTCCATTGTCTGTAACTAACTGCACGGGGGCGCCATACCTAGGGAAAATTTCACCCACCACCAGATCTAGCTCTTTTATCCGGCACAGCGAGGGCCTCCGGCTAATTCGTCGTCCAATCAACAAAGCTTACGATGTAATTTTTACCTCTAGGAGTCTCCCTGTATGGTCCTGACACATCCATGTTTATCTTTTCGAAGGAGAAACTCGGGACATCCGTCCGTTCTAATAGTGCCATTCTCTGTCGCCTAATTTATGCTTGACACACCACACATCGTTGAACATAACCAGTGACCTCACTGTACAACTTAGACCAGTAATAAATCCTTCCTATCAGGTCATAGGTTTTATCGATCACCATGTAACCCAAAGCATGACAATGCTCTAATATATCCAGCCTTAAATTCCTTTGGCACATACAGCCTAGATCCAACCTCGTCATCTCTTCCTGAGAGACAGTATAACCACCCTTCATGTATTGCAAACTCTAGCCTCTACTCTTTTTCTAAGAGTGGTTATCTCGGTGTCCACATGTTTCTTCCCAATTTCTTCTTTCTAGTGGGGTGGGGGTCAGTGACCACCTGTGTATCTTCTTCTCTACCCGTCTCTATCACAGGGCGGATCTTCAATTCATTAGAGTTAATTACTCCTATCTGGTAAGCTCTTTCATCCACCCCGGCTCCACTCTCACAGTTTCCCTCTCCAACCTTCGAGGTATCCTAGAGTGTAGATTGGCACAGGTGTTATCTCTTCCAGCCAGATGCTCTATTTTACAGTTGTACCCGCTTAACTTCAAAGCCCATTTTCTTGTTTTCCACTACGCTTCCAGCAAATACTGGAGAGACCTATGGTCAGTTTTTATGGTAAACCTGTCCCCATTCAAATAGTAGTCTAATTTATGGAGGGCGTACATGATAGCAAACGCCTCCCTTTCTATTACAGGCCACCTCTGTTGGGTTTCTGAGAGTTTGTGCGACAGGAAGTATATTGGTACTTCTTCTAGTATACCAGTCTCTGGGCCATCCTTTTCAGGACATGGTTGAGTGAGTACTGCCTCTATACATCGCTCACCGGAGTCCGTGTACACGACTACGGGCTTACTGAGATTTGGATAGGCCAGTAAGGGCACAGTGGTCAGTTGATTTTTCAATGTGTCAAATGCTTACTGGCAGTCCTCTGTCCATTTAAATCTGACATATTTCGTAGTTAAGGCTCTCAGATGAGTGGCTATTCTGGAGAATGCCGGGATAAACCGTCTATAGTATCCTATGGCCCCTATAAATCCTCTCACCTGTCTTACCGTTTTGGGCTCTGATCACCTGGACTTTGTCTAAATCAGGCTTGATCCTCTCTCCGCTTATTACAAAGCCCAAATACATCGTCTTTTCCCTCAAAAATTGGCACTTCGACAACTCTAACTTTAACCCGTGCACTCTTAATCAACACAATACCAGTTCCAAGTGGTCGAAATGTTGTTCCGGCGTTTCTGAGAACACCAGAACGTTGTCTAAATAGGCCACTGCAAAGCTCACCAGTCACCCACCCCCCGGTACTGTTGACATCAATTGCTTAAAAATGTCCGGACCATTAGCCAACCAGAGCGGTAGAACTCTGAACTGGAACAGTCCTAGGTGGCACGCAAACGCTGCCTTTTCTTTCTCTTCTTCCTCCATGGCTGCTTGCCAGTACCTTGATCTTAGATCTAGGATGAAGAAGTACATAGCCTTCCCAAACAAAGCCAGTATATCGTCTATCAGTGGCAGAGGCACTACCAATGGTTTAGAAACCGCGTTCATTTTTCTGAAGTCTACGTAGAACCGATGCTCGCCATCTTTCTTTTCTTACTACCACTATGGGAAAGCTCCAGTTTCTCACGTTCCCACTTCCGTCATATCCTTAACTGCCTTTTCTACCAGTAGCCTCTTGTGCATGAGTGTTCTCTAGAGTCTCATCTTAATTGGGGAGTGGTTACCTGTATCAATTTGCATCTTAACTGTGCTAGTCTGGCCCAACTCTTTATCTGATCTGGCCACTACTTCCTGGTTAGCTTTTAGCAGAGCCTTCACTCTAGCCTTAAACCTGTCAGGGGCTACTATCTCCTCGTTTTCCACCTCCTTTACCCGCTTTAAGTATTTCTCCTTCTTATTTATCTTCACCCGTTGTAAGGTCAAATGTCGGGCCCTCTTCTCCCTTCTTGATTTTCATAGTTTAACTGGCCTGATTTACTAACAGTATAGGCACTGTCTTTACAGCCCCCACAACCGCTTCACACAGGACTACCTCACTTTCTTCATAGCTATTTTCTTCTATAGTGACCAACTAAACAACCTCTCCTTTTATCTTCTTCCCTGTCACCAGCCTGCCCCCTCCAGATACTGCAGTTCTAGGGGGTAATTTGATATATCTTCCTCTATTATCACTGACCCAGAACCCTCAGGTGCCCTCCCCCGGCATCTTTTTGCCATTTACTATCAACACAGTGGGGTTAAATTCTATACTGGCTTCATGTCGATGAAGCCAGTCCTCCCCTAAGATCACCTCTGTGCACAGATCTGGGGTTATATAAAACCTCTGGACGCTTCTCGTCTCTCTTGTTTTCACTTGGAGATTCACCATCTCTTTTATCTTCATAGGGGTTTCGTCCGCTTAGGTGATTTCTATGTCTGCCTTCCTCGTCGAACTCCTACTCTTCAAGCACTTATATTCTCTTTCTCTCAGTAGCAAGACTGACGCCACAGTATCTATTAGGCCTTTCACCACTGATCCCCCCCACTACTGCCTTACAAGAAAGCTCTGTTTCCTGTCTCAATACAGGAAACAGCTTGGTCCTCTTTCGTTTCCTGGGATTTGGGTTCTCCGTCCAACCGGCCATAAGCGCTCGCAGTAGTGTGTTTCTATCATTATCTCCGCGAGAATTCCCCCTTGGCCTCTCCCCTCTTGGTGTTCGTAGGCAGGTCCTGTCTATCCTTTTCGCCATTCACACTTGTAATCATTGAATCGGGGGACAATCCCCGCTTCGTTGGGCAATTCACTGCCCTATGACCTTCATGAACACAGGTCCAACAGTCCATGCCTTATCTCTCAGGAAACTCTTCCCATTCTTCTGGTTCCTTCTCTTGTTTAATTTTTCTACTTCTAGCCCACGCTTGCCTACTTCTCGACTCAGCTCCAATAGCTGGCTTCTCTTTTTGGCTTTTTTCCCAGACCCTTGAGCTTTCGATAATTTCATGGGTCTCTCTTTCAGGACATCGTGGCGTATGCATTCCACACTAAGCGCCTCCACGTACAAATCGGACAACTGGGCTTGCACCACTGCATTGGCCCTTACCTCTTCCGGGAAAGCCAAACTGGCCAGTTTTTCCATTTTTGTTCCCAACTCTCCAGGGTCTCATCTTTTAATTCTAACTATCGCCGTCTTTTTGTCACTCTTCCAATCCTTCCCAAGCCAGGTAGGGGTCCTTCAACAAGACCCAACCAATGAATTCCGACGCCTTTCCATTCGTGGCATTCCATGCCACATACACGGTCTCTCGGTCAGAGAGACTATAAACAATCTTCGCTTTATTGACTGATAAAAGCCACACTTACAACTCTTTTGAGTCCCCCTGCCCAAAGGCTTGGATCCGGGACCCACTAATATCTCTCTCAGGCCACTACCCTGATACCTCATCCCTAATCTCTATCATCTCAGACCTCTCTGATTTGTGGTCACTCTTGATGAAGTAATCGATTTAAACGAGAGAAGTCGGAAAAATCGAAAAAAAAAAAAAAGAAGCAAATCGTCTTGGCGAGACGTAACAACAGAAATCGAGAAATTTCAAGGAAAAACGTTCTACCTATCACTTGTTCATGAATTTTTTTCTTTCAGTTCGGCTCTGCTGTCGCTTATTTTTCTTTCAATACACCCCTGTTGTCACTTGTTCCCGTATTATTTTCAGTTCAGATTTTTGCTATCAGACGAAGCAGGAAAAAATGGGAGTGTCTAAAACCATATAAGTGACATGGCCAAAGTCCGTTCGTTCTCACTCCTTTCTGGGGACTGGCTTCTTGGCTTGGTCGTGATCAACCCGGGATTTATCCGATGGTCACCGGCACCAACCTGTTACGCCTCCTCCAATCAGCCTATGTTTCATCAAAACCACAAATAGCTTCTTTTTCTCTTCTCGGTCGTCCAAAATGTTCAGCACTGAGGTTGATCGATGAATTGATTTCTTTAGCCCTCGTTTAGTTCTGCCTCACATTTTAATTAATTGATCGTAGACAGGTCGAGATTTATCGTCAATATCCCGCCTTGGTTCAATCTGAACAAAGTGAATGCGTACAGTAATATTAAAAAATTAAATAAATACTCGGAGAAAAATGATGAATAATAAAAAAAATTACAATTTATCTCGAGGATATTATACAATGTCTTCGTTTGTAGTGTACCTACAGGGTTGTCACTCTAAATTGTCCCCAATTCAGACGCGACACTTGGTTAAACAGATAAGGGTTGGCTGTAGTATAGTTAACAGAGTTTGTTCAGTTGATTTTTGGTAATTTCTTGGTAAGTTTGGGTCAAGGCTGATGTGTTACGCTTAGGCAGTAGTCACAAGAGGTCAATCTCCGTCCGTCCTCTCGACCCGAGTCTTGGATCTCTCTCTGTGACTCTTCGCGCATTCACTTTTAATGGTATCGGCCCCGAACTTGTGCAGAGGCAAGGGAGGGTAAATTATATTTCCAATTTGGTTGTTTTTCCGTTTCTCGGGTAATGGTTGCAGGCAAGTCCCCCTCCTCCTCCTCTGTATTGTTTCAAAAAACAATTCTAGTTTCCCTTCTCAGGTGAACCATTCAACACTGGTAAATTGTTTTAGCCAAAATAAATTTTACCAGCTAAATTCCCTTCACATGGTTTCGGATTCCGAACACCTGACTGTCTAGTAATCCTATTCTCACGATCATAACTGGCACTTGGGGTTTTTACAGTTTCTTTAATCGGCCAACTGTCAGCACCTAAATTAGATTTGTCTCCGTCCAGACATCCGAGTTGTAACGGAGTTTCAATCTCTGGGAGTATTTTTTTATACTGGTTAATTCTTTTGATGAGACGTGTATCACTATACATCTCCGTATATCTAAGTAATAAAATTTATTATTAATTAGCAGCAACCAAATAGTGTCACACTGTTTTACACTGCGAAATTTGAAAATTTGTTACATAAAATCTGCTTAACATTTTTCTGATAACAAATATTTATAAAATTAAGATTTAATTGCGTTTATCTTTCTAAAGTATTTTTAAACATTTTAGTTTACTTTTGACAATTTTATACAAAACTAATGAAAAAGCATTTAAGAATGATTTGTAAAATTAATGTCACAATTCGATATGCTTAAATTTTATAAGTTATACAAAGCGTTAACCTTAAACTACGCATTTTTAAGAGTTAATTTTTTCTACTTCTACAATCAAAGCACATTTACGGCAAAAGTCAGTACAGGTTACTTTGTTTCTAAACAAAATAAGAGTTCCCTTCATGTGCTTTTTTTAAATATATTTTTTTTTCATTAAAATAGTTGCAATGTGGATAGTTCAAACATTAAACTTCATTTAACGTTTCGTACACCGTTTTTAACAGGGTAGGAAGTGACTGAGAGAAGCCCCTCCACATTATATTAATATAATTTGTTGGAGTTAATTAAATAGAAAATATATACCATGAGAATCAAATTAAACATACTCTTCATCTTTAATTTTAAATTTTTTTTCCTTTGACTTTTTTAAGCAGGGTACTACTGTAAACAGAAATTTCAAATTTCTAAGTGGACCGACGAAATTTGAAATAAGCCTCGAATTTTGGATGTGAGTTGCACTATGATTTGGCATTTACTAAAGAACGCCATGATTAAACGGTGTCTCTTGCATTTTTATAGTTATTGAGAGCCAAAGAATGACAACAGTTTTGTCATAACTACGCATGTAATAATCAGACTCGGATAAACCAACCCTGGGCATTTCATTTCAATAAATTGACTGCTTCCATTACACTGATAAAAAAAAAAAAAATATTTGAAACAGTGTCGAGACACCAGATATCTTTTTTTAGCTAATTTGAGGGCGCTGAATCTGAAAATGACCTTACTTTTTCTTGGTTAACTGCCGTTTTTGCTGTATAGTCAGTTAAGTGCCATATGTGATACATTGGGATAAGAAATGGCTTGTAAATTTTAACGCTTCCAAAACGAAGCTGATCTCCTTTAGTCACCATAAGAAAGCTTTCCTACTTTCCATTAATATGGATCACACTAGTCTCCCTGAAAGTAATACACTGAGCATCCTCGGCCTCACTCTCTCAGTGAAATAAATACATTGAATCAATAGCTATATCTACTGCTAAGAATGTTGGGTCGCTATGCCGAGCCAGGAGTTTTTTCTTGTCAGAATGCATCATGCATTTGTAAATTTACCATTTGTCCGTGCATTGAATAGAATTGCCATATTTGGTCAGGTAATCCTGCTATTCACCTCGGGGTTCTCGACAAAATCCAAAGTAAGATCTACAATGAAACTGATCCCGATTTGACTGCTCACCTTCAGCCAGTTTCTCATCGACGGAACGTGGCTTCCCTCTGTTATTTTTACAAATATTTTCACCGCTTCTGCTCTGACGAGCTGTATTCCCTGGTGTCCTGGCCTCACCAATTTACCCGTACAACTAGATTGACAACTAGGTCCCTTTTTTATCGTTAAAATAGGTAAATGTAATCGCCAATTCTAATCCATTCTTTCCTCGAACGTCCCGCTTGTGGAATTCCCTCTCCCATGTTTGATCATTACAATCTCCAAAAGTTTAAATGCAACGTCAATTGTCATATTCTATCTCCGTGATTCCCACATCTCTCATACTCTTATACTCTTTCTACAATATTACATATAGTGTTTTTTCTGTCATCCGTCTCCTCTCATTAAAAGCCCCTGCACACTAGTGGTAGTATTGCATTGCTTGGAGTGAAACAATATATATATATATATATATATATATAACAAACAACAAAAAAAAACAAACCAAGAAACAAGACTCCTGGCTCCCTTCCCAAGAAGAAAGCGAGTGCCGTAACAGGGAAAAAACTAAGGACTGAAGGCAATAAGAAAAAGGCCAAACTTCTTGGGGAAGGATGTCTGTCGTGTGACTCCTGCCACTGAGGAGAAGGCCAAAGACTATGGCAAGGGATAAGTAAATTGAAAGTCCTCCTTGCCATAAAGAAATACCGCGACAATGACATAGAGGATCCCACCAGTTTTCCGCGGACCAAGATGCCCTTCACAGTGATCCGCATAGGAATAGGATCACAGCAGGCATGGGAGATGATTGAAGAAGCAAAGAAGAGTTTCCCGGCATCAACACCACTTGTCATCACCGAAAAAAAATTAACTTTGTATACTGTAACAATTTTGTGGGGAAATGGTCTCTGTTTATATTCACCCATCCTTCTATAGGGTCCTAAAGTTAACATTTCCCTGGGATGTCGGCGGCATATCACAAGATAACGTCATCAGAACTGAGATGGGATGTTGTTCTATGGGAGGGCCATCGGCGTCATATTCTCGACCATTTTTCAGAGCGCGGCACAAACCTAAATTAAGTGTATTTCAATGTTTTTTTTTTGTTTTGTTTTTTTTTTTGCTTAGCAACGTTAGATGGCCAACTCTTGAGGTCGGAGTCACACAGGGCGAAGCTCGTACGTTGAATGTCTGTTTGTTACAGGAGACCCATCTGATTTCCAGCGACTATGAGGATATTCTCTCGAGGAGGTTCCGCCTCTTCTCAGCCTAATTTGATAACCACTCCAGAGGTGAAACCATTTTGCGACTTTATCGACAGATCTCATCTGGTCGATAAGTTCCAAAATAAACACCAAGAGCAGGCAGCATGGACTTGGACAAATAAGAACGATCCGGATACAGTAGTTCACACGAGCTACATCGACCGTGTTCCAGTTGGAAGATTCGACGTAGGGCTCTTAGGGTGACCAAGTTTTCATTCGATAGTTTACACGGACCATAGGTTCGTCCTGGTAAACTAGGCAAACCCAAAACTTAGATTGAATGGTTATTGAAAATTCAACATATCTCTGCTTGAGCTGAAGGATTTCCATGACCAGTTGCTACAAACCGTACAGAGGTAAGTGATGGGGACTGTAGTGGAGAACGAGTGGTGGGGCCACTTTCAGTCAGTTACCATGTCGTTTGCCGTTGATTTTAGTCGACTACTCAATCGAGATAGATTAGTAGCGCAAACGGTAGTTTAGAGGTGGTCATCTAATCAGGAGATAGCGGATATGTAGTTGTAGCTAGGGCCAGACTAGCCTCCTCGCTTATCAAGAAGGACCAAGCTCTGGTAAAGAGAATTTTTTTCCAAGGCGATGAACATGGCCGCTGAATTGCAGCAAGAAGAGGTCTGTTGCGCGTCTGACCAAAATTTTCTAAGCGTCACGTCACCGGACGGATGACGAGTGACTACAAACGAAAGTATCTGTGAGGCCTTTTAGTCATATTTCCGCGAGCTGTTCATCGAGGAACTCGTGATGAGCCCCGCCAACTTCGACACCTATTTAACCGACTTCCCCCACCTCGAAGCGGCTGGGTGCGAAGGGGCCATCACTGAGGAGGTCTGGGATTGGCCGAGACAAGACTCCAGGACTGGACAGTCTTCCCTACGAGATGTACTTGATGTCGTGCGTTTTCATCCCTTTGCTGGCACTGATGTTCAACCACTGATTGAGCATTGGGAATATACCCCAACACTTCACCAGGGTTGTGATCAAGTTGCTGCGTAAGGACAGAAGCGAAAGGGATGGGTTAAGTAATTTTCACCGTTTGACTATGTTAGACGCATACTTGAAGATTTTAGCGAAGATCTTGGCCAACCATTTGTCTAGTCTGATTGGCCCGAACAGACTTGTGCTGTGAGTGGCAGGATCATTCAGGACAACCTTCACTTGGTTCGCCAGATTATTAAAAATGTCGATAGTGAAGCCGTGCTGATCAATTTCGATCAGTCCAAGGCATTCGATAGGGTGAACTATCACTTTCTTGGAATTGTGCTCGCGTCCGCTGTACAAATCCCCTGAGACCTTGGTGGAGGTAAACAGTGTTAGGTCGGAGCCTTTCACCTTGTCTCGCTCCATTCTTCAGGATTGTCTGTTTTCGCCTATACGGTACGTTCTTGTATTGGAACCCTTCCTGCGCAAGTTAAAATCACGTTGCCTGGTACTTCCATTATACTTATGCCGACGACATGTCCGTGTTCGTAAAGAACGAGACCAAATTATACAAAGTCGACAAAGAAATTTCCAGGTATGAGATGGTGGCAAGGGCCAATTTCAATCGCGACTAGTCTGTCGGCTTGCGGTTGGTGTTGGGCGAATGGGAGGGAACTTCTCTCCCCGTGCACTTCGCTTGGACCGACGAGCCGGTCAAGATATTTGGTGTCTGGTTTGGTCCTGGCCTCCAGTTGGAGTTGAACTGGTCGAAGATTCGGAAGCGGGTCAAGAAAGCTGTGCGATTATGGATTCGAAGGAATCTTTCCTTGAAGGAGAAAGTGGAGGTGCGTAGCTCTCATCCTTTACCGACTCTTCGTTCTTCCATTTTTGTCTACCGAACAAAGTGAATTCGTTGGAGACTTTTCCAGTTTCCTCTGAAGAACTAAGTCTCCCTTACTACGTCGCGAGGTCTGCAGCCTCTGTCCCGCTGAAGGCAGCCTGGGATTGCCAAGCGTTGGGACCCACCAACACATTTTCCGCTTGAATTTCCTGGATCGGATGTGTATGCAAGACGACGGTAAAGAAGGCGAACTCCGGAACCTGTCTCTTATGTCTCTCTGATACCAAAATTGTCTCCAAAGGCATTGTATCCTGTGATAGTAAGGGAGGCTGTTAAAGACAAGCTTGGCCTTACGAACGAGGAATTTCGCCCCGCCTCGCCTTAGGCGCCCGGGTTCAAATGCTTCAACAATGAGGCATCACTTACCTGGCTGGTGATGCAAAAGGCTCTCTGGGTCGACCAGAAACTTTGCGCAGCGAGGTTGGCTATTTTGGCTGCGTGCGTGCGCTGCGGTGATTGGGAGGAGTCCGTAGAACATGCCTTCTTTCATTGCGGTATCTTGCGCCCGTTGTGCAGGCTGATAGAAGTCAACATGTTTTGTGTCTTGGACGGAAAGTTCTTTGTCAGTTCCGTCTGTTCCAATGAGGCACTGTCAATGAAAAAGGATCAGCATTACTGATCGGCGTTATGGGAATCGTGGTGTGGATAACGAGACAAGAGAAGTTTCATGTAGGCAAGAAGTTCTCTTCTCAACTGATTACTTGCTTTCAGCACCAGCTTAAAGTGAATATCAAGGCAGAAAGAGTGCGACTCTCTTTATCGAAATTCGGCAAAATGTGGGTGTGTGTTTCGATCCTGGTATGAGTAAGAGATGCTGATCTGGAGTGGTTGCTGGATGCTACTTTAGGCCTCTAACTAAAACATAAGTTATCCGTGTTTAAGGTAGATTAGAATTTTGAATTTTTTACTTGATCTTCTTAGAACTTAGCTAGTGCGTGCATATGCATAATTAATTACTGACTTTCTGCGACGTCCCAGTTGCAGCCACACCGGTTTCCAGTAGCTGACACGTTCCTGCCTGCCCAGTCATCCACCGACCGAACGGCCAAAATCTCAGGAGAGGTTCTCATAACTGTCTTTATTAGAGCAAGCACTAAAAGTTTTTTTTTCTACTTGACAACAAGAATTTGTTTCAATCCGAAGTCCTTTCTAGTCCTGCCTGCTCTATTCAGCAGTTGTGCTTCCTGACCTCGAGGTTTCTACCAGCCGAATACGACTTACCAGATTCGATAACACCTGCCAGATACTACCACTACGACGAAATACCAAGCCAGACGACTACCCGAATAATCGGTTTCCAAATGTTTGCTTGTTATGACTCGTCATTTCTATCTTAATAAAAATTGACGTTTGTTAAATTTTACATCTTCGCCTCCGTCTCCTTATTGTCTTTGCTGTTTCACACATTTCTATACAACAAAAGCTTGTGGGTTCGACATCCTTATCGAAACCCCTCAACCACATAGGCAGTTGGTATTATGTTTTTAGTCATCACTGTACATGTCCTTTTCATATTTATTTGAAATCCATTTTATTTTTATTTGTATTTCACTATTTTTACTTGTATTTTACTATTTTTAAGAACAATATAATTTTACTTATACTAGTAGACAACTGTCCTCACCACCCGCTCCGAAGATTGCGAAGAGCAATGTTCGTTTCAATAGTCAACGTGTTTTTTAGGCAAGAAAATGTTATTCTTACTAGGTTCTCCATTAAACTTATTTAAATATTTCTTGGACTATGTTTTAGTTCCTGATCACCTATTTAACATTTAAATTTTAAATGCATAACTTAACCTTTGTGCTCAAAACCATTATACGCCCGACGCATAGGAAAATTTAAGGTCTCGTTCTGCTATCTTTTCCTAAATGCCAAAAGCAAAACAAAACGTCTACGTTTCGCTGTTTAGTGTTGTATTTTTTAAAATTTGATAATCGACATACGGTGTTGAATAGTGGGTAATTTTCGCCATTATTTTCTTTTGAGTTAAAATTGGTGAATATTTAGATTAAAATTATATACGATACTATATAAGAAAAGGTGACGTCAAAACTTAAGGGATGTAAAATAATTTTATATTTTACTTAAAACTGTTGTGGTGAATTTGAAATAAAAATAACTTTTTCTTCATGGCTTGAAAACTCGTCAAGTGTAAAAGTCTATTTTGGCCAATAAAAATAAAAAAAACCTCCGTGCCGAGAAAAGATCAAGAAAAATTTGTAATAATTAATTTTCTAACCAATGAAAAGAATGGTTTATAAAAAGTATCAAATTGAACTTTCAATGACCAGTGTCATGTTTTTCCTCCACCCAAAAAGGAGTTTGAGTTTGATCCGACCACGTGACCTGACTGGCCTACTTATTAATGTGCAGAGAGAGAGAGAGAGAGAGAGAGAGAGAGAGAGAGAGAGAGAGAGAGAGAGAGAGAGAAAATAATAATAAATAAATAAAATAAAATGCAGAATCCAAGCATCTGAATATCGCCGGTGTCAAATTACACGCTGATACATTGTCAGCCTCTAATGACAACTGGGGATTTCAAGGACTCTATTCTACGAATAAAGGTAAGTGCCTAAAAATACAACTTTTATATTGACTTCAACTGTAATACTTTCAGGTGAAAAAGGAAATATCTCTGTTTTAATCATTTTGGAAACCTTTGTTTATATTAAATTCAACTGTAATACTTTTGTGTGAAAAACGAGTTTCGGAAATTTACTCTGATAATTTAATATCAACATTTTCTCCTTTGGCTGTTCATCAAATCTACAAACTTTTAATGTGTAATTTCTTGTCTTGAAATAAGCTTTTGATAATTACAACTGTATAAATTTGTAAATAAATTCCCTATCTTGTGTCGTTAAAATATACACACGTGTTTCCTCGTTATTATACTTTACCGCACCTATCTTCGCTGGTGACCTACGACGTGTTGGTTGCATTATCACCAGAGATAGTGTGCACCGTTTTACAGCCAGGAGACTATGAAAAACTTAAAGAAGCAGTTATAGCTCGGCATGAAAAATCAAAACCAGAGTTGCTTGATAAATTGATGTCTTCTCTCATCCTCCATCTGTTTATTTAAATGAGCTAAAAAATTGGAATGAACAGCGACATCATACGACACAAAATCATCGAAGCAATGCCGGTTAACTTAAGAACCGTCCTAGCAACACAGGCAGACTTGGGAAAATGGCCGACGACCTACTGCTGTATTTTAATCAGCAAAAATTCATGCCTATTCAGCAGGTTCAATTAAAAGAAGAATAAGACTGCCGTTTTCGGAATTACAAATTCCAATCTACTTTAAATCCATATCATTTCGACCAGAAGCAGGTCGCGCATTTACTATGCAAACCGCATTAAATCTTTGTATCTGGCCGAATCAGAAAAAATTAAACTGGAGCCATCCTCACGACCAACTTTACCAGCCCGAAAAGATAAATTGGAAAACTAGTGCGGTGGGAGGTGATGGCGTCCATCTTTCCACCACTTTTGGAAGTAACTGCACATTTAGGATTATATTCATTGTGGATACTAGGGCTTCCCTATCAATTATTCCAAAGGAATACCTGACAAACACGGCCCTATATCCTACTGTGCTGGTTCCTGCAAACATTGTAAAAATAGCGTGCTCTGGACAGACTATATAAAACATGACGATAAAAAAAGCCTTAGGATGAATTTCACGTGGACATTTATTATAACTAACGGAGCCACTTTTGGGATATGACTTCCTAAGTCACTATAAACTAACAGTGGATTGTAAAAATAATAAGTTGATCAACACAATTACTAATACGTAAAGTGATGCCAAGCTATAAACTTGTGAGTTACGCGTTTCAATCCATGATGATGACGACGAAAATGTACAGGGAACTTTTTAAAAATTATGAAAAGCTACAATAATCTAATATCCCCCTATTGGGATCCTAACGCAAAAAAATCAAAAGTGTTTCACAAAATTGAAACAGGGAACAATCCTCCTGTATTTACAAAAGTGCGACAGCTGTCGAAGCAGAATTTGACATAGTCAAGGAAAATTTTTAAAGTTTCGACAAGCTGGCATAATTTTCGCTTCCAAATCAGAGTGGAATTCGGTACTGCACATGGTGCCAAAATCGGACAGCACGTACAGCCCAGTGGACTACTACAAACAACCGAATAGCATTACGAAATCGGGCCGCTATCTAATACCTAATATTAACTCATTGGCTATAAAATTGCATGGAAAAAATATATTTTTAAAGATTGATCTATCCTCGGCATACCACCAGATATCGGTGCATCCTGATGGTGTATGTAAAACTGCAATCTTGACAGAACACGGTTTATCTGAATGTCACTACATGTCTTTTCGGCTACGGAACGCCACAAGTACCTTCCAAAGGATGATGGATGACATATTCTGGAACATGGACTGTACATTTGTATCGATGATATTTTAATATTTTCCGATGACGAGGATTCTGATTCTGAACAACTAGTTCAAGTATTTCGGAAGTTAAATAAGTACGATCTTAAAATTTTTATTTTAAAATATATTTTCAATGCGACGGAACGCGACTTCTTGGGTTTTAATATTTCGAACGAAGGAAACAAAAGAATCAAACCTAACGCTAATAAGCTTCAAAACCTGAACAATTTTCCTCCTCTCAAGGAGTCAAAAACATTTCGACGATTTATTGGAATGGACAGCTTTTACAGAAAATTAATATCAAAACTTAGTGGCTTACTCTTTCAACTTACAGAATGTATTTGTTTGAATCTTAATGCAAAGCAACTGATTTTAACGCTGGAGAAATTAGATTCTTTCCAAGCAGTGAAGACGGCATTGTCAAGTGTTACAGCATTAGCCTTCTTAGATTCGAACGTTAAAACTTATCAACTTGTCACGGATAGTTCGAATCATTTGGTAGGTGCCACTCTTCATCAAATGATAAACGACCAGGCTATTCTCATTGGTTTCTTCTCTAGAAAGTTGTCTCAGACACAACAAAGCTATTCCACATTTGATCATGAGTTGCTTGCTGCATAAACACCCCATAGGAATAAACTTTTGTTAACAGATCGTTAACCTTTGTGTAATGCTTTTACTAGCCATTTGCCTTTAAAGTCGGACAGACAACGTCATCTGAGCTTTATAAGCGAACTAGCAGTATAGCCCGGCGTTGCTCGGGTGTAATGAAAGCTTTAAAACAAATCCATGGTCCTGGAGCTCAGACTCTTTGGACGTTAGCACGAAAGACTAAAAAGCAATAGTTGTTTCCAGTTAAAGTGAAACCGTAGACTGAAAGAAAAATGAATGGATGTAAGCCAAGTTTTGATTTCCTGGTATCGATATCAAATAAGTTTTTTTCGTCGTCAACTGAATTTTGAAGGCTAAATAAGTCCTCTGAGTAAATGGTATCATGGCTGAGACTAAGAACTACAATTATACCTACTTAGAGCCAAACCCGAAGAAAAAACTAAAATAAAAGGGCTGAAAAAATACAGACATACAGGCAGATAAACAGGCACACACACACAAACATCTTGCCTTTTATATATATATATATATATATATATATATATAATCGATTTTCTGCACTATTGTAAGAACTGCAACATTGAAACTTCTGAATATCGTTTCTCATGTCTTTGTCTATGAGTGTATCAAATTTGATTAAAATCGGACCACTCCTTCTATAACCCAATTTTTTCGATTATCGATATTTATCGGGGGTACCTCAACACAAAATCTAGCTAAGAACACTCGCAGACGCTTATAGTACAACTGTGTAAATGTTCAAGAAAATCAGTTAAGTCGTTTCGGAGTCTATAGGTAACGGACACACACAGACACACAGATAAAGTTCCATTTATAAATAAGTTTAGATTTAGATAGATAAGACATTGTCTCATATAAGAGGACAGAAAAATGTCATTGCAGGCCAACTAATGCTGTAACAATAGATCTTTGTGATTTACAGGAAATTGTCACTCATCAGCAATCGGATGAAGAACTTAAACAATTCAGGCTGAAACCTTACCCTACAGGTAAAGACCAAATTATAATGTGTGACATATTGTTACCGTTTCCGAGACCTTTTGTACCACAAGAGCTTAGGAAATCTATACTCGATAGTCTGCACGCATTGTCACACCCAGGAATATCAGCCACATTACGCTTATTAAATTCAAGGTATTACTGGGCCACGGATTATTAAACATGCGAAGAGTAATTTAGTAAAGTAGTACAACTATTTGAAATTACCTTCTGAGCGATTTCGTTCAGACAGTGCATTTACTCATAGTGAGTTAGTGGGTCTATTATCGCCAGTAAGAAAGCAAACAGACCCCTACTTTTCGCCATATCGGTATCTATTAACCATGATTGATAGAGCTATTGAAATGAAAATTTAAGAATATGTTAATTATTCATTAACTTATAAACTTACTCGTTGTGTTTCTTTGAATGAGTTGAAAAAGGGCCGTACAATATAAATGGTATTTTTTTCTTAGGTTCGAATAGGATTAAAAGGTTCAAGACGCCTGCTCCTTCGTATTCGGAATTCTCACTAAAGGGTTCTGCTTTGCGTCGCATGACGAATGAAGTGGACGGTTTTCTTCTATCCGTTACACACGTGGGACTAGCTTAAATACCAAAAGTCGTCATGTGACCGACTCGAATAGAACAACTTTTAGCGCATTTTTAAATAAAAAAAACATTTGCGCAGGCGCATAAAAATATTGGAAAATATTAACTAATTGTAATTGTTTGAAATTCAAATCTGGATCTACTTTTATTTCAATTTGTTACATTTCTTAACAATCAACATTCGCGATGGGTAAATTGTCGCTCCAACTGCGATGTATAAATTTTTGTTCTTTTTATCCTTCTAAAAGAATGAACATACTCCTGACACAGCATATCAAGAGGTATGTACAGTAAGAAAATATTCTAAGCGATTGTAGTGATTTTGCAATTTTATGACATTACTAATCTAGAGGAACTTTTCAAGAAGATAAAATAAAGAAGAGACTATTCCAGTCTACTTGAATGAGATGGTTTATACAACAAATTATAGCACTTGTACAGGTTAAAAAACATACTGTTAAAAAAAAAAAAAAAGAAAGAAAAGAAAGAAAGTACAATTGACTGATAATTTGAAAGATTTTTTAGATGTTTGTCAGTCTTCCGAATTTGAATCACGGTGCTTTGTTTCTAAAGAGTTGGAATTGCAATTGGTCAATATATTGTTTATATCTCAAGTAGTTGAAGGAAATGTTTAGTTAGTCAGGAATTTCTGTAGATTTCGTCGGGGCAAACAGCAGTTTGTTTTTTTAATCGTATCACCCCAAGCAAGGCGGTAACGCCACTGATGTGCAGGAGGCTACGTAATAGTGAAAAGATTGGGAAAGAGAAAGCCGGAAACCACATCCTAAACAGGGAAGAACAAGGGATGAGCCTCTTAACCTGTTCAATAGACGTGGGTGGAGTGTGAACCGGGCGGTATGTGAATTATTTAGCGAGTCCAATAGTTCTGATAAAGAGAAAGGTTAATTGTAAAGTTCTTCGTTGCCTGAGTAGAAATTTAATTTCTTCTTCTCTTCATTATTTCAATGTCCTAGAATTGTGTACAATATTTGAAGATTTTAAAAAATGTCTAGTAGATTTGCTATATCTTTTTTATTGGCAACTTTAGTGTTGTTTTGTGATAGATGTTTTATAGGGAGCACGATCATGTTTATTAAATTGGCCTTGTGCCAAACATAACCGAATTCCCCCACATTTTCCTCCAGATCCAAAGGTTAAAAGAATAAAACGGCCTCGTATGTAAAATGAAAATTTATTTATCGAACAGCATAACATCAAATTGTAGGTAGGGAATTATTAACCGTGAAAAATGTTCTACGACAAAGTGTAGTAAAGAGTTTACAAAATTAAGAGTTTGTTTCAGCGAAAGTCCATGTTTTCGCTGAGTGTAATCAACAAAATAGTAGCAATGTCTTGTTCCTCTCTTTTTGTGTACAGCGGGTAGGTGAAGATGAAAAAATGAGAGATAAAGTAAAGAACATCACGAGAAAGAATGTGAGAGATCGCGAATACAGGTCACCGAGACAGTTGTGTTCGATCGGTGGTGGTCACTTTCTGTTACATTATTCTGGGTTGATCTCTCTCTCTCTCCCCCTCTCTCTCTCTCTCAACCGAAAAACGTGAAATATGTAACTAAGTCGATCAAATGGTCATCTCCCAACGCAAACTCATTTTCTACCAGGAAGAAACATGACATAAGTTATTGAAAGTTCAGTTTGTTGTTTTCTGCAAATCGCTCTCCTTTCATTAGATAAATAAATATTGTCACACTTGATCGCGAAATTTGCAAACAACGAAGAAAAGAAAGTTATTTTTATTTTGTACCCACCATAATTTCAAGAGAGTACATTAGTATTTGCCAGCGATTTTGCGTATCATATTCCAAACAGATTTTTTTTATTTTGTATTGGAATCAATATTTGATAAAACGTGTGATTAGAGCTTTTAATTGTTGGGATTAGGTGCAGTTTAAATTTACGGAGTGTAGCGCGTCTAATACTCTTTTTATATTCATCGTCAAACGAAAGTCTGTCATAGTGTCATTTATCTTGAGGATTTTTTTTTATTTTGGTACGCATTGTCCTAGAGTGTTTTTGTAAAGTGATATGTTCTTCATTATTTCTTTTCTTTTCTTTTTTCTTTTTATTTCTTTTCTGAGATCAGTTGGATTTAGCAAATAATTTAAATAATTTCTGGTATTTTTTAAGGTTCTAGCGTGCATTTTACACTTGCTCTATAATTGGGAAATGGTCGCTCTCATAGATAAGGTGTCATGTTTGCCAGTCATATTTTTAATTTAAGGACAGCGGTCACTGAATAGAAATGTCTGTGACAAGTTATTGAATAAAAATAGTTCTATTTCTATTTTTATTGCATTTTCTATTGTTTTTTTTTCCTCTTTTCTGTTCAGCTGACCCCACGCCCAAGCATCTCGTGACTTAAAACGTTTATTTGTCAGGGTTTAATGCTTTAATAAAATTACTTTTAGTTTATACATTTTACTTTAAATAACATTTTCGGAATTTTCCTTTTTCAAATTTTAACGATTTTAAAACAAGTTTGTAACTTTACATGACATCGGCGCATACATCACATTTGCTCTTTGGTCTTACTCTTGGAACTGCTTCTTTATTAAAGTATTCTCTACGCTAGCATGGGTGTGAAATATAAAAAAAAAACAAAAGGTAATTTGTGGTCCAGTGGATATCGGCTCGGAACGAGAAATCGGTGAGCTGAGTTCGAATTCCAGTTGAATTCATTGCATTCACTTACGCTCAAATACCCTTGGGAAAGGTATTAATCCGTCTCTTCCTTCCAGTTATGGGTTAAATAACAGGACAGATTGGGTTCTATAGCCTTGGCCGGCAACCATTCTACCGCAGAAAGCAATGGCAACCTGCTGCGGGATAATCTTCTGCCCAGTCAGTCATGTCTCTTTCGAGACATGATCGTCCAAGCGTGTTTCATGTATGACACTTAATTGACTGACTGTAATTACTGCGTCCTTCTATTTTAACACCCGAAACCATTTTTTTCCATAAAAATACTAAATTATCTCCCTTAGACTAATTTACCTAACCTCATATTCTGAACACACTTTTTTTCCCTGTATGTGACCAATAAGGATAAGAATTTGTAAACTTCATATTCTAGGCACACGGTTATTCCATTGAATTATAAATTAAATATAATTTAACTTCCATGACATATAAGGATTTGTAAATTGAAAATAATTAAAATAAAACAGGTTGGATCTCACTCAACAATTATTTATGCTCTTTTTGTCTTTAAAATTGATTGATTGCATGTCATTTCAGTTTGTAATTTTTCTTTTTCTTTTAAGGCAAGATTTTTTTCATTTTAATTTTCGATTTATTCATTTATTATTATTTATTTACGAGAAAATGTATGTGCTCAGAATATGAGGATAAAGAATCTATGGAAGGAGGTCAGTATTTATTTGGTATGTGAAAGAGATAAGCAAAAAAAAATTCATCCGTTACTCAAATTATGGATACGGTTCATTGCAAATATGGTGCGAGCTTCTCAAAAAGATTTATTTTTCTGGGTCATTTTTCAGTCAACAACCGAACATTAAATTAAGGAACAATAAATAAATAAATATACCTCTTTTGTTTATAACCCTAAATATTAAAAAAAAACTAGAAAACAAAAAACTAGCTTCTCTCGTCAAGTCTTTTTTTGCTTTGTCTGTCTTATTTTCGTTCTTACTATCATACTATCTGTTAGCAGCTCTCCTCCTACATTCTTTCTCTGTCATAATCTTTGTTTTTCTCGAGTGTTTTCAGCATTTGTAGCGTCTGTGAGATTAAATTCTTTTCTTTCGTTTTCTTTACCTATTTCTCTAAACCTAATTTTTCTAACATACTAAGAAGCAGTCTGTGCGAGAAATGTTTTTATCTCCTTCCCGTCTTATATGTCCTGCTTTTTAAATTTTATTCTTTTTACTTGCTAGCTTATTTTTCTTCCATCATTTCAAGTTAGTTTTAACATTTTTGTGTGTTCACTCATTTTTTTTCCTTGCTTACACCTTTGACCTTTCTCTAGTCTACACTTCTTTTCTCTCCTTGTCTGGTATTCGTTTTTTTTTTTTTCATTTCAGCTTTTACACTTATTTTGCATGTTAGTGTCAGGCTTTGTTGTTCCCTCTTTATCTGCTCATATCTTCTTTCATTTCCTTTTTTGTGCTTTTAGTATTGTTCTTTAATCTTTATTCATTTTATTTTTCAATCTTATTCATTTCCCTAAAGTTGCAGGTTTTTTCTCTTTCAACTTGATTGTCATAGACTTCTTACTACTTTTTTCTTTACACTTTTTGTTTTTATTTTTTTTTACATCTCTAGCCCAATTGTCATTTCTTGTTTCTTGTCCAATTACTCTTTCGGTTTCTGTTTCCCATTTCCATTTCGAGTGTACGCATGAATGCAAAAAATTGCTGTTTTACAATGAGTTATTTTTCAGATTTTATTTTATTAAATTTCCTATTTTCTACTACTTCTTTTGGAACAGTTTTAATTTAGCAAGTTAATAAGTCTTTAACAGAACTCTTTCAAATATTAAACAATTCCAAGTGTAGATTTTGAATTGAAAGAATAAAAAATATAAAACAGTTTATAGATTATTTTTTTTTTACCCACTTACACATCCTTCTAGGTGATTTTCTAAGCGCAGCTTAGATGTGGCACAAGGCCTAAAGTATGGGACACCCAGTGAGGATTGAACTCCCTAAACAGTTGTAACTGGTTCAGACGAGACAAGCTTGCGAATCATTACACCACTCCGAGGTGCCCCACATCCTTCTATATATTATATCTTATTCTTGCTAACTTAGTTTTTCGAACTTAGATTTTTAACTGAGGTTATAACTTAGATTATCTCTTCTTTTTATGAGCTCTTCATCCTTTTTACTTTTTTCTTTAAATCTCCCCCACCGACCATATAGGTTTTATGTTCTGCCTGTACACTGCACATAACTATATTTTTTTTTATAATCATATCACCCCAAGCAAGCAGTTTACTCCCACTGGTGTGCATGGGGTTACATAGAAGGAAAGTTATGAGAAAGAGTGACAGGTTATAGGGGGTGTCAAGAAGTGGGTAAGAGAAGGATGAGAATACTGATGAGAGTGGGGTGAACGGAGAAAGGAGCATGAGAGAGAGGAAGCAAGACAGTGAGATAGGACATGACTATTGACTTTACATTTCAAATTTAAGTATTTTCTATTGGCATTCACCATATTTAGGATTTACTCTAATAAATTAGTATGACCTTACTAGGGAAGGTTCATAGTTTCCAAGCTCTACTTTCAGGTTGGAGGATCTGATCCTTAAAAAGTGTCTTCTTATACACTGCAATTATATAATAAATCAATTGAAGATGTTTTCTTAGTTTTCTTGCAGATGCAATTGTTGTATTTGAGAAGATAAAATTAAAAAATTAATTAAATTGTAATTAAAAAAATAAATTGATATTTGACAAAATGAACAAATTAGACAGATTCAAATTAAGGATCATTAGAACATATTCTATTAATCAGTTTCAAATAAAATAAAAAAACATTTTTCTATTGAAAATTATTAAACAATATTTCAATTGAGTGAATCAGTCAGTTAAGTGCTATACATGATACACACTTGGGAGATCATGTCTCTTTTGAAACATGACTGACTAAGCTGAAAATTTTTTAGCAGTAGGTTGCCATTCTGCTCTGCTATTCGACCCATGTGCATGTGTTTTGTTTAGTACTATGCCTGCATGCTAGGTATAAATAAAAAGACAGTGTATCAAACAGTCACTGAGAATAAGTTTGATGTAACAGTCCAAGTTGCTGTAGTAGGAGGAGTCTGTAAGCAATCTTCCTGCTTAGTCTGTTTCCTGTTGTACAAAATATTCTTCGTAAGTAGAAACTGAACTTAAAAAAAAAGAAATAAACCATTTTTGTAATCTAGAATATAAATTGTGGGATATTTTCTTTTTCTTGGACAAGTTCAATATTTTTACATGGTTAAATGTGCAGTTCTTCAACCTTCCACAAATTTTTCTTTTTTATAAGTTTAATTCTATTTTTCCTTTGTACTCCATAAGATCCTTTTGTACATAAAGATACACTTCTCTCAAGAGAACATGCATTAAGAAAACAACTGAGATGTTTATACATTTAAACAAGGGTAACATTCTTAAAATAAAAAAATAAAATTTTTATAAAATAGAAAACTAATTTGTTTGTATCATATCTCTTTAAGACATAGTGAACATGGCCCAAAACAAAAATTAGAAACCTGAAATTGTTGATTTAAAAACAAATAAATTGTCAATTCTTATGTTTAAAATCTTGTTCAATTAAAAGATAAGTATTATAACTAAATAAATATATGAACAGATAAAAAAATATGCATATTTAGAATTCCAATAGGAAAAATGCCTTTAGTAGATTGCAAAAGAAAAATTAAATTTTGGATGTAATTTGCAAGAACAGCACTAATTAAAGAAAATAACTGGAATCGGTTACCAATATATTTGGTTTGTATATCTTGAGTTAATTTGTTTTTGTGCATTGTTAAACAAGTTTAACTACTCAGTATTTCAATATATTGTTCAATGGTCTCTTGATTTTTCAAACCAGTTGAGTAACAATTTACTCTTGTTTCTTATTAAGTAATTAGGAAAATTAAAACATACTATGTTTTGTATTAATTACTATGAATGAGATAAAATGAGTCTTAAATGGTGAACACTAGATTTGATGTGTAGAATTTCACTGTTTTATAGACAAGGGTCTAAAGAAGGACATTTTTTTTAAATGTAACATGAAAATCTCTTTTTTCCTGATCTCTTTATATATTTAAAATTTAGAAATAGTCAGATTTGATAAAAACTATAACTTAGATTTTTGCTCTTTCAAAATAATTTTTAAGAGAACATAATTGAAAAATAATTGAACAAGACTTATTGTAAGGACTTTAATCTCATTTGCATTTTGATAGATGAACTCTTTTAAATATTGTGTTATCACAATATACACTTACAGAAGATACACAACTGAAATGTAAACGGAAAAAAATAAAGAAGAAATTAGTCTAATTTTGAACCAGCCACTACAATTCCTGAAGCTGTTAGGTTGCAACTTATCTGTCTAGTCAATTTTGAATAGGGAATTAAGAAGTCTTATAAAACAGGAAAATATTTTTTTTACATGTGAAGATGTATCTCTCATCTCACCAAGTGGGATGTAATTGGATTCATGGAATATAAGGTGCAGGTTTTGCCTTAATGAGTAACATCATTTGCGCTAGCAAAAATCAAAGGAATAAAATAGATTACAGAAAAGAATTTGTGTAAACATTTACAACTTAAATATTAACAATAGAATTTCCCTAAAATAATGATAATACAAAATACAATTCTTAAGAATTTAGATATATCAATAAGTCTGTTGTGTTGCTTCGTTTTGGTATAATTAGAAGATAACACAAACTTGAATTAATTATGTTTATTTTTGGTATAAAACTTTAGGTTTTTACATCAAGTTACAGCCTTTAAATTTTGTGTGGATACAGGAGCAGACTAGCTAAATTCTCTTCACTGTGGGATGCTAGTAGTAAACGAGCCTATCCCTTCTGGATTCTAGTGGTCAACTGACTAGCGTCTTCCTCTTTTCAAATCTCCTACACAAAACTACTATCCTTAACTCCTATTTCTTACTCCTACTCCTACCAAAAGAAACGGTTCCTTATTTTGCTGCCCAATTTTGAATTCTTGGCATCTGTGTCTACATTTTTCTATTTTTAGAACACTCGCCATTTTATGAATCATAACAAGTCCATCAAAAACAATAATTTCCATATAATCTTGCCACCACACTTATTTAAGTTGTAATAAACTGAATATTATGCAATGAAAAATATCAAATCAAAATTCAACTAATAAACTAATTGTCAGGCTGTTTAACTTATTGAATCAATCCTCATATAATCTTGTGTGGGTGGTCAATACTCATGTAATTACAATGAAAGGATAGGAGAGATGGAGCTATTTATGTAATTCATTTTTGCTCTAATATTTTAAGATAGAAATGATACTTATATCTTAATCATAAAATGTAAATATAATTCAGGTGATATAATTCTCTTGAAATATCTTATAGATATGAAAATAAATTTATTTTGAGTGACTGAAGAGAGAATGAAAGTTTTGTTTAACCACTGTAATTTATCCTGCTTTTAATATTTGACATTAGATCTTCCTTCCATCTTGTTTTCTTTTTCTTATTAAAAATATGCTTAAAGTGTTTTAGATTGAAACAAAAACAATACTTATTTCTGTGTACTAAATGAAAATTATCATCTTAGTATTCACATGTAATACAGATACCTTAATGTATTATGTATTGCAAGCTGACTGAACTTAGGCTGAATCTTAAACCAATTATGTCTATATTTACAGAGCTTATTTAAAATTGCATTTTGTTAACAAATGGTAAATGGAATATTTTATATAATTAAAATTCTTCTCATCCATGTTTTGTTTATACCAAGAGAGAAAATATGAAAGGTAATAGGACACCTTTCTAAAATTTTTTGTTTTTAAAATGAAGGAACAAGTTATTACTACTTCACCCGTTTTGCATCAAGATTTTAAAAACATCCTCTTTTTCTGTTTGTGTTTCTCTTTACATTTCAACATTCTTCATTAAAGTGTGTTTAAAACATTCCAGAAAATGAATTTATTAATCAAAAGAAAAAATCGGCTTTGCTTATTTATATTTTGTGTTACAAATTTTAATCTTTTTGTTACCTTTCTTTTGATTTATGCATCTGGTGTTTCCTTTCTAAATCCAGAACACTGCCAATTCTACTTTCATAAAAAATATTCTCCACCCATCCATTGCCATCTGAAATGGTGACTCCTCATCCTTCTACTCATGAGTGATTCCTCTCCACCTACACTTTTAATTAAACATTTCTGTTCCAACTACTGGCTTCTTTCACTGTGTTTCATTCTATTTTCATGCACTTGACTAAAGCTTAAAGCTGTTTCCTCGTGTAATTTAAATCACACTGTTAGTAACAGCATCTTTTTTATTATAATCACTTTATCATCGTTTATCTCCCTTTTGAATGTAGTTCTTTTCTCATCATTTTTGTCCAACAGTGTTCTTTAAAAATCTTTATTTATTCTTCACTTTTAAATTTTACCTGTTCATTTATTTTCTTCAAATTCTTTTTATTTTCTGTGGCTGAGTATAGATTATAATATATATTATATATTATTATCATTCTTTGTTTTCAAATTATCATTGTTTCCACTTTTTCTTCTCTTTTCTCCTTATTATCAATATCATTATATTTAACCTTCCTTTCTTACTCCTTTTTACGAGAACTATTTTTTTTCTTCATTTTCCTCACTTTTTAAAATATTTTATTTGTCATTTACTTTCCCTTATTCAAAAATAAAAAGTTATGTCACACTAAATGAATGGGCACACAAAGAAGAAATAATAAAAGAAGGTATAAGGCCATATTTTTCAAGTCTGAATATTGTCAGTTCATGACAATAAACTATGGTTTCAGGACAGAATTGTCATACTTGAAAAGCTTAGACCAGATATATTACAGACACTTCATAATGGTCACTTGGGACTAAACAGATGCTGAGAAAGAGAGCCAAAGAATCAGTGTGGTTAACCTAAAATATCTCAAGAGTTGATGAAGTATCTAAAAAAATGCTTGTTTTAAAAAGGAAAATTAAAAGTAATACCACTTAATCAAGGTCTATGGCAAAGAATTGGTAGACATTTTCACTCACCAGGGACACCAACATATTGTCACAATAGATTATTCCACAAGATTTATAGAAATAGCAAAGCAATGGCAAGTGAATGCATGAAAGAGAAGTTGAAACATTTTTTCTCACTTTATAGAATTCCTACTGAACTTGTCAGTGATAATAAGAAACAATTCTCAAGTTACACTTTCCAACATTTTGCAGACAGTTATGGATTTAAATACATAACATCAAGTCCACATTATCTTCAAGCAAATGGAGAAGCAGAAAGCGCTGTTAAAATAGCTAAAAGACACATTTCAAGCATTAATGACATACCAAAGTATGCCAATTCAAGCCACATGTATCAGTCCCACTGAATTAATTATGAGAAGGAAAATAAGAACCACAATACCGTTACACTCAAAAAAGTTATTACCAAAGTGGTCTGATTTCATACGAATCAGGTAGAATGACTGAATGAAAAAGAATTTTAATAGATTCAATGATGCCAGAAATTTACTAACTCTAAAAAGAAGAGCTAGAATAAAATTAGATAAAAAGAAATGTTTGAACAATGAAGGAAAGATAGAAGAGATGGAGCTATTTATCTAATTTATTTTTGCTCTAATCTTTTAAGATAGAAAAAATACTTATAACTTAATCATAAAATGTAAATATGATTCAGGTGATATAATTATTTCTTGAAATATCTTATAAATTTTATAAATATGAAAATAAATTTATTTTGTGTTACTGAAGAGATCATGAAAGTTTTGTTTAACCACTGTAGATTACCCACTCTTCTCTGGTTTTACTAAGAACAGGTTACATATTGTGACAACTAATCGAGGAGATTTTTGAAGAAATAGAAAACAAATTTGATTTTCAGCTTTTTAAGAAAGAAAACAATTAGTGATCATTACAAGGATCTTCAAACAAACAATAATACAAGAGAAAGTACTGGAAAAACAAGGCAGGGACAAAAAACAAAAACTCCAAAATATCTGTTTGATTTCACAAAGTGAGTAAATTAGTGCCCTTGGATTGTAACTTTGATTTGTAATTATTTATTTTGTAATTTTGAAATGTCAGAAAAAAATTAATAAAGAAAATAAATTACCTCATGATGATGATGATTGCAAGGACATCCAGTCCCACTAGGGATTAAGATGGATTTATCAGGGAATTTAAATAAATGAGTTATTTACCAAATGTTGTGTTGTCTCTATGTTCTTTTGACTTTTCAGCAACCAGTTTCATATATCTTTCCACCCTAAACCCAGTAGATCAGTATCTCTGCAAA